>WETZ01000003.1:965192-1418732 GCA_011034095.1 Fusarium cf. aywerte | reverse complement strand
GCGGCTAAGGCACAAGCCCAATCATGCCCCGAGATCCACATTTTCGGTGCCCGTGAGACATCCGTGGCACCGGGTCTCGGCTCAGCTGGTGCGCTGATTGACATGATCAAGGCTGATCATCCGGGTGCTACCTCAGAGGCCATTGACTATCCCGCTTGCGGTGGCCAGGCTTCTTGCGGTAATGTCGAGTATGGTGCCTCTGCAAAGCAGGGTACTGAGGCTGTCACTACTGCTGTCAATGGACTTAATCAGAGATGCCCTGATACCAAGATCGTTATGATCGGTTACTCCCAGGTAGGTTGTGGATAAGGTCCGTTCTCTCAGCTGCGAGACTAAGTGTTCTTTTTGATAGGGTGGTCAAATTATGGACAATAATATCTGTGGTGGGCCAGACAATGGAGCTTCCATTACTGACTCTACCGTCCCCCTCTCGGCCAGCGCAGTCGAACAAGTCAAGGCTGTTGTCATGCTCGGCAACCCTCGCTTTATCAATGGTCTTCCTTACGGAGTCGGAACTTGCAAAGCAGGCGGGGTAAGTTATGCATAACGAAAACCTCTACATAACACAAGGCTAATTATTGTAGTTCGACGCTCGACCGGAAGGCTTCACCTGCCCTAATGCTGAAAAGGTCCAAATATACTGTGATGCGGAGGATCCTTTCTGCTGCAATGGTAACGACTCTGCTCACCATCAACAATATGTGAGCATTTATGGAAAGGAAGCTTTGGAGTTTGTCAACTCTAAGCTTTCCGGTACTGGAGCCGGCGGAAACGCTGGTAACGGTACCGACAGTGGTGCTGGCAACGGAGGAAATGCCGGTGGCGACGGAAGCACTGGCAACACCGGTGGAAACGCTGGTAATGCTGGCGGAAACACTGGCGGCAATGCTGGTGCTAACCCTGGTTTCCCCGGAGGAAACGCTGGAAACCAAGGCAACACCGGAGGGAACTTTGGAGGCAACTTCGGACAAGGTGGTAACTTTGGAAATGCCGGCTTCGCCCAATCAAATGGCAAAAAGTGCTGAATGGATTTAGCTCTCAATATAATGAAACAATCTTCTCAGTCAGATTGGATGGAGTAGCCACAGTAGTCTAGATATTTATGCTCAGCTTTTCCAGTCGCTCGTCATAAAGATCTGAGACTAATCTCGAATGTTGAATACGGAGATGTGCCGGAAACTGTTAGAATCAGGAAGGGACGGAAAGGTGGTAGTTGATATGCGGTCAGCGCTTACATGCGTAATAAGCGTCAGTTTGAATGGTATATGAAGCGGAAACTAGGCAACAGTGCTAGGCATTAAAAATGTCAATCTGTGCCTGGTAAAGTGGGGGGGGGATATCGATGGGGAAGAGTGGTGACAGCTGAGTTGGCAACTTGAGCTTCGGGACGGAGGATCAAGAGATCGATACGCCAGTTGAAGGAGAACGTTATAGTGGGCTTTGAGAGGGACTTCTATGATGAGAACATGCGTGGAATGGGGCGAGAGAAAGAAAAGGCGTAAAGGATGTTGCTCTATCGTCACTCTTGAATTTCATAGATTATGGCAAGCCAAAATGAAAGATATGGTATGTACTTAATCAGACCATCAACAGCTCGTATCCTGTCAAGTTTCTGTTATTGAAAAGCTTTAATCGTTGCGACACCGAGAAGATTATCGAAGTTGTTGAAACCTAACAAGACGATGTTTCAAAGACGTTGGCAAAGAGATACAACTCAAGACTTGAGGTTTCTTCGTTTAATTTTTCAGAATACCGCCAAGAACCTCACAAACGGCATCACCAACTTCACTACATGTCGCCTTGCCTCCCAGGTCCTTGGTTCTGATTTCCAACCCACCACCCTCTTTTGTGTCTAACACTTTCGCAACAGCTTTCTCGATAGCATCGGCCTCTTTTTCCAGTAAAAAGGAGTAGCGAAGCATCATAGCGAGACTCAATATCTGCGCCACAGGGTTCGCAAGGTTCTTCCCTGAAATATCGGGCGCGCTTCCGTGAACTGGCTCGTAGATGCCTTTGCACGATCCTTCACCGGGGACACCCGCGAGACTTGCGCTTGGCAAAACACCCAATGTGCCCGTGATACCACCTGAGATATCGGAGAGAACGTCGCCGAATGTGTTGTCGGTATGAATGACGCTGTTGTTGAAACGCTTGGGGTCAAGGACCATTAACATTGCCAGACTATCGGCAAGTTGATGTCGCATATCAATGTCTGTGAGTTCTCGATTGAAGATATCCGTTGTGGCGCGTCTCCAAAGTCTGCCACTTGCCAGAACATTTGCTTTGTCGGCACTCCAAACGATCGGCTTGCTTCCATCATTTGTCTTGCCACTACTCCCGTGCAGGATCCTTGCAACCGCCGCACTTACACGTGCCAACCTCTCAACTTCCGATCTGGAATAAATCCAAAGATCAGAAGCCTCATCTTCACTCTCCTCTTTCTTTCCAAAGTACGCGCCACCACAGTTCTCCCGTACAACGATGAACTTGGTCCCTGCCACAAGCTCAGGCTTTATCGGCGACGCACTAACAAGAGATGGGACGAGAATCTCGCAGGGGCGCAAGTTGGCGAAAGCGTCTAGGCGCTGACGGAGCTTCAGCAGGCCAGATTCTGGCGTTGGCTCGGCTCCTGCCCATTCAGGACCGCCAATGCTGCCGAAAAGTACCGCGTCGCTGGTCATGGCTTTTTCAAGAACTGAATCCGTAATTGGAGTTCCGTGCTTGTCGATACTGCAGCCACCACAGATGTCTGTGTCTCTCTGAAAGTGGATGTCTGGACGGCTCGCTTCTACCACGTCCAAAACTTTGAGAGCTTCGGTCATGATTTCAGGGCCAACATGGTCTCCTGGTAGGATAAGAATTCGAAATGGTTTGTTTTCCGACATGTTGAATATGAATGAGGTTTAATTGGGACTTTGCAAGTTTGGAAAGGAGAATTGGCAAAGCGTTATTTGAGGGAGCAGTGGAATAGATCAGAGGAAACACCTGGAGATCGGATGTCTAAGTTCCCTTTGATACGACGTCTCGACAAAAGATTAACCTGCCGATTTCGGAGTGCAGAATATGTCCGAGTATCGTCAATTTCGTTCCTGTGATAGATTGAAATGGCGCCAAGAGAAATTGTTATTCCTGTGACTGCTTAAACTACCCCGCTCCGGATGTTGGCATAACCATCCCCTCCCGTTGAGGATGGATGTGGAGGGGGCGTGTAGTGAACAAAATACGGGGAAATAGCACCTCTAGCAGACGTGGGGAAAGCGAACGGTAGGAACAAGCCGACAGACCAGACCAAGCATAAAATCTCTCTTTCTTGAGGAATACACCACAAGTCTCATTCGTTATCTTCTGCTGCAATCAATCATTACGGTCCAATCCCTCTTTACTCAAAGCTCGAAAATGACAGGACGACTCCAAGGAAAGACGGCAATCGTCACGGGCGGTGCATCCGGCTTTGGCAAAGGCATCGCAACCAAATTCATAGCCGAAGGCGCCAACGTCGTCATCACTGATCTCAACGAACAACAAGGCCAGGCGGTCGCCCAAGAGCTGAACTGCGTCTTCTCGCGCGCTGACGTGACAAACCCCGATGATTGGCGTAATGTTCTTGACTTTACTCTGGAAAAGTTCAAGCAGCTCGATATCGTGGTTAACAATGCAGGCGCTACCTATACAAAGAAGCCGACTGAGCAGGTCACTGTGAAAGACTTTGATCTCGTCATGAATGTCAACGTCAAGAGCATTTATCATTCTACCAATGTTTTGCTGCCGTATTTCCTTGAAGGCGGTAGACCCGGGTGTTTTATTCAGGTTGCCTCCACGGCTGGCATTCGGCCAAGGCCAGAGTTGACGTGGTATAACGCATCCAAAGCGGCTGTGATCAATGCTACCAAGACTATGGCCGTTGAGTATGGGCCCAAGAAGATCCGGTTCAACTCTGTTTCTCCTGTTGTCGGGAGCACTGGGATGTAAGTATCTTATCCCCTGTTCGGGAGTAAGATCATATTTATTGATATGTCCAGGACGCATCTTTTCATCGGTAAGCCGGATACCGAGGAGAACAGAGCAGGTTTTGTTTCTACAATTCCTATCGGCAGGCCATCTACACCAAGCGACATTGCCAATGCTTGCTGTTACCTGGCCAGTGATGAAGCAGCATTTATAACTGGTGTTGATTTAGAGGTAAGACTTGGATCTGATCCCATGTCGATCAAATTACTGACAACGTCGTCTAAGGTCGATGGAGGCCGATGCGTATAGGCAAGAGCTGATTGACTTGGATATGGGATGGATGATTGAGAACTTGTATTCTACTATTGTTTCAACCTCATAGCAATATCCCTCCAGGGATAGATCAAGGTTACACTTTAAAAAAAAAAACACTATTACATCACTTTGAGGCATCATGACCGATCCTCAACACAATAATTCTCTCAGGATAAAACTATTGTATTCTACCTTTGATAGATAATCTACTATGAATGCGTCGTATAATTCTCAGTCTCTTCTTGTTATCCTCGCTGTGCGAATAGAATCGCAGTCGTTGTTGCCGGAACCCAAATGGCATATGAGAGCCCTTCTTTGAGAAACACTGATCCGATTCCTTACACCTCTCATCTCTATAGCCACGCCAGGCGCGATTACATGATGTCACTAAAGTTGTCACATTTTCCGAAAGTCGGTTTCCGGATTGGATGACATGAATCCATGAAGCTAGATCTATTTAGGAAGGGAATCTAAACAATGTGCGTGGTACGCTCCGGCCGTCTCAATGCGGGGGAGAAATGATTCCTGTGACTGGTTAACGAGTCCTCTTACAGGTCGACATGTGGTCCTGGAAAGTCCCGCTATCAGTAACTAACAGACTTTAACGACCACTTACGAAGTTGGGCCGTTTGCTGATGGGAACAGACACTAATGATGGATGGCTTCATTACACTAAGTACATCCTCTTGGTCCGACAACGGGTTCGAATATACTATTTTAATCAAGCTTATACACGCCATTGCTATTGAGACAACAGATTAATCCTATCCAACATATTATCGACAGGATGGCAAATTCACATCATCTCCCCTTCCCACTCACAGACAAATCGCTCTTTCGCTGCACGTCTTTAATCAATGGAGAGTTTGTACCAGCTAAAGAGGGCAAAACCTTCAACGTCGTGGACCCGGGAACCGGCATGACATGGGCATCATGTCCAGACTGCACAGTATCCGACGTTGATTCCGCCGTCGCGTCTTCGTATGAGACGTTCAAGAGCTACTCAAAAACTACCCCACGCTTCAGAGCCCAGACCCTCATGAAATGGCACAACCTTATTCTTGCCGCCCGCGAAGATCTCGCACACATCCTAGTACATGAGACAGGCAAGACGCTTGTGGAAGCGCGCGGCGAGATTGACTACGCTCTTACTTTTGTTTGGTGGTTCTCTGGCGAGGCCGATCGAGCGCATGGAACTTCGCTTACTTGTGCCATTCCTGGTCGACGCGCGATGACCATTAAGCAGCCCATTGGAGTTGCAGCCGCTCTTGTTCCATGGAATTTCCCGATCGCCCTCGCACTGCGCAAGGCTGCTGCTGCTCTGGCTGCAGGCTGCACCATGGTTGTCAAGCCATCACCTGAGACACCTTTGACAGCTGTTTCAGTTGCACATCTTGCTCTGGAAGCCGGTTTCCCTCCAGGTGCGCTCAACGTGGTGACGACGTCACTGGATAACACACCATCAGTGGCTGAGGCCCTGTGTTTAGATGCGCGGGTGAAGAAGGTCAGCTTCACAGGGAGTACACGAGTCGGCAAAATTATCGCCAGCCTATGCGCACAGAATCTCAAAAAGACAACATTTGAACTAGGCGGAAACTGCCCATTCATTGTGTTTGATGATGCGGACATTGATCAAGCTGTCGCGCAACTGATGCCCCTCAAATGGCGACATGCTGGCCAGGCGTGCATCACCTCCAATAGGGTCTTCGTCCACAGCAACATCTACGACGCGTTTGTGGAAAAAGTCGTACAAGAAACTCGAAAGTTGGAGTTGGGCCACGGGATGATGGAAGGCAGCACTATGGGCGCATTGACGACTCCACGCGGCCTGGACAAAGCAGAAGAATTATACCAAGATGCCATCAGCAAGGGAGCAAAGACCGTCCTCGGTACAGGAAAGCGAGAAGATGGAGATGGTTATTTCATGGCACCGACGATCTTGACAGAAATGAAAGACGAGATGCTCATGACGCACGAAGAGATATTCGCACCAGTTCTCGGATTTTACCGATTCGAGAGTGAGGATGAGGTTGTTCAGAGGGCCAATGATACGCCCTTGGGATTAGCAAGCTATGTTTTCACAAAGAATGTTGACAGGCTCTGGAGGCTGTTCGAAAATTTAGATGCTGGGATGATCGGTCTGGTAAGTGACCCTTATCAAACACGCCTTGGAATGAAGCTGACTTGGTGTAGAATGCAGGCAACAGCTCGTCTGCCGAAGCGCCTTTTGGTGGAATGAAGGACAGTGGACATGGCAAGGAAAGTGGAAAGGATATCGCGATTGATGAGTTTTTAATCTCTAAGACCGCGACGTTGACGGTTGATGGTCATTACTAACGCGTATTGCATGGTCTCTGCGAAAGTCGGGTTAAAGCGCGACTGAGTATAATTTTGGAGGATAAGGAATACTTGTAGTCCCTCGTTGTAATCGCGCTGACAAAGGTATCTGGTAACATTTGCGGTACGTCTAGGGAGTGACGTCATAAGCTGGACCAGAGCGCGTAGCCAATAAGCACCCGTGAGTTGGGCAACTTGTAGGACTCTCGGTGTAGCGATCATGGCACGCGTCTGCCATGCAATAATGTACAATTGAGGGCCGTATCTCATATCAATTCATCCGATAGTTTTGGTCAAAGGCCTGGGATAGAATCTGTAAAAGACGAAATTAGTGCTTTCTGGCTTGATAATTAGTTTCTCATGACAGGGTTTCGGATGACTTTGCTTCTTTAGCTTTGTTGCATATAATTGCATCAGGTCAACAACAAACGAACTGGATGCACAGACACCCATTTCCATGGCTGTGCTAAAGCCATCACGAAATAGTATCATTCTTTCTTCTCTTTTTATTACAGATAAAGTAAAATAATTAATCTCACCAGCATTTAAAAGTATTTATTCCTGTTCCTTCTTGTATTCCGGCGATTCTTCTGGACAAAATACTCTAGTCTAGGGTAGGCTATGTTAGTGGCGACTGATAAGATAGTCATCTCAGTTTACCGTATCGCCAGTGATAAGAAATCGACCGGTCCGGTGGGACAGACACTGCGGGGATCCAGAGTTTACCGATCTCAGCTATGCCGAATCAGGAAGGGAACCAAATATTCCCTGACGTTATTATCTGAATACCTAGCCACCCACATTCATGGACTGATAAGCGACCAACCATGTCAGCACGTCACATACTTATCTCTCTTCTCGCCCCATACTCATCTGAAAAGGGAAAGGAATCTACTCTCCACAAGCTATAATCCCCATCTCAATATCTTTTACGACTAATGCCGAAGTTGAAATCGAATGTTCCGCGGGGCAAGCCACGAGGAATACGCCGAGATCGGGACTGTCGCACTTGCAAAGCCCGTGGAATCAAGTGTGATCTGAATAGGCCACAATGTCTTCCATGCGTAGAGTCGGGTTTGGCTTGTGGAGGATATCCTCAACGGGTTGTTTGGGCGGGAAATCCTACTCCAAACTCACCTCCGTTGAGGACATGTGGAGTTGCGAAAGGAATTGAGCAAAGGCGGGATGATATCTCTGATGCAAACATCCACTCACCGGTCGATTTGCCCAAAACAACAAACAAGCCAATTGATGAGGGCAATGGCTTCATGGAAAACTCCTTGGCTACAGATCAACCTCATATTGTGGAACACCTCCTCGCGTTTGGACGCAGTTTAAAAGCCGTAAAATTGGCAGCAAGCGATGGCACAAACAGTTCTCAAATTCAATGCTCAGACCAAGGATTGCGGCTAATCGCACAAGTTGACAACTTCCTGCAAGCAAGGATCAGCAGACGCAACAGATCAGACTTGAACCAAAACTCGCATCTATCAACTCTGGCCTTCTCCACATATGAGCCTGTCTCACCTCAAGATACAGCGAACGAGAATCTCTTAGTATCTCACCGCCTTGAAGCACTGAAAAGTCTCAGTCAGGCACTGAACACCGCGGACCCGGCTGCCTTCCTCGGCATTGCAGTCTTTGCCTTCTTCGAAGTTGTCATGGACGGCGTCTTCGGCGAATGGGATTTTCATCTGCGTGGCGCGCGATCTCTTCTTGACTGCCATTGTCGTGATAGCGAGGGGTTCCAGCAACTATCGAACAGCTTCACTGGATTTGAAGAGATAGTTGCCTATTTTGGCTGGTGGGATACCATTGGCGCTGTGGTCAGGCAGTCTACTAGCAGCAATCTTGCAAACCAGGAGGGTCTCATATTTGATGACTGGCATCGTAATGCTGTTACGATAGGCTTCCTAGACATGGTAGGATGCCCACCTGAGACGTTCTGGCTTTTTGTATCTCTTGCAAAAGGAAACAAATCAGCCGATCTCAGTGACATGCTCACTCAAGCCATGACCCAACTTCTCAAACTCGGTATGGATACGACTGAGCAAGGGAAGTGCATGGACACATATCGATGTGCAGCAGTGATAGCCATACTTTCCTGGAGGATTCCTGGAGCTGAACAAGATACTTGCGCACCTTCCGATAGAACCATAACGTTCGCAGTGGATAGGATATGTCACATCATCGAGTCTGCTTGTGCCTCGTCCACGATATATGTCCATATGGCTACACCTGCTTATTTAGCTAGTTTGTGGGCCAGTTCCTCGGATCACTGCAGAACTCTGCGAAGGTACTGGGAGAATTGTCAAATGGGAGAAATTCCGCGGTATTCGGGTGCTCAGTTGAGATGCGAGGAGACATGGAGAGAAATGGGACTAGTCTAATGGAACAGCCAACCAGTATTGCTAGATGTTGGTCTCACAAAGCACTGGCAAGGTCTCAGCGGAGGAGCATAATAATTTGTGATCAACTTAATGGTGTGTGTAAAGTATCAATGCTCGCCAATATTAAAGAAACAAATTCCTAAAAGCTTCCTCCTGGCCCTTTCCATTTGTGAAGCATCCCCACCGCACCTTTGACTAATCCCATTACAGTCCCTGGGTTGCCCATATATCCCTTGCCAGGATTTCCACTCTTATCCCTCCAGATTCCATCCTTCGCGACCCTACCAAATTTCTTCGTGTTCTGATTCCTGTCGATACCTTCTCTCCACTTCTGGCATATCTCTGCACTGTCCACCATCAAATTGATTTCTTGACTATGAAACCAAGACTGCGTATCCTGATTGCCACTGCCTTGGATACCGACGCTTTCATCCACAATCAGCAGTTTGATGTGGCAAGACCGAGACTTGAAGGACTGGTGAATGGGGTGGTCCTGGTCCTTTCCCACATAGTTGTATATGTGCAGAATTTCACGCTCGGGGCTGCCCTCAGGAAGCGACGCGACGAGCATTTGTGAAATTTGATCATTTGTCCCACCTTGTCCAGGTATCATTTCTCCAGGGTCATTGTACCCAAAACATACATAGTATGTGACTTCCACGCCTCTCTTGAGTGCATCGACAAGTGCTGGAATTAGAGGACTAGCATTGAGATCAGGAGTTTGGATAAATATGTTGCGTTGAGCATGTCGAATCAGCGACAGCCATGCCTCGTTCTGGGGGACGTGAACATTTTTCGAGTCGATGGCACCATATGGAGGGCGTGATACAAGGGCCATGGGAATTGGATTGATATCTCTGGTGACAATATAAGGTGTCATTTCTTCGCCAGCATGAATTTCAGGACCTGTGGCCTCAACCGGAGTAGGTGCGGCGATGTTGAGCTTGCGATTCGCAGCCTGGAGACGAGTTTCTCCTTCTTTCTCTGAGTAGCTGGCTTGAATCCGTCTGACTTCACCTGCGATATCATCGTCATTGTGAGGATCCTCTGGCGTATGCTCTAAAGTTGCTTGCGCACCGTGGCCTTGGGGTATACTTTCAATTCGCTCCTGAGTAGCAGTCACATCCCTGTATCCAGGTCTTTGTACCGGTGATGGTACACCGGCTTCAGATGACGGAGGAGAGTCGCATAAAGGAAGTGGTGGATGGAGTGAGTTTTGCCAGGTGATTAAAGCTGTGTCATAGATGCTATCAACAATCGGACCCTCGACATGAACCATCATCTCGAGATTATCATTGTCCTCAGTGTTGTTGCTCATGACGGCTGCGACTCTCCGATCGACCACACAGAATTTGGCGTGCAAGGTTCCCAGGACGAATCTGTGTAGGCTTACCACTTCTATGTCGAGGTTGGGTATCTCCTCTGGCGATGGAAGGTCGATCGACTTCGCTGTGTAAGACTTGGGCTTGACGTACTGATGCGGGTTCATGACGTTTGCAGGAGCGGCCTTGTCATACATGACCTTAACCACTACCCTCTTGCCTCTTTGGCCAGCACGTCTTGAGAGCTCTATCAGGGCGCTCTTGACAAGCCTTTGCGCTATGGACGGAGCCCAGGAGCAAGTAATTAGGAAAACCTCTTTCTGAGCGCGTACAATGAGGTTCGCAGTATGTCGCATGATATCTGCTAAGGGCGCAATGACTGTGAGAGGCATGGTGCCATGGGAGCCCATAAGAGGTGGAGACACAACTCCAGCCATTGGGTCCTTGTCAAGACATCGTAGAGCGTCGGCAAAAGCTTGAAGGAAAAGCTGACTTGGTACTGTAGATCCCCAGTGTCCGCATTGAAACGCGGTTTCGACTGCGCTAATAGCTTCATTTGGAGGCGAGGGTGGGGGAGTATGATTATTGGACGATTTGTTGTGATGTAGACCGTGTTCATGGTGGCCATATAGCTTCTTGATAATATCCCCTGGGGACTGACTCGAGTCTTTTGCTAAGGCCGAGGTCACAGTCTCAGTCGCTTGGCACAAATCATGAACATGTTGTGAAACCATATTGCCGATGAGTTTGTACAATCAGGACGAGGTGCAATTCACGACTGAAGATCACAAGTTGAAAAAAATAACGTGAACTGAGTCTATGGTGAAATACTCAACCTACACTATATGATCATCCAAAAGCAACAACGTCATTTCACAAAAATTGGCGCATCTTTATTCCCGCTGGCAGTCTTCGTAGTTTGGACTCTGAAGGCTAAGCCTTCTGTGCCTTGATTCATGACAGGTGCTAACGCACACCTGCAAATACTGACTTATTTATGGGGATCTTGGTACTTGGTATGGGCCCCCTTGGCAAGGCGGAAATAATGTATTGCTTGGCTAGTCGCCAAGATAGTTTGAGCTAAGGTCGGGAGATGGTGCCGAGACTAGACGCGGCACGCCATTTCCGGCCGGCATATCCGGAGGCGCATTGCCAACTGTGACAAAGAGCAAGAATGTTGAAGAGCGCGACAAATGGATTTCGCTGTCCCGTTATTGATTGAGTCGTTGTGAATAGGGCATCCAAGACCTCTAAGTTGAAGCTGCCTGTCAAGTTAGGTTGACGTGTACGCTGTTTGACTATAACACGTCATCTTGCATGGATTGTAAGTTAGACTCAATTAAGAATTAGTTCATAATAAATTGCATTCCTATGTACACATAAGGAGTACAAAGACTAGCGTGAGAAGCACGAAGGTTGTCAGAAACACGATCGCTACTATATACTGCTATTTAATTTACAGACTTCAACAGATGCCTAAGCCTCCCAATTTTCTCGAAATTATCAACAACGACTTTTACTGAAGTGGCCAATTGAGAGTTTTGACCTGTCGGAGAGGTTAAGGTTACACATGGCATCTGAACTCTTACCAAGATAAACGTATATATGACTCACTGCAGCTATATGCACAACAGCTGGTTCTTCCTCCTTCATCCCTCAACCAATACAACCCGACTAGCCAAGTCAAGTCAGTTAGTCAGTCATCCCTAATCCCTTTCGGTCTACACAGCTAACACTATATACTGCTATGAATAGACCACGGCAATAACAAGGCTAGTGATGACTTTACTTAGCCATAGTTACAGAACAAGGTGCTGGAGGTCGCTGTGATGATAGTAATTAGTCTGCCTTGAGAGACTTTGCTAATACTAAGGAAAGAGTTTGATGCTATAATTTTACATGCTAATATTAAAGACTTAAACTTATAACAAGGGTAACTTGAATATTTTACAATAAGAATTAAGTTGTATATGCCTTTATAAATTCCCTGTTCTTCATACTGTCCAAGTCCTTATAGTATATATGAAGGATGTATATGATACATTATTAGCCGACTGTTTTTGTAAAATGCTATCGCATATTGGAGATAAGTTGGTAATCAAGAACAGCTTCGTATGCCTTTATTGTAGTTACAAATGGCTTAGTAGCGAAGGTCAGTCCTGACGATCTCGTAATTGATTCGCTGGCCTAAAGCGCACGTCTCCCCTCCCTTGGATGATGCCCTCCATCCCCGGCCACTGAATTCACGCGCTCTATTTTGAGTCCAATCTGCATCGTTTCGCACATCCTGGGTGCCGATGGACGACGAACCTCCTCTAACCACCCTCGCCTTGTAGACAGCGTTGGCACCATTGTTTGAACCGGCGATGACCAGATTCTCCCAGTTACTTCTAACAGGCCATGCGCCGCCCCGGTGGGCGCGGGCCCAGCGGTACATGGCCTGCACGCCACCCGAGTATGGTCCGTTGGGCCCTGCGTGGTTTTGCCTTCTGTGGTCGTGACAAAGGTCGGAAAATAAGGCATCACTATTGAATCCACTTTCCCTCCCAGGGCGAGCACCCTGGCGTTTATCAAGGCTGCCCCGCTCCTCTTGGAGATCGATGAAGCTACGTGCGACCCAAATCATGACGTGGTCTCCATCAGCACGTTTGAACATGGAGTGCTTGTACACTGTAGGTAGCGGCGTCGGATTAGCATTACTTTCCAAAGTAATTAAGATGAGGGGCAATAAGAGTTTTACTCTCGGTAAGATTAACACCATGGATGTTGGCGAGCTCAAGATCTCGAGACTTGAGAATATGGTCGCGCTTGAAGTGTATGATGTTCTCGTCAGAGTCTGCAACAGGGACAGCTACCGCAGTAGTAGCCAGCAGGCCAGGGAGAAGATATTTAAAGAGCATCTTGTCGATATAAGAATAGGTTTGAGGTTGTAAAGTAGCGAGGTGTGATCGTTTTCAAGGCGGCTTGCTTTCTCACATTCACCAACACTGTCGGCCAGTGGTCAATTTATACTTTTTCCCCTTCCCTAATTTGTCTATCCTGAGGCCAAAACCAGCCGCGATTCCCTACGTTTCTCAGATTCACCACAACCTGCCCCCTCATCCTCCTCGTATATCTTCTTGGCCCTGCAAGCAAATTGAAGTTATCCCATATTCGTTGTCCTTGCCCGAGACACGCAGATCTGAACCACACTTCCCAAGGCCGGTAATAGTAAGTTATGGTTATTACTGACCACATGGGCGCGAGGTTTTACTATTTTGGGTCGCCAAGTTGCCAAGGGAGAGTCGATCTCATATGCCAAGTCTATGCCTCCCCGACCCCGTTGCCAATAGAGAAGTAACATCACCGCCCTCAAGATTAAATACAAACGGAAAATAATAATTATGCTGGTTTCAACTGTCATTCGTCCTTTCTGACCCGCATTGCGCCGCTAGACTCAAGTTAAACTCCTCTTAGAATTCGGAGGCTATGCAAATACACAGCAAGCCCTGTCGGTCCGCCCTGTCCGACCTGCCCAGGCCTGCTATATGCAGCTAGTATTGCTACAACTCGCGGGGAAGGACAATGTATCTTTCCGGGCTCAAAGTGCAGCCGGATATTTGGCCGAATCTGTAAATGTAGTTAGATTTTTGGTTTATTGGCGCATACTGTCGAAAGCATATAAGATTAGTAGGAAGGCTGGGCGTCCAGCCAAGCGTGTTAGCGCGCTAGCAAAGACCCCGAAGAAGTTCTATTAGCTGTCTTGATTCTGTTATTGCCCTGTATCCACTATTGTCAAATATTATAAGATACTCTTTTTCTTTGTGATAGAAAGATACAACTGCAACGGTTGTGGTTTCTAGGGGATAAACTAATTTGTACTAGGTTTATATTAGTAGACATATAAGGCGTAATGCTGAGTGATGCGAAGTATTATATCTCTTAGTGTTGAAAAAAAGCGGGTCAAGTGTAACTAGGTAAAGAAGTTTTATTGATAGCTGGTCGATTAAGTGCTATCTAGTGCTATAGGTCCTATATATACTTAGATATGTTATTTATTTTTTAATAATCATCTTAATACCTTGGGCGTTATTTTGAGATAAGGTTTTAGATACTGGTTTAGTTCAATGGGAGAATAAAGTAAGCTTATCACGGGATACGGGCTAAGAGGTAAGGAAAACAGGATATTCCCACAAAGAGTATTATCACCAACGGCAAGAACTATACTTGGCTAGCAATCTTACCTCGTGGTAAGGTTTGATGAACCAAGTAGTATAAGTGCTCTATCCGAAGTTTTACGTTTCTTGACCGAGCCAATTTATCGGCTCATTGCCTGTTACTATTTGATTTTAGATTCCCTCTGCTCTTAATGACTTCAAAACATGGAGCAACTGAGTCAATAGTTCAGACTCGCCCCCGTTGGCCGTGCCATTCGCGCCGCTCATGCAACTGGATACGTACCAGCTACAGCAAGTGGACAGACAGTGAGATCATACACCAGTCTGAAGTCAGTGGCCATAGCAGAGGTTGTATGCAACCCTAAACAACACGTTCCTGTTAGCTAAAGCAGTACTCTCTAGTGAAAATCCCTGCCCTAGCTGATCTGATCAGGGTTGACCAGGTGGCAACTTATTGAAAGTAACTATTTGGATATAATTAAATGCTACAAGTAAACTACTCTAGGACACCTAATTAAACAAGCCTTCTTTCAAGGTAAGGATGGAGATAGCAATAATATAAAGAACGCAGACCAGAAATTTATCGCCGGAGCGTCAACAGACCAGGGCGGTATGGTAGGTTGTTATAGTCAGCCTGACTATTGGGGTCGCGGCCTTGATACAGAAGCTTGAGGTTGCAAGGGTCGATAGGGAATGTCTCATCGTTACTGGTACGGAGCAGCTCGCCGTGGCTAATATCGTTGGTCCAGGTAGCGCCAGAGTTTGCCTTGCCGGCAAAGGGGTTGTTTTCAGTGCCAGCATTAACAGTCCACTGGCCATCAAGGCTATTCGCAGTAAAAGAGCGGAAGAATCGACCATTTCTACCCTTAGCCTCAACAAGCATTAGGTATTTATTCTGACCCTGAATAGAGTAAACCTGAACCGCCTCAAAGAGATTATCTTCAGTATCTTGAAGGATAATCTGGGAGTTCGATCCGAAGTTGCCAGGGAAATTGTTGATAGGCATACTGGCCCGATAGATTCTGCCATTGTCGCCACAGAAGAACAAGTACATATTCTTACTATCGCCAATAACAGTTTGATCGATTGGACCATATGGGGCATTGGCGATTTCGCCAGTGAACAGAGCCTGAGGCTGAGACCAGCCGTTGACATTGGTTGGGTTGTTTGAAGTCCTATACGAGAACTTATGAGGGCCCCACTGATGGGCTAAGACCCAGATACCCTTAGGCTTAAAGTAGAATAGAGTTGGGGCCACAGCTGAACTGGTCATAAGAGTCTGTGAAGCAGAGCCTAGGTTGTTGAGATCTGAGACAGGGCTAAAGCCCATAGACTTCCAGCCACCCCCGTAGGCAGTGGCGTAGACTAGCTGCTGACCGTTGTAAGGAGCAACAGTAAAGTCCTTGAGACTAACCCAGCCATTCTTAGGTTGAGCAAGAGGACCAGTTGATGTCCAGCGGTAGCTAGTAGGGAGGGAACATTGAGCCGAGACATCGCCGACAGAGGCAAAAAGCAGGATGCCTGCAGCAAGCAGATCGTTATTGAAGAACTTCATCCTCGAGGTTGATGCTACAGAGAAAGGGTAGTGAGCAAGGAATAAACTGAAAAGTCGCAATCAAGCGGTCGATATATATATTCATTTACTGTATCTTAGCAAGCTGGATTCCACCACTACATTTACAGTGGGATCGCCCCTAATCTCCAGTAGGCATCATATGCATCGATACAACATTGGTGGAGGAATTATTTCCATAGTAATACGACCCCGTATTTTGTTTCTGGGCAACGGTGTAAGTTATCCGAGTAAAATGCTATCCCGAAACATGATTTTGCCTATTTGAACCACGGAGGCAGATCCGAACATTGCGTTTTCAGATTAGNGTGGAGGAATTATTTCCATAGTAATACGACCCCGTATTTTGTTTCTGGGCAACGGTGTAAGTTATCCGAGTAAAATGCTATCCCGAAACATGATTTTGCCTATTTGAACCACGGAGGCAGATCCGAACATTGCGTTTTCAGATTAGTATAATCAGAGTGCTGAGCAAGGATATAGATACCCCTGTATGCAACGTGACTCGGGGCTCCCATACTTTCCCCGCATTAAGGTTGAAGTGGGTGGCATAAATATAAGCGACGCGCTTTTATAGGCTCAGAAGCAGTTAAGCTTGAGCCTCCCCTCCCTTATAGCTAGCTGTATAATTACTAGACGACTTTTGTCTTGAGGCTATTCTAATAAACTGGCGCACACACTACTATCTCAGGCTAAGTACATGCATATACCATAAGCTGGAACAAGCCAAATCATTAGCGCGCTTATTCAGAAGGTAGCAACCTGCGGAGGTTGATCGTTCTTCAACACCTTCAAGTTGTCTGTTAGGACGCCATCCGTGTGACTCGGTGCAACAAGGGTCTCGGTAGAGAATTGAGGTTTGTTATATACCGTTATGAAAGTCAATACTAACATAAAGTGTCGGCATTAGTAAATCTTCTAGTCTATTAGTATAGGGGACATCCTTCCCCTTGTGACAGTCTCAAGCTTCCTGCATGGGGATTTAATTAAGCGGAAACATTTCTACTACCTCAGTTACTCTTTGTAGAGTAGCTATAAGGGGGCCATTGGTATGAACCTAGCTATGCCACGGATATGGGTTGTTAATCTTCGTAGACTTTCATCCACATTGTGAGACCCATCCTTCTCAATGTCCTGTCCAGCAAGAACCACCATCTCGACCGGTCTGGCCTTAAGCTGAACGTTGGTCATGTATCCCACTTTTGTAAACTGGCCGGCTTTATCAACCTGGGATCTCAAGATTTCCTCATCAAGCCCATCCAATACTCGCGGCCTTTCTCTGCTCATCCGGTACCCCATTGCAGATTCACTACCTGGCCGCAAGCGTGTAGGTGGCGAGGGTAGTTTGTGCGACTGAGCATATAGGAGCCACTTCAGCCTCCTTTCCAGAACGCCTGCGCGTTCGGGCAGGCGACGAGGAAACTCATATCCTGTACAAAGCAACCCCTGTCCCACGATCTCAAACTCATCTTCCTTGTCGGTGGCTCGTAATACAAGAAGACCGCGTCCATATCCACTCTGTATTAGTAAGTCTCCCTCCTGAGATGAATGACATATCAGCGCCCCTATTCCAGAGCCCGCGAATAATAACTGTGGTTTGCCATCTTTTTGAGAAGTCTTTCGAAGGGTCTTTGCTTTATCATCCACACTCGTTGAGCGTAATCCATGATCTTTTGAATAGACCAAGGATGCTGTCAGCCGATGTTCATTATTCCTGCTTATGATTACCACGAAGTGATTGTATCCCTGAAAGCGATGTATCGTCTCTTCGTCACCGGTGTTCCCAGCGGTGTCTTTTTCTTCATCGTTTACGCGGCTAAAGACTTGAAACATCCACCTTTGGGTCCTATTCATCCGGCTGTTTTCAGTAGCTTTTGGATTGCCAGACCTCATAGCTACAAGATCTTTCATCCACTTGTCGGCGAAACAGATTTCCAACCCTTTTACAATGCGCTGTATATCAGAAGGTTTCATCCAATCAGTCTGGCAAATAAGAGCCTTTGCTAGCTCCAAGCAAGCAAAGTCATTATAGACAGGTTGAACGGGCGGAAATCCATCACGCCATTTGACCAGAGACAGAAGCCCGTAGATCTTATCCTCTGGCCTAGAGCATTTAAATAAATCGTTGGTAAATGCGAAAACTTGGTGAGCACCAATGCGTCGTACAGTGATCGTATCTATGACGCACCGGAAGGGGTGGGGCATATCTGCTTCATACAACTCCCATCCAGCTTCATGTCCAGGATGAGTCTTTTTACCCATGAGCGAGTGAAGAAAGCTTTCAGTGGTAATATGACCGGCAATGTAGAATAGTAGGTAAATCTCGGATCTCGACACCTTATCAGAGCCGCATAAAATCTCCAGTTGACTACCACTTCTACTCGATGCAGCCACCTCTTGAATAATCCAGAGTCGGCTCCAGTAATCGCGATTGGCAAATTTAAGAAATGCCCGGGGGAATTGAGTTATGGCAGAGTCCCGGAACTCCATTGATTGTTTGAACTCTCTGATTTCGCTCACGATTGGCTGACGTTCGTAAAATTTACCGTCCTGAGGTATTCCCTGTCGCATAGAGTAGAGAGTGCCACCAAAGGACTTGACTTCTTGCAGAACTTTGAATATTGCTTCGCTGTTATTTTCGTGAGGCCCTGTGCAAGCTAGTACCTTGGAAGCTCTCGTATAGATATCGCTCATGATAGCGACTTGATGCCCTTTTTCGTCCACATCACCTTGGTTGATGCACATCGAGTCGATCCATAGATAGACGTGCTCTGCCGAATTATTCTTGCCAGAAGGATAATGAAGATCTATCTGTGTCAGGGCGTAATAGCAGTTCTTGGTCACTCTCAGCGGGCTGCCATTAACTATGACAGTCTTGGAGAGCTCGCCATTACCCCATGTGTATGAGATTGCATAGAAAGGCACTTCATCGGCTAAAGAGTGAGTACTGAGATCCAACTCAAGTAAATCATGCGGTCCGTGAGCCTTGATTTCGATGAGTCGAATTTGAGCAGAAGGATGTTTTAATGGACGATGAACGAAAGCCGCGTTGGCCATTTTCAGTCACTATGTGGTATCAGTACCACTATCGTCGAATCAAATAGGAAATATACTATTTATGCGCCTACCCTTATATATGTAAACTTTAATTTACAAGCTTTGGACGGAATCGCAAATGTGAGATGACTGGTGACAAACGCACATATAACAGAAATAATATCAGATATGCCAGTTGTTGTACTCGGTAGATAGCTATACTTGGAGATATGAATGATGGCGGTTTGGGGAGTTGGAATATAGTTATTCGCAAATTGTCGCGCTGCATGTCTGACGTGGCATGTTTTGAGCCTCGCGTCGGCTATGCTCATTGTACAGCCACAGAAGATAACCAATCAGGCGTTACCCGGAAAAGCCAGAATGCAGCCTAGGCTGACTTGTTAACAAATGGATACTCCTAATTCGTGGATCAGACAAGGCATTTTCCGCTATAAATATACCCAATTATTGCTCCTGAGGCTATCAGTACACTCAAATTCACAAGTACCTTGAAAGCAGCCAATATAAGGCTTCCCACCTCTGAACTCATCAGCAACCACAAGGTATCAAGTGAGTTAGGACCACCACGCTGAAGATCGACAAACATGAACCTACGTACAATACATCGCAAAATCAACGCAGGGCTTAGCGGCACCACCTCCGCCCGATAAGTACATACTAAACCTAACTTTAGAGCCATCTTAACAGCTCTCTACTGGACGTGTATGCCTTGTTTTTAGAAATAACAATATTGGATCAATGTTCAAAATATCAAGTGAATTTTGTTTGAGCCAAATCTCTCTTGGCCTTATGTGAATTTAGCTAGCAATTGTCTTTAAGGGTACTCTACGATGAAGTCAATTTTTGGATGAACTATCTGGACCGTATCTTCTCGTTGCAATACTCGTACTACCCAATTCTTAGACAATCTCACGGATGGCTTATTTGGCTTTTGAGTAGGGATGGCCCTCTATATCGAGTTTCACTTTGCCCTGCAGCCCTCTATCAATGTGCATCTTTTGGGCCAAGAGGAATGCACCGATATGAAGCTCGAGTTCCATTACGGAGCTTCAAGAGAGCTCCAAGGCTTCATTGCCTCTTTTGGACATCCGGATTTGCCTCCTGCAGATGAGAGTGTAATTGATTCTGGCGTGTGGGTCAGCTCTGACCAGTTTCGAGGTATACTATCCTATATTATAAATACTTGATCTAAATTGCCATGGGACGTTTCTCCAACAGCTGGTACAGGCTCTCAAAGTCAGCAAAAACGGCCGGAAGCCTCACATGCATGTCGTGGTTGCTATGTTCGGATCAGTTCAGGACAAGTTTATGCATTCCCCAATTCAGAAGAGAATTACAGCGCCTATCAATTTCCACCACTCTCTTCTCCTCCGGATCGATATTTTGGCTGGCATATCGACTAGCACCAAGCCCAGCCTCCCATGTGATGAAGGGCTAGCTCCCACTACTGACCTTGACGTGTCTTCTATAATGGGCTGCCATGACTGAATAATGAAAGCTATCGGAGACTTGGAAGTTCTAAACGACTGGTTAAGAATAACTAATATGAGCTATCAACTGGAACTGGATGAGTTTGAGCGAATGAAAGGATTTATTGAAGACGATTAGGAAGATGGATGGAGACAGCACCTATGGCCAGCTCTAAGGTTAGAAAACCTCGTCTCAACTGTCGATTTCCGCTAACATGAGAAGAAGGTACCATTTGAAGACCGCGGTCTCACGTGCATATATGCAGCTACAGAGTTAGGACAGCTCCAAAATTTGGTTGAAGATGTTCACTAGGATCCTCACCCAAGGCTCGAAGGAGCGCAGTAAACCGTGTTATATTTGAGATACAAACGACACAAAGCATAGTGGGTACTCGACATATGCTATGGCCCATTTGTGTTGCTGGTTGTGCAGAAGACCGAGATCAACAGTTGTTCTTTGAAAAGGTCTTATCGGATATGCTTTCCAATAGTGACGGGATGGTAGGTAATAGCAAAATAGCACTTCAGAGGGTGTGAAAATGCCGTGAGTACAGGATTGGGCAACCAGATGTCTCGTGCGGATTGTAGTAGTATTATGAGACATATGGTTGTCTGTGCTTTATTGATATGATTAGTTCATTCTGCAATCCTACAATAGTGTTATTGTGAATATTTTATATATGGTTTAATTTAAAGACTTATCTGGCTTGCATTTTAACTACTCGTTCTAAAATAAGGTTTGAAGGAACCGTGCAAATCTTCCGGTTCGATTGTAACCCTGGAATGGTATGCCGTTTGGGCCAGTGAGGTTTCCGATTGGTTCTCTACAGGAACTTTTGTAAAGCAGAGTAGCCTTGATGTTGAAATAGCCGGGTCTTTTTGCTCACCTACCTATTCGTACAACAAATGGACTAAGCAACAACCTAATAATGATATTGCTCAGGCTTTCAGGTCACATTCACCTGTTTGTCCTCGGGACCTTTGTCTGCAGCTCATGTTCTAGATTCTCAAGCGTGATGTAAACGCGATAACGAATTGAACCCTGGCTCTATCACCTTCCAGATCTGGGGTGTATCCGGCAGACAAGAAAATGTCGTCACTGCCGCCAAGAATAGATAATGAAGGGATTGCAACACTACTTAGTCGCTGATTGGTCTGATCAATGTATCACAAAATGCGAATCTGTAAATCTCCTCCGCTAAGAGCCTAACTGGGAAGGTAACTACGGATATACAACTTTGGAAGCGATTGAGTTCCATCAGGGTCGGAGTAACGAAAACTTTGTTGGGCTATGTAGACTGTTAGTCAACAATAAAAAGAACCATCTTTCCTGTCTAAAGAACTATTTGATCCTTCACCACATCGCCCCACCTTCTTAACAGCCATCATCTTAGTCTTTCTTTACGATGGTTAAGTCAACTCTTCTTTTAGGCGCTCTCGCCGCGATAACCTCCTATGCTCAGGCTAAGGAGATGAAGGTCAACGAGGACAGGGCTCAGAGACTCTATGACACTGGCGTCATGCATAACAAACTCATGGCCAGCAAGCAGGTGAATTCCTCAACCGCATGTCTCTCTCTGAAGACGTTAGCTAACAGTATATAGGCTACTTGGGAGAAGCAGGAGGCTGCTGGTGCATTCGCCAGTGAGCAGTACCCGAAGCTCGGTTACACCAAGTGTGTCCGAGGGTTTGCTGAGGCCATTAAGGGCGATGCCAATAACACCTTTGCCTGCCACAATGTGAATCACTTCTGACTTATCGACTAACATTAATTACTGACGGTTTTGTAGGCCGACCTTTACTCTTTCCTGAGCCACGCTGCACTTGGTAGCACTGGAGGCAGAGGTTCTTCTTCCTGGGGATGGACCTCCGATGACGGTCGTGAATTTGTTGCCATTGGCCAGTACGATGGAACCGCTTTCGCCGAGATCACCAAGAAGGGTCAGCTCGTCTACCTTGGTCGTCTGCCTCAGTACACTGTGCCTTCTCAGTGGCGCGAGATCCGCGCATACAAGAACTATGTCATCATCGGATCCGAGGCTGTTGGTCATGGCATTCAGATCTTTGACTTCACCAAGCTGTTGAAGATCGACCCCAAGAAGCCCGTCATTTTCGACGCCAAGAAAGATCTTACCAGCCACTTCAATGCTCTCCTTCCCGTCGGTCGTGCTCACAATGTTGTTATTAACGAGGAACTCAAGTATGGTGTCGCTGTTGGCGCTCAGCCCCGAGACGACACCAACTGTGCATCTGGACTGAACTTCTTTGATCTTACCGATCCCTCCAACCCTAAATCTCTTGGATGCGCTAAGGGAGATGGTTATGTCCACGATGCGCAGTGTATTGTCTACCGGGGACCCGATAAGCGCTACCAGGGCCGTGATATCTGCTATGGCTACAATGAAGACACCCTCACCATCTACGATGTAACTGACAAGGCCAATGTCACCAACATCATCTCTCGTATATCTTACGAAGGTGCTTCTTACACTCACCAAGGATGGGTGTTGGATACTCAGAACCAGGAGTACCTCGTCATGGACGACGAGCTTGATGAGCGTGACGGTGCAGGCCCCGGATCTGATGGCTACCCCGTGACTTTCATCTGGGACATTCGTGATCTCAAGAACCCCAAACAGACCGGTCTTTTCAAGCACCCTACCAAGTCCATCGACCATAACCAATATGTCAAGGACAGCTACATCTACCAATCTCATTACGGCGCGGGTCTGCGCGTTCTCGATGGCCGATCTATTCCGTCCGACCCCACTGGAAAGAGTGTCTACGAGGCTGCTTGGTTCGATATCTACCCTGAGGATGACAGTCTTCCTGGTGGCGGCACTGTCGCATTTGTCGGAACTTGGTCTTCTTACGCTTTCTTCAAGTCTGGATATATCTTCATCAACACCATTGAGCGTGGTGCATTCGTTGTCAAGTTGACCGCGAAGGCTTTCCAGAAGCCCAAGTGGTAGACATTACTTAGTTTTTAAGATTTATCGCAGCCAGACTGTCCTAAATTGAACCAAGTATCGCTTTACCCATCCACCGTATCTCGAATGATGTATCCTAGTACCATACCTTCATAATCCATCCACTCTAAATCTTATGATAGTGGTCTCTCATATTCTCTGTTAAGGCGCTTAATGAAGCCCTGCTGGGATTCACGTGCATCACGAAGCAGTACCAGTATCTCCACCATTCTTCATTTTGTTCCACATACCGTACCCAACCTCGCAGTCTGTGCAAGATTTTGACCAAAACAGATGTCAATGCCATTTGGGAAATCTGACCTACCATCTAGTGCCCAGTCGTTTGTTTTATAAATTTTGAACAGTTGCTCAAGTCTTCCAATGATTCTCAGTAAGGTCAACGGTAAGTTTGAGCTCTCCGGCAGGTCAAAACTCTCAAAGATCAATACGATAGTAGTTACACACAGTAACTAAACCCTAACCAAGATAAACATGGATATAACTTGCACAGCCGCCGTATGCACAACAGCTGGTTCTTCCTCCTTCATTCCTTAACCAATTTAACCCAAGTAGCACTCGATAAGTGACCTTTACAACTGCCAAGTCAGTCAGTCAATCAATCACCCCTTCTGTTCGATCCACATAGCTAGCACTCTTCGCAGCCATCACCCAACACAATACGCCTTGTCAACAGAAAGACCATCGACGCGAGCCTGCAACTTCATCTTTCTGCCGGGATTCGCTATGTATTGCTAAGACAGTGCCACTATACCTGATTTGTGATGACAACTCTGGCCCCGCCCTGACGTCCGTACACTTGGCGTATCTTCGTCACACATGATAGCGGGGAATCTATGATCCGAGTACGTCCCACTGCGGTAGCTTATCTTAGTTTGATTTCCCTTATCTGGAGAGAGTGGCTCATATGGCTTCTTTCAACCATCTCATCACAGAATACGTAGCATATCACCTCTTATTAAACCTTGTTTTCAAATTCAGGTTAGTGCAATTGACTGGCAGTTATAAGTTCGCGAAACTGTCGCCATTTCAATAACAGAATCGAGTGGACATTGATGCCCGTGGCACTCAGGTAATATGCACTGCCTTTTCAACTACCTACTCGCAAGCTAGTATAAATCCAGAACATTAGCATTTACCTCGGTATAATGATGTGCAGTTCCGTGTCTAGCGGCTCGCAAGCTTAAACTAGCCAGGCTGTAAAGTTCTTGATTCTGGGCATTTAAAAGACAGTAAGCACTTTTCTACGTTTTCAACAATATTTCTTTTCTACTGTTGAAACTCGTCTCCTGTCAAATCTTCTTCCCGCTAAATTTAGCCGAATCTACACGCCTCAGTCACCATGTCTAGTCGCATCTCACAAGTAAAAATCACCGAATATTCGAGGCCACGAGGTGTCACCGCCCTCGTTTTTGGTGGCGCAGTTTTCTCTTATTTGTGCTTAGCTGGTGTCACCCTAATATCTGAAGAGAACTCGATCTGGCAAACGCTTGACAACATGTCGCCGGGAACCGCAGAGTCCTTTCGTTGGATTGTCAAGACAGGAGTTCCGCCACTTGTCGTGATACACACAATAGAAGTTGTCGCATTTGACCGCACACGGTTGATGCCACATGGCGTTCCAAGATGGGGATTGCTTTGGTGGAAATGGGTCCTGAGCTGCTGGATTGAGGGAATTGGATGTTGGAAGCGCTTTGCGTCAGTCGTCAACGCGAAGAAGGCGTTAGCAAAGTAACGTCGAGAAGAGGGGATATGATCTGACAAAGTATTTGGGCATTCTTTCTGGACATGATGAGTGTGACACTGATGAGGGAAAAGCCGCGACTGATGTCTTGCGAATGCATCCAAAACTGCGCAGGCATGATATTGTGTATTTGCTACCCTTCAGGTTAAAATTCAGGCAGCATTGAGGGCAATGGATCACATTGCTCATATATGTTGATATGTGTTATCTGCCTTTGTGATAGGGCTTGAAGCTCATTGCAATCCCTCCAGCTTCCGATTCAGACATTGGGATGATTGATCTAACCAGTAACATCGCCAGGAGTGGACAAGCTATAAACGCAATAGTAACGTTCACGCTGGTCTCGAGAGCAAGACGGATCTAAAAATAAACTGTTAGTCGCGTACTACAACCTATGTCGAATAGGTACACTTACTACTGAGTATTTAGTGTCCGCAATTCTCCCACATATGCCTCTTGCTCGGACAAGAAACCAGGAATAATAGGCCACAGACCTATGAATCACGGTACAACTTAACATATAGCTAGTAAGAACTAGAACTTCTCCGATACCCAGTAACAGCAATGCCTGTACCCGTTGGAAATAGCCTTTGCCAGGCAATTGATGCGATAATTGCCAGTGCCAAACATCCGTCTGCCAAGATATTTGGCTACAAGAATGTTGCTAATAGCTCATCTTAATACAAGAGATGATATTGAAAGAAGTGAATCGGGTACCACTGGCAAATGCTGCAATCTCCATGAGTGTCAAAATAGAATGTAATGCTACTCAGAAACACGGCATGCAGTAACATTTGTCTAATTATAGAGATTGCTTAAAGTTATAGG
Source organism: Fusarium cf. aywerte (assembly GCA_011034095.1). NCBI lineage: Eukaryota > Fungi > Ascomycota > Sordariomycetes > Hypocreales > Nectriaceae > Fusarium > Fusarium cf. aywerte. The sequence continues at coordinate 1,392,605 of WETZ01000003.1, read as the reverse complement.
ATTACCGAGTTTTGATATGCGAACGAATGCAGCGGCGACTAAGGCCCAGAGGAATTGACATGCTGTGGTCAGATTGTATACTGTTGGTTGGGATGGGGCGTCCTGATTCTGTTTTTACCCTTTATCCACTGGGGCCAAGTATCACGAGACGCTCCTTTCCTTGAAAACCGAGGGGTGTAATGAACGATATTCGAGGAAAGGCCTATTCGATTGCAGTAACTATGGAGGAAGGGAAGAGCGACTATGGACAGGAGTATCTGTAAGTACAGCTAAACTAACTGACTTGCCTTACTCTCTTAATAATCACATGAATGCCGCAGGTATCGTTTTGGGTCGAGGCTTTAGACAGTGACCTCGGCCTTACTGTCACATACTGTACAGCCCCGCATCGACGCCACTAGTTCAACTTAACTTGAGAGCCAAGTGGAAGTATCACGAGACACGGGCTGGACTAAAATACCTACTTTGTTCAATTGTTAACTTGGTCTAGAAATTTCTCGGATTTAGTTACAAGACATTATTAACACAAATTTAGTCGCCACTTCGCAATGTCTCAACTTTGGGCACAAACAGTAGCTCGCCATGAGCCCTTTGTTATTGAATTAGTTGGAAGTCTTGCCGTTCAGATCGTCTTCTGGTGGATTCCCTCCGCTGGGTTTGTTCTCCTTGATCATCTGGCGCCGTCATTCGCTGCACGACATAAGATACAACCTACTCCCAAGCAACCCACGTCATCCGACGTTCTGGATGCAATCATTGTTTCTGTCAGAAACCAAGTGATTGTCATCGGAGTGCAACTGGCCATGGCCCTTCTGTCAACTCAGCAAAACAGACCCTCCGCGTTCCAAATCACACCGTCGCTGCCATCTGTGCAAGATTTCGTTTTCGACTTTGGACTCTGTCTAATTGCACGGGAGGTCCTATTCTACTACTCCCACAGATTACTACATACACCCTATCTATATCGCCGAATCCATAAAATCCACCACAAATTCACAGCACCAGTGTCTTTCGCCTCACAGTATGCTCATCCGATCGAGCACATCGTTGCGAACACGATCCCCATTGCTCTTCCGCCCGTCCTGCTGCGAACACATATCCTGACTATGTGGGCGTTCCTCGCTTGGCAGCTTGTTGAGACGGCAACCGTACATAGTGGTTACGACTTTTTCGGCGGTGCTGCGTATCGCCACGATCGACATCATGAGCGGTTCAATGTTCACTTTGGAGGGATGCCGTGGTTAGATTGGCTTCATGGCACTGATGGGAGTAAGGGATCGAGAAAGAAAGAGAACTGATGTTTTCTCGAGCTGTTTACTTTCGTCTGCTATGTTTCGAATATCGAGCCAACATGGAGGATATTGTTATCATTCCATATGTGTTTGATCCGTTGGTCTGATATCGCCATCGCGGTACAAATGTAACATCGAAAGGGCAGTGAAATATCATTCAACATATCTACTGTGACCAAAGCCTTTCCCATGCACCCTTAACGACATATTGCTGCTACCTCATCCTGAAGCTTCTTGAGAACCTCGTCCATGGGCACCGGTTCCTCGCCTTCCAACCTCAACATGCCACCCTTCACACCCTGCCAGCCCTCAATGGGTAATTTAATCCTATCCTTCAGAAATTAATCCAACAACGGTTATTTGATACCCTCGATACCTTGCAAATGGTCCTTCTTGTTCAAAGTGGATATCGCCTTCCGCGATTTAATGTGATTCTAAGATAACACGGCTTAGTGGGCACCAAAATCATAAGGCTAAAACGCCAATGTCGCAATGTGACAAGTTTCTGTCTATCTACCAGTAGTCTACCCGTCACGTGTTTTACCCCATTTGATATTATCCTGTTTCCACATGGAGAACAAAGGAATAATAATACTGAATACAGAAATCATAGGAAAGAAAGGAACGTAAAACGGGATATACTTCCAATCACTGCAAATGACGCAAATTATCAGAGGTAAAAGACAAAACGCAAGCAAAATCACCCATGCATAGTCAGTCAACAACACAGACACTACTGCAAGAACCAGACCGGCTGGTAAAGCAAGTGGTAAAATGAAGACCATAAAGAGTTCTGCGCCGATGACGAAGAGAAGCCTGAGCTGAGCCCACAACGGTGCTTCAAAGGGAAGAACATTCAGATGAGCAAAGTGGCAGTGGATGAGTGAGTTCGTCCACCGGCGTCGTTGATCAAGAAGCACAGAGAGGGTTGTAGGAACAGTAGTCGTACAACTCGCTGCTGGGAAATACTGTAGTCGACAATCAGACCCGAAGTATCGAATCGCTAATGTTGACAAGTAACGGTCCTCTCCAATAGATAGCAAGTTGTGTTCGTGCAGCGTCTTGTCATAACTTCCTGCATAATCTTCCAGGAGAAGTGGATGCAAGATCGCTGGTCTACTATTCAGCCACTTAAGTCGATAAATAGTAAAGCATCCACTGAGCACCAAGACATTGGAGCATGTACTTTCTACCGCCTTGAGCACGGCATGAGTAAGCCAGTACTCAAAGACTTGGGCCAGCGCGACAAAGCTTGCGAAAGGATTGCTGACGCCCGTGTAGCCGCATACTCCGATGAGCTTTGGATTCTTTTGAAGTTGATGAACCAGGTATGAAACACCTGTTTTATGAAGCATTGTATCGCAGTCAACCACCAACATGTGCATGGCTTCGCTGGCGTCAAGGTTGAGGCACGCCCGCATTTGGAACTCAATGTTCTCGAACAGTGGAGTCCACAGCCTGCGATAGTTGACGTAGTGGAAGAAGTTGTAGACGAGAAGCTGCGAGTCGCGTTTCCCGCGGTTACCAGGATTGGAGTTGTTGTGCTCGTCCTCTCGTCCCACCTTGATCACGATCACATAAGGAACTCCTTTGAAGAAGCCAGTATAGCACTGAGCGAAATTGTCTGAGACGCCATGTGAATTGAATGATGTGTATGCTCGAGCCTGGTTGTCAATGCCGGCCTCCGAATCCACATTGTGTTCGAAGATGTCCTCAAGCAGAACCTTATAGGTTGGCTTCTGACCTTCAGCTGCAACCATTCCATCTGCGACAATGAAAAGAACCTTATGGTTTTTCTCATAGCTGGACTCAATGCATGAATCAATGGTCTTGCGCAGTGTAGATTCGTCCTCGTTGTAACAAGGAATATGTATCACCACCATCGCGTCATTCTCCTCGAACTTACGGCTTCTGTATCGCACACGTGCAGCACATATTGTCACGAGGATCATGAATACTGCACCAAGTCCCATGTAGACGTAGATAACCCATCGTACCGCGTAACAGAAAGGGCCCTGATTTTGAAACATGCCAACATCAATCTTGACAACACAACTTGCTAGAGGTTGGAAGACAAGGAAGTAGCAGATAACGGCATAAATGGCAGCAAGAAGGATACAAAAGAATAGCTTTTGTCGAAAGGCCAACCTTCGCCGGACATCATGCATTTTGCAAAAGTTGCGAAGAAACCAGGAAGGGATGTAAAAAGTAAGGAAGCGCGCGAGGTATTTCCAAAAACCACTATACTCTCCTGGAACGATGTGCTCGTCTGTGCGATGAGGTTTGTTCCATGCTTTGAAAGCAGTGACTTGAGATTCTATGGTCTTCTCATGTAGATCCTTCGTGGGATCTCGACCATTTGGAGATGGCGATGCTGGGTGAATTCGAGTCTCAAGGGACTGAGGGGTCTGAGGTGTCTGATAGTATTCCTCTCGCGCGAACATCGGGTTGAATACATGGCTTTCGCGGCTGCTATTCTGTGGGCGACTGTAGACAGCTGACGGAGGCTTTAGAAATTGGCATTGACAGGGTTTCTCGTTTGAAGTCATGAATAACGAACCTCGGCTGCTATTGCTAGCAGGCGAAAGTGGGCGACTGGAAACTGGAATAGGTTGGGGCAGTATATGAGATGCATGTTGAGTATGAGGAGGAATGTATGCGTTGGGCGTCTGGCTCGATCGCATAAATACGCGACTAGGAGTTGAGCTGCCGGATTCGTAGGGCGAGGAATCCATGTGCATTTGTAGATTGTGGTTGACATCTGAAAAATTAGATGTATGTCTGTGTACGAAAGGCAAAGCTTACTTACAGGGGCTAGGCATTACGCTTTTGCCATCATTTGGGAAGAGGGTCGTGTACATAGCCCTCCACATCTCTGCCTCGGATACATCATTTGTAATGCTCTTGGTCCGCCCCTGTTTGTTGAAGAGATACTCCAGGCCCTCCAGGCCCTTTATAGGTTCCTCAACCTCACAATGGTCATCATCATCAATACAGTGTATGTGATGTTCGAAAGCTGAACCTGAGTCGAAGTTCTTTGCACAACCAGGGCATTTGACAGGACAGGTGTGGCGGCGATAGATGTGCTGTCTATGTACTAGTTAGCATGAACTGCGAGTCACAAATGAAGAACATACCTTAGACTGTGAATTGTTGTCCAGCCCGACTTTGAACAAGATCGTCTGTCGGCGAACTGCTCAGGATTACGTTTGGAATAGGGACAAGCCAAGAGCTTGCCTTGAGGACCATTGGCATTCTCATGTGCTAAACTTTCCACGCTCCTATGGGGTGACCCATCGCTGAATGGTTGAGATTGAAGGGAAGCCCCACCTTCTCCAAGTATTACACGCATGTCTTGATAAACAGCACTTGAAGAGATGAAAATGGAGAAGTGAATATGGATTCGGCCTAGAAAGCAAGGAAAAGACTGACTGTTCATAGGTATAGGCGTTGACTGGGGAAAGTATAGATGTAACGGTTTAGAGAGGATATCAGTCCATCTTTAAGAATACAAGATGTCAATGCAAACGGCCTCGCTCTGGTATATGCACGAAAGAAAATTGATTGACCAAGGTACTGTCAAAGTACGAAAGGTTGCCAGTCCAGACTCCAATAGTTTCTGTTTTGAGTCCTAGCCGGATCTCTAATCTTCAGCTTATCCATGACATTGGTTAAACAAAGCCATCCTTCAAAATTTTGAAAGCCATCGTCTTTGCTTAGTTGACATTAATTGCTTGATGGAGGGCCGGAAAAATAGTCGAGACCTCGACAGGATGGTGGCTGTATCAAGCGGAGCGGCTACTGAGCCTCGAGTTTACAAAGTGGCATAACGATTCTTCTAATCACGTTTCCACGTCAGCAGTCATCACAGCTTTGCACAATCCAAAACGGTGATTATTGGCTTTGGTGACCGTTAGAACTTGCTCTAGTTGTAGATATAACGGCAAGCCGTCTCATCCGTTTCACTACTCTCGACACCTTTACTCCACCAGGGGCGACCGATGAGATAGGCTCGGTCTAGACGGTACCCGTAATGGATTTAAGCATTAGGAAATCTAGCTTTGTTGAAAGGTCCGCGTGCCTGGTTTAAGGCACTCACTAACGGTCAGCCTAATAAGCCTTTGTCTTGTCTAGCCTGACCCAAGAACCCAGTCGACTACAAACGGAGATATCCTTCTCAAGCCTCCAAGAACCCAGTAGACTACAAACGGAGATCTCCTTCTCAAGCCTCTCTACTTTTTTTCAGCTTCACCATGAGAATAAGCAACCCACCCCTCGGTTCAAGGTTTTTTACTGTTTTTCACAAATTTTAATAATGACATGATTGACAGTCAATTGAGAACTAAATCATGGAGCAGCTCAGAGATGGGAGGGCAACCTTTTTGAATTTCTTTAAGGGATTGTCCCTACAGTTACCTTCCCAAGGTCAGCACACATCACCTGGCATAATACATTTGACTAAAAGCTATCTCTTTTGTGCTGGCCAAAATCAATTCTTATAGGGTCCGTTCCTTGTTCAATGCAACTGTCTATCACTTCAAGAAGCAGTACGTAATAGTCGGAAATACCACACTGGTCGTCCCTTCAGCATGGACTCATGTGAGGCCCACCGGGTCTCTATCTTAAGAAAAGGAGGCGTCATGGTTTCCGAAGCTCAACCGCCACCTCGGTCCATTACTTTAGGATTCGGTAACAGTCACCTGATACCGGATCCGCAAGACAGCTCGGTCTATCTATGTAAGAAAGTTCATTGAGGTCGAGAAACATAGCTGTACCTCCCAAAAGGTGTGGAGTTTAATCTGGTCCTGGACATGCAGCAGGGATGGCACTACAGAGAGAAACATCTCGACGGCGTACTGCATGATCTTCGGAGTATTCCGACAATTCACACGCATACAATCAAGCTATCACATGTAGTCCCATGTGGATAGGTCTGCAATTACCCCGCACGTCGCCTGTAGACGAGTTCACTATCATTCAAGGCTTTGAATCTAGACCAGCCATCGAACAAAGAGACGAGTGGTAGGGTTTACAAATTCAAAGTGCCCGGCGCAGCTGAGACAGGCAATGCTAGCTCAATAGGCCATTCAGATCCTGTTTGCTGAGGAATGGCTCGTGGTCAGTTCTGGGAGAAGTGCAAACGTAATCTGATTATCAGTGTCAATGGCAGTCCTTCACACACTGTGATAGATAATAGTCTCTATTCTATCAATTGTTATTACTCTTTACTGAGCGGAGCATGGCATTGCGAAGCGTAACCATCGTGTTACTTGAATCCTTAGATAACCGTCGTCAGCTGCGGTGATATGTTAGGGATGAGAGTGGCTAGCTGAGAAGAAAACAGAAAAGCCTGGCTGATCAAACTAGGTACCGGACATAGGTTGACCCTGTCAACTTCGTAAGCGGAACCTGGGACAACGCTAACCTTATAGCCGTAGCCGCCTGAGTCGACCTAGCCATCTAGAATCTCAGCCAAGCCTCATGAGACGTTATGGAAGCATGTTTCAACAGTTTTTATTTTGTATTTTAATTTTTATTTCAAATCACCTTTTCTCGTTAACCCCTGCCGTGAAAACTTATCTGCCACTACCGAGTGTCGAAGTTCTGATTCCGTTGTCAAGAATGCATCTTAACATGACATATTCTATCATGGTGATAATCTTGTGTGGTCGAACTTGCCAGTGGCTAGTGCAGATATCAGCTACTCAGTAAGTAAGGTAAGCACCACCATTGGCATAGACTCTTCCCACGTGAATGACGAGCACACATAAGAGAAAGAGCCTCAAGAATATCAGCTACACCATGTATAATCGCATGTCATTCCCTTTATTTGTAAGGCTTGCCACTAATTCGGAGACATTACGGTATCTTAGATCGTGGCTTTTGGCTAGACTTGGCCTCACCCCCCTCGCACACGGTTCCCGAAAACAACGCTACCTGCGCTTGTGGCTCACACACCTAACGTCTGAACCCAGTAAGTGGCAGGAGTAAGAAACTCAGTCGCTTCAACATATGACATCGGCTGGAAACTGCCGTCAGGTGGTCGGAGAATAATCCGCACGCAAAAGTCCGTTCAGATAACAGGTATTCATCTGGCGGCAAAGTGACCGAAACATCTTTTGTTGTAACCCCTGCATTGTTCTGGTCTTTGGTGTGTGGATTGATCTGCGAACCACCTGATTGGTGGTGTTTGACTTTAATAATTTGCGTGTCATTGTCTCAACGGATCTACAAGAGGCCGGACCGTCGTCTTGTTATTTTTATTTTTATGTTTATTATTCTTTTGCTGTCCAGGATAGAATCAGAATTGATGATATGGCGAAATATGTCAGTGCCGATGACAGCGATGGGATACTTCAAGTTCGACGTTCGCAGTTTTGTTATCAGACAGGTAACAATTACGGTAATCCCACCAAGGCACCATGGATCGGTACACAGAAGTCGACGATCACTTTGGAGGGAGACTTGGCAGATCCTTGACGAGCCCCATCAGTCGTTGCCTCTGCGTATCTTCGCCGCAGCCTTGATTGGTTCCATTACCCAGCTCTGACGAAAGTCGTATGGGTCATCCCCTTCCGAAGTGAACCAGACAAGCTCAAACCCCAGAACGTTCGAGTTGTCCGGAAAAGCAAAGGACGATATCTTGTCGCAGTCTGCGTTCCCGATGTAGAATGTGTCGGACTCGGAAATGATTACCCTGTAGCCCTTGTCGAGTACATCTTGAGTGATGCCGTCGTGCCATGTTTGGATGATCCAGTCCCTGGAGATCTTAATATCCTTTCCCTCGTCAGTGATTGGATCGTCCCATAGGATGAGCGATTTGTTCGGGCAAAGAGTTTTGAGCCAGTGGAGAAACTTTTGGAATAGCTCGTTGTCGTCTTCAGTGTCCCAGATATATGCAACTTCATCTGCACCAAAATGATGAAGCGATGAACGGAAAGATCCGTCAACCGTGGAGACAAGATCGGCTACATAGTCAAAGGTTTGCTGTCGATGCGGTCTGATATCCAACTGAGCCTCTGGACGTTTTAAGTCTGGTTTACCGACTACCAGATCTTTCTTCCATTTTCCCCTATCATAGTATTAGTGCTCATATTCAAGGAACATTAATGCTAAATAGCGTACCATATGTCGCTGTGGCCAGGCATGTCTGTCTCGGGATAGACGAGAATACCTAAGCTGCGTGCCTGCGAAATGACCCTCTGAATGTCTTCACGACTATAGTAATTCGAGGTATGACTGTGCTTTATGCTCGTATTTGTCAAACCTTGACCCTTCGGCCAATGCATTGGGAAGCTTTCAGCATCGTATAAATGCCAATGAAAGACATTGAAGTTGTATTGTTGAAGCACAGTTAAAAGGTCGAGAATGGATTCGACAGGGAAGAACTTGCGACCCGTGTCAAGCATGAAGCCTCTATGAATATAAAGATCGGACTCCATCTTGTCTGGAAATATGATCGAACTGAACTGTCTTACAGGTGGAACGAGGAAGAGGAGATTGTTCGTTTGAGCTAGAGGCGGGTGGAGAAAAGCTTTTCCGGGTTTGTGACTGGGAATAGTGGTATCGTAAAGAAGCTTAACCGAATGAGACTAAGGGACGCAAGAAGTGAGACGCAATAGAAATTTGACTATAACTACCGGTATTTCCCCTATCCTCAATACAACCCCTTCCAGACACTGGTTTAAGTTGCCCTGCCCTGGTTTAGAAAAGGAAAGACCCAACTTTGAGCTCGACGGGAGCCAATTTGACAGGGAATGCGGATAGTGGAGCTGCATTAACCTTATCGTTATCATATCTCAGGAGATGGACAACAAGGTTGGTACCCCGGATCCATAGTGGAGTACAAAGATTGCTTAATTCTTCTCAAACACAGGATTGTATATACGACGACAAGCTAGCTTTGTCAAATGTACTCTGATTAAGGTTTCAGGAAAACTGACCATACAAAAGTCGGAAAGAGATCCAGCAAGAGACTGACAATACCGATTCAACGCAGTCCTACGTGTCGTGATGGGCTGTTTCTTTGTATCCCTGTAATGAGCCAATTAAGGTTGTATTCGTTGCGGAGCATAAAACGTGCTCAATTCTTCTCAACTTACCACTTTAGGTCAGGACACACAATGCACTCCCTCCGTCGCTTTCTTGGCTGCTTTATATGATCCCAAATATAGGCAAATTCCCACCCTTTTCAACATCATGATAGGATGGGAAGAACGGACCCTAGAGAAACAACTTTAAAGTTTATCTTGACCAGGTTCCCTTATCCACCACACGGAGGGGGCCCAACGCTATTGTTCGACTGCCAAACATGCTCATATACTCTCAGGGTCCGCATATCTACGTTGGCACGTTTGCTTTTGTATATAAATCCAGATCGTACGGGCGCTACTTGAAACCCAAGTTTTGAGCGACAGCCCGTCGTTCTTTCAATAATATATGTCAGGGCCCTCTCCACATATCAGTCGTTGCCATCTATCATCTGCTATTGAAGATGGCATCTCTCATGAGCTCTCTGGGCGCTCGCCATATTCAGAACATGAGCGAAGCCACCACTCTTGAGCCTCATTGGGGTTACGCAGACCGCGCCCTTCCATGTGTTAAAGACGTCAAGACCTGCCAGTACTTGGACCTGGTTTACTCCGGCCACGACTTCAGCATGCTATTTGTGGGCATCTTCTGGGCGATAGCTATTGGCGTACTATTTACTTGGGCTCTCGGTCGCAAAATCTGGTCCTCGCCGAAAGCAGATGAATTCCTGATTGTGGATAGCGAAAAGGTTGCTTCATCGACGACAAGCCGACAATCGCGGATACAAAGGCCTGTAGCCTCTTATGTTCGCTCCTATTTTCTACCAGATTCGATACGCATCATTTTCGGTCGCACAACACGCTTACAGGTCTCTGTATTGGCTATCATATCCGCTTATTTGATCATTGCCAGCTTTGCTGGCCTTACTTACAGAATTTGGACCGTCGCTGTGCCGGACATGGATGGCGTGTATACCATCAGGACCACCCTGGGTCCATGGTCAAATCGAATCGGTGTCCTCGCCTATGCCCTTACACCACTTACCGTTATGTTGGCAAGCCGCGAATCGCTCTTAAGCCTTTTGACCGGACTTCCCTACCAAAGCTTCAACTTCTTGCATCGATGGCTTGGCTACATCATCCTCATGCAAGCTCTGCTCCACACCATCGGATGGATTGTCATTGAGACAAAGCTTTACGCGCCACAACCCCAGGCAGCATTACAACTGATTACAGAGACTTACATGATATGGGGAATTGTCGCGACGCTGCTCATTTTACTTCTGTTTGTACTCAGTCTGCCTTTTGTTATCCGTCGAACAGGCTACGAATTCTTCCGCAAGGCCCACTACGTCCTGGCCATGGTCTATATCGGTGCCTGTTATGCCCATTGGGACAAGCTTTCGTGTTTCCTTTACTCTTCACTTCTTATTTGGTTTATCGACCGTGCTCTCCGACTATTCAGGAGTGGCTTGATTCACTACCAATTCATGGACAGTGGCTGCATGGGCTTCACGTCAATTCAGGCGGCCGTAAGGCAGTTTCCTGACTCTGACAATGGCGATGTCGTGAGATTAGATTTCGTGCACTCTCAAGATCCGTGGAATATTGGCCAGCACTTTTACCTCTGCTTTACTGAATGTAGTATTTGGCAATCACATCCTTTTACTCCGTTGAGTCTACCAGTGCTGCGAGAAGGAACTATGAAGCATTCGTATATCCTACGCGCGAAGCAGGGCGAGACGAAGAAGCTTGCTGACCTGGCTCGCAAAAGAATGACCGAGGGCTCTACGGTTACGACTCCCGTCATTCTCTCCGGGTCTTATGGAGAATCCATCACAAAAGACTTAACACCACATACGAATGTGCTCTGTGTCGCTGGTGGTACAGGCATCACTTATGTCTTACCTGTCTTGCTGAGTCTTATCCTACAGCCACTATCGAAAGCTCGTAAGGTCCAGCTCATATGGGCCATCCGAAACGGGTCAGACATGCAGTGGGTTCGTGACGAGCTCAATACAATATATGGAGCCAGCGAGACACATGCGATTGAAGTGTGCATATATGTAACGCGCCAGTCGGAATCTTCCACGGCAACAAACAATACAGTCTCGGGGAACAAGGAGGTAGAAGTCGGTGTTTCATCTTTATCATCCCCATCTGACTCTGGCCACCCGTCAGAATCGCGGAGGGACAGCAGCAACAAGAACTATGATTCGCACCCAGACTTGAAGAGGATGGTACCAAAATTTGTAAGCAATACCATCAGAGGCCCCACCACTGTGTTTGCGAGTGGGCCCGGCAGTATGGTCAGTGATTTGCGGTGTGCTGTTGCTGCTTGTAACTCTGGCGCTCAAGTATGGAATGGCAACGACCGTTTTGATGTGTCATTAGTAAACGACAACAGATTAGAATAGTTTCTCTGGTTTCTAGCAGCATTATTGATATAGTACGATATTCATTTTACAACAACATAGTTTTTATTTGAACAAACGACCCAATATCAAAGGGGGGGGGGCGGGGGTGCCAGGTTAAGATTGTCTCAGCCGTTTTCTAACCGCTTGTTTGTTCTATGATCTCATATAAGTGATCGAAATTACAAGCTAAAACTGCGGGAGGCCGACCAAGAATTTAGATTGGGAGGCCTACCAAACATCTGGCTTTTGAGGAAACATGCAAACAAAAGCAATAAACAGTCGTGTGGGCAGAAAATACTCACCAGGCTGGTAAATCTCTGGCTTGTTCCTTTCTCTCTATTTTCTTCATCCTTCGCTTCCTGCTTGCGTCCGACAATCGCCAACATCCCATCACACTTGCTATCCTACCATGAGTGCCCTACCCAACCTCTCTGATCTACACCCTCACCTCCAACTCCTTGAAAATGACGCACCTGAGACCAGGATATCTGCGTCAGTTCCCATATTCACACACGAAGTAATGGAACAGCTTTCCAAAATTGACCGACCATCCCAATACGGTCTGTTGGGTTCTAACATTATGGGTGGAAGTTCAGAATATGTCAACCCAGCCGAGAAGCTCAAGTCCCGTGTATTCTGTAACGTGGCAGACCCGACGAGCACTTTCATTTGTGGAAGTCAAGGTTCGGGCAAGAGTCACACCCTCAGCACATTCCTCGAGAACTACTTGATTTCATCCAAAGCAAACCAACTCCCGCATCCGCTGACTGGCTTGGTATTCCACTACGACACCTTCATCTCTGACACAGGTGGCATGCCATGCGAAGCCGCCTATTTGTCCAGCCATAAGGGGGTGAGCGTACGGGTTCTCTGTGCTCCGTCGAATCTGGGAAACATTAAGGTAATTATCTGAATACTCTTCCTAGTAATCCTGCCAGCTAACTTATATTCAAAGCGCATCTACAAGCGCCTTCCCAAAGTTACTATAGAAGAGTTACGTATCAATCAGTCAGACCTGAACACGAGAAGAATGCTGGATTTGATGGCTGTGAGCTCTATTCAAGGCGGAGGTCTGCCATTGTACCTTCATGTCATCAGCCGCATTTTACGTGAAATGCGAATTACACAACAGAAGAGTGGCTCAAAATTTCACTACGCGACTTTCAAGAAGCTGGTCAGTCGCGAAGATCTGAAGGAGGGTCAGATGGTACCATTACAGCAACGGCTGGAGACCCTCGAGAGTTTCATGGTACCCGCACAAACCTCTGGTAAGGCATCCGCTTCTTCGAACCAAGGAATTCAGTGGGATCTTAAGGTTAGTTTCCTTACACTCTTGAGGGCTCTACTCACAGCTAGTAACTAGGCAAGACAGCTCATCATTGTCGATCTTTCATGCCCTTGTGTCACTGCAGAAGCAGCATGTTCACTTTTCAATATCTGTCTCAGCCTTTTCCTAGAGCAAGAGGCTACTATTGGCCGAGTAGTCGCTCTAGACGAGGCGCACAAGTATATGAACGATAGTTCCGATAGTCAGACGCTGACAGAATCTCTGCTATCAGTGATTCGTCTACAACGCCACCTTGGGACCAGAGTTATTCTTTCTACGCAAGAACCAACTGTCTCACCCAAGCTGCTTGACCTCTGCTCTACGGTCATTGTTCACCGATTTACATCGCCAGCATGGTTCATAGTCTTGCAGAAACACTTGGCTGGTGTGGCTTCAGGTGTTTCCAGAGGTCAGGGAGCAGAGGAAGACCCAACCATCAAAGATGGTGAGTCTAGTGACTGTGACGGCCTCTTCTCGCAGATCGTTACATTGAAGACAGGTGAAGCGCTCTTGTTCTGTCCAAGCGCATCAGTTGGTATTCCGGTGTCACATAACTCCGAACAAACTGCTTTTGGCCAACTGGGGAATAGCAGTATGAAGCTTCGTGTTCGAAAAAGGATCACGGCGGATGGTGGACAGAGCATTATGGCAAATTGATAGGGAAATTGATCAGCAGGATCTCAAACCTACACATCTTCCTATAGAGCGCACACCACGTCGTTGTCTTAGCTAAACCACAACAATGCCCTACTGTTGGATTATGCTTTGGATAACCATTTAACGTTAATCGTTATCTGACAAATGCAGAATAACACTAATCTGACAGAGTACAAACCCCAGTGTGTTTGTTAGCCAATGTGGGGGGCTTAGTAACTGTCTGAGTACTAAAATAAACCTTCCAAAGTCATCGCCTCAGATGGTATACTCTGATCTGCTAATTTCGTCACCTGTGCCACCAGGAACCAAGTTTCTTTTTGATACCCCGATCATCGCTTTACATGCGTCCCCGCTTTCGCCGGGTGGGGTTCTTCCATAGACGTGGATTGCTCGGGACATCGCGTATCTTGGCATCAACATCTCGGCCTATCGGGATTTTGTCAATTGAAACAAAAGTCCCTACCATTTCCAGTAGTAAGAGCCTAAGGAAGAGTTTCTTCTTTAGACTAGGTAACTTTCAACTTCATTAATCCGACCCGGACTATCGGTGAACAGGATCGTGCATGCATTATCTGGAATATCGTGGGGCGCTATCTCTCCTGGAACCGATATGATAAGACAATGCAACCCAAATCCACCGGTTAAGTATACGATGGTGAAAGATGTGCCTACCGTAGCCTTACCACCTCATACCACAGATAAGACTCACTTCCGGTCCGGCGACCGGGAAATCCAAAAACATTCTGTCTCCGGCATCGCGGTATGTCGGCCAGAGAATCGGAGATAGGTTGCTTATCATCATTCGCCTATCAGTCGTTGACTATTGCCTCATTAGGTACCTCTCCACGATAAACCTCTATGAGCCATTTACTTGTGTTTGTACTTGGTTCGATCTTATCTTGATAGTTGTTCAATTAATGTTGGAAATGTATTTATCTATAAGGATATTACAATGTTGCCAAGCGTAGAAAGCAGGTTGGTTCATCTACATCATAGTCATTCACGATGAAACAGTCCATTGCAAGCGTCGCCTTGAGCGTCAGCAGTACATTTGCCTCTTCACTTCCCATCCATCTTGAGACTCGTGAGCCACTGACTTCTCACTTGGCCAATGTCTACGTCAAATTCAGCGAGGCAACCCAAGATTCTTTGAGTTTCACTTATGGACCTTGCAAAAGTGATTCTATTTCGGAAGCTCATCACACTATTGCCGAGACCGACACAACGCGTGTATCTCGGCTAGCATGGGCAATTCCTGAAGATACGCATGATAATGGGTGCATTTCGGCGTGGACAAAGGATGGTAGTCTTGTCGGGCGAAGTGAACCACAAAAGCTGCATCGGGTAAAACGAAGGGCTCCTCAAAAGCGTGGAAAGGGTAAGTTTATCATGTTCTTGCTTAGAATTGCGTCGCTTATAAAGATATAGATTCAGTTGTTATGACTGAAGAGAATGGCTTCGATACCCTTGGTCCCTGGTTCGACGGTGTCGCGCATCTTACCAAGACAGGCATATCCTTCGTCGATGAGGAGGCTGCCAAGTCAAAGGAGATCGCAATTGTTGGTGCCGGAATGTCTGGTCTGATGACTTACTTGGTCCTTTCGCAAGCAGGCATGACCAACATTAGTATCATTGAGGCCGGTCAACGTCTCGGTGGTCGAGTTCATACGGAGTACCTGTCAGGTGGTCCTTTCGACTACTCTTACCAAGAAATGGGTCCCATGCGCTTCCCTGCGACCTACAAGAGCCCTGACACCAATGAGACTATGAATATCACAGATCATCAATTGGTGTTTCAGCTCGCCAGCGAGATGAACAGTCTCAACAACCATGACAAGAACCTCAGTGTTGACTTTATTCCTTGGATTCAATCCAGCCCCAATGGTCTGTCTTACAAGAACGAGTTCAAGCTTCCTGATGGCATGCCCCCAACTCTAGCCCAGATTGCCAAGAACGCTTCTCTGGCCATCAAGCCTGATCTCGGCCCTGAAATCGAGGATTTGCAGGCAAAGGTTGACGCGTATATGCCTGGCTCCGAGTTCAGTACTCTTATGGCTAAGAACATGTACAAGGCTCACAAGCAGTGGCTTGAAACTGGATTAAACGGTCTCGGGGGTGATCAATGGTCAGAGTATGCTTTCATGGTCAACCACCTCAAGGCTAGCCTCAACAGCACGGACGTTCTTGGGGACTGGTCTTCAGCAACTTTCTGGGATTCGCTCTATGAAGGCATGTACTTTGAGGCCACGACTTACAAGACTATTGATGGTGGTCTCAACAGGTTGCCACTTTCATTCCACCCTCTCGTCGATGACATCACCACCATGGGTCGTAAGATCGAGCGTGTGAGATATAACGACTCTACAGACAAGGTCACGCTCCAATGGCGCAAACAGTACAACGACACCGAATTTCAAGACTCAACATTCGACTACGCTGTTATTGCCGTACCCTTCTCTATCGTCCGACGCTGGCGTCTGCCCAGTCTTCCAGCAACTATCTCCAACGCCATCAAGGGTCTGACCTACAGCTCGGCCTGCAAGGTAGCCCTCGAGTTTTCCGAGCGTTTCTGGGAGCACTACGAGAATCCAATTTACGGTGGCTGCAGTACCACCACCGACATTCCTGGAATTGGATCCATCTGCTATCCATCTTACAACCTCAACGGTACAGGTCCTGCAACCATCCTGGCTAGTTACCAGAGCGGCGACATGGGTGTTCGTCTGGCCAGTATGACCGAGGAGGAGCATGTTCAGATGGTGTTTGACGCAATGGTTGATATCCACGGCGAATTCATCCGGAAGCTGTACACTGGAAAGTACAACAGGAGGTGCTGGGCGCTTGACCCTCTTCAATCTGGAAGCTGGGCTAGCCCGACTGCTGGACAGCATCAACTTTACATTCCTGAGTACTTCAAAACATATGACAAGGTAAGCCTTGCGCGACTTATGAAAGGTTATTCACTGACACATGTCGCAGATGATTTTTGTCGGCGAACATACATCTTACACTCATGCGTGGATCGCCTCTGCATTGGACTCAGGCATCCGCGGCGCTGTCCAGCTTCTTCTAGGTACGATCTTTTTATATGGAGATTTGACCAATTCAATACTGACTAAGTGACAGAGCTAGGCCTTATCGATGAAGCCAAGCAGGCTGTTGATAAGTGGATGGCCAGATGGATTGAAGTTGTAAGTTCATTCCGCCCTCTCTTACATGATTCATACTTACACTTCTCTCCAGTGAACATATTTATGACAGGTCAAGGATGGATACATTATGAGACGTTTTGTATATCCCTCGAGCATCGTAAATAGTGCAGGGTCTCTTAAAAGTCTTCAGTGATTAGGAATGTAATTAAAAGATCAACTAAATACTAAAAAGGTTCATATCTCATGCACGTATTAATACTTGAATCCACCCATTCTGTCTCTCAAGACACCCTCAGGGTCAGCCTCAAGCTGCAGCGCCTTGAACTTGGCATAATCCTTGTAAGTCCCCGTGACATTCTGATCGTACATAGCATCATTCATGAAAAGAGGAAGATAAGGATCCGCAGACACTCCCTGCTCTTCGATCCACTCGGGCAGCTTCTCATCGATCCAAGCCGTCAAGTTCTGAGAATATCCTCGCACCATAGTGTCAAATCTCTTCTCGATCCAAGCGCACTGGATCTCAAGAAGGACGCGATCAGGGTCGCTTGCGGTGAAGCCAATCGCGTTTCCGCCTCGCTTCTCGGTCTGCTTGCCGATGGCGGCTGGTAGTGGTTGATAGTCAACTGAGCATTGTGAAGCGAGACCACGGAGGCGCTTGAAGTAGTCACGCGTGATTTCCATCCACTTGGCCGTGATTTGCTTATAAATACCGGAATCCTTGGGAAAGTACGGGATAGTGGTAGTCTGTATCGATGAGCTAATGTTTGGAATGAATTGAATCGTAGGGGCGCTTACTCTAAAAGAGATTCGTGAGTTCAAAAGAGAGACTCCTGCTCCATTTGACTTGAGCTAGATATTTGTTGGCATCGACGGATCTCACGGAACATTTTGCACTAGACTTACTAGTTCAGGATATGACTGCGTCTTGGTGGTAGAAAGAGTAGACTTGATCTTCAAAAGGTCGGCAAAAGGACCACTAGTCGGGGGCTTCTCCCCATCATAGAAATAGAACATGAGATTAATCCTGCTGCTTCCAGTGAGGATAAGGCTGGTGGTGATGATAGCAGCTTTGGGTTCTTCGTTGCTGTATGGGATGAACTTGTGCATCGCTTCATAGAGCTCGTCTGTCTTGGACTCGTCGTAGGTGCGAATACCGCCCCAGACCTTTCCTATGGGGTAAGCCTTCACGGTGAACTGTGTGACGATTCCTGCGAGTTGTTAGATAACACTTGGAAGATGGATGTTCGAGACTTACCAAATTGGCTGCCGCTTCCCCTCAATGCAACAGCAAGTTCAGGTTGCTTCTCAGCGTCGATGTTGACAATAGTTCCGTTGGCATTGACCATTTCCCAGGCGACAACGTTCTGTCGTATTGTTAGCATAGTCTCGACAGTCACGAACAGGGGTCTTACATCAGCAGCCAAACCATACTGGGCGCTCAGGAACGAGATGCCGCCTTGTGTAAGGAGACCACCAACACCAACGAGACCTAGACGACCTCCAACTATAGCAACACCATGCTTGTCAAGCTGAGATATAACATCATTCCACTCTCCTCCAGGCTTAACATACGCAACCTTCTTCTCAGCATCATACTCTGCACCAACCATCTCGTTTAATGAGATGAGGACGCCGTCAGCAGCAGTCGCATGGTTCGGGTTTGGGTCATGACCGCCACTCTTAGCAGCGAACTTGACGTCTGGGTAATTGTTTAAGATGGTGACAGCGGTGGAGACATCAGATGCTGATTTGGCAGTGACGACACAAGCGGGCTTTATCTCGCGTAGAGCTGTGGACCAGTAACCGGAGGACTCAGAGTTGAAGCTGATGGTGTAAGGGTAGGATACGCGGTCAGGGATGACTTTTGAGATTTCCTTGCAGGCTTTGGTGGTAGAGGCACTGGGTCCAGCAAGGGCTGGAGTCGCCAAGAGGGATGATAGGAGAAGACGATTTAGATACATCTTGATATGGAAAGAGTGAATGACAGCTGGTTTGGCAAGACTGCTTAGCGACACGAGAGGAACTGGGAACCTTAAATAAGAAATGATAAATCGAGGAACGGTTCAAGTCATGTACTTTGACACGGACCACGACGCAATTCGCCTACGGCAGTTAGTTTCCCATTTGACTTGACACTCGTATCGAACGTTGATCACAGTTCAATGCGGGGCAGCATTTGACATTAATTAATAAGGGTCCGTTCGGCAAAAGCGAGTCCCCTTCTTCGTCTTGGCAGATGAGTCTTGAACTGGTCTGATCACGAACTACTCGTGAGACATACATAGATAACGCATGCTGCAAGTCATGAAGTTTCAGGATTCTATTGTTTATTTAATCCTCATTAGCCGGTTTTCTGTGAAATCTCTGATATCAGAGGTTGTGCATTCGACCGAGGAGAAACAACTCAATGTTTGGTCGAACCAACTCAATGATCGACATCTCTCAAAACACAGCAGTATTGTGCTCCCCACTTCTGTCACAATTTCCACGCGACAATCTTTCATCGCATTATGGCAGACCCATGTTCGGAACCCGCGACCGCACCAATCAAATGGGGTGTTTCGCGCTAAATGAGTCAGTTGAAACATCCCAACGTTGAGCAGAAAGGGTTAGGTTGCGAGGTGCTTTGTCCATTGTTAATTTACCACAGATGTGGTGGCTGCGTCAATGCGAAGTGCGTTTAACCCAGTAGCTGAAACCGATAGCTCAGGTTGCCTTCTTTCAGCTTTGGCTAAGAATAGTAAGTCAAATGTGATGGCTGGTCAGATTCGGTTAGGTAAATTAGGTGGCATTGAACCCGGACCATGCGGGACGGCTGAATGAGGATAAACATGTTTCCAAGTCGCACAGCGTTCAGAGGTACGTAATTAAAAACAATTGGAAAAAGAAAGGAAGGTTTCTTGTTTTTGCCATATGTAGCTTAAATTGCGATTACGAGCTATGGAGAGTTATAAAAAAAGATGTATACAAAGAAAGGAAAAAAGAAAAACAGTAAAGAAAGTAGGTTCATAGAGGATAATGATAAATACAGAAGTCTAGGGTAGTGTTCACTGCAAATCTCGAAGAAGATAAGAGAGAAGCACATTGCTACCAAGACTCAAACAATCAGCCCCCCGGAATGATATCATTACTTTTTGTGCTCTCCAGCAATGGCCTCAAGCAACCATGATCGAAACGCTGGAATGCTAAGACATACTTTTGCAAATGAATCTCTGCGCCACCATTTCTTTTAGCGCAAATATATTGACGCCACGCAAGGTTATTCAGTGCCCAACGAATCACAATTGACAAATTGACGGCAGGCATCCAGGCACAACAAGACTTTGATGAAATCTAAAGGACTAATATGGGGTCTAGACCAGTATCTAGATACCATAGTCAACCTTATCTCCGCCCTAAACAAGCTAAATGTGCCACAATGGCAAGAAACTTTATCCCTGTCACCCTTAAAGAACTGGGATAGTCAATGAGCAACTAACTTGTGGGTTTCCCTTTTACTCCTTTGCATTTAATCACCGTATTCCCTACATGTAAACCGAGATCCACTATGAGGATACCAACTCTATGGTCGATACTCGTCTATGTCTCTTTACGTGATAACGTCTATGGTCAAACCGACAAACTAGAAGATGTTCCGCAATGTGCCGTAAGTCTAACGTGCGAGGCAATTGGTGTTTTACTGATTGAAAATAGATAAACTGTCTTGGAAAATCTATCGGTGAACCGATTTTCTCCGCTTCCAATATTCAACGACTATGCAACAACACAACCGTTAGCGAAGAAGTGCTTGCCTGCGCCAGGAAGGACTGTACAGTGAAGGACCTCCTGGGTATGAGATTGGCCTCGCTATCCGGCCTGCCGTCTTATTGACGCCCTATTAAAAGTCAAAGCTGATAACTGGGTCGACAGGTTATATGGGAGCGGAGCATATAGCTTGTAACAGACCAGACATCGCCAACGGTCACAACATCAGAGCCATCAACTTTTCTATCCTTGGAATAGTCGTCTTCTCCGTTGGTATACGGATTGCAACAAAGATATATCGGTTCTCACAATGGGGGACCGATGATTATCTCATTATACCTGCTTCGGTGAGCGATTCGTATTTGGCTCATGGATCTTCACTCATCGTATCTAGATCATAACGGCGGTTCAGTGTATATGCATGGCTCTCAGTAAGTTGATAATCACTACGAAATGCATGACATTTGGCAAAACTAACCCAGCTGCCTGTTAGTGACATGGGTTGGCCTGGGTCATGATATCTGGACTATCAGTCAGGAAACAATAACCGAATTCTTCATAGTAAGCCAACGATCGAGACCAGATTTGGCACACACTCTAACGAAAGCAGTATCTCCTCGTCGTCGAGTTCGCATATCTTCTCAGCCTATGCCTAATCAAGGTTTCAATACTATGTTTCTTCCTTCGCATCTTTCCGGACCCCACATTCAGAAACGTTACCAAGTGGACAATTGGTTTTACTATCCTTACGACAACAATTATCGGTATCCTTGCATGCTGTCAAGGCTCCCCTACCGAGCCATCGCAAGAGGGCTGGAATGGTAGCACGGGTTCAGGAATACATCTGGACATACAAGCTTTAATCTTGTCCCATGCGGGTATCAACGTCGCGTTGGACGTTTGGATGTTTATCCTTCCACTTACTCAGTTATATAACCTGGGACTGAAGACAAGGAAGAAGATTGGAATTATTCTTATGTTTAGTGTGGGAATATTGTAAGTGGTTTTTCATTGCATTGGTCAATGACTAACAGTCTAGTCTCATCGCGGTCAGCTGCATCCGTATCCCACACATGTTGGATTTCAACAAATCTTTGAACGCGACATGTGAGTCCGATCCGAAATCAAGAACTGGTTATTCTTACTAAACTTGATACAGCTGACTCACAAGGAACCATCATATGGTCAAACATAGAGAGCGGTGTGGGTATCCTGGTCGCTTGTATGCCTCATACCCAACCGTTATTGCGTGCAGCAAAAACGAAGGTAAAATGGCTGAACATCGTCCCAAGTACTTCGAGTAGTACCGAAGGTATTTTTGTCGAGAGGTCTTTGGTCCCAATCAAAACGACGACGTCTGGTGGATCCTTTGGGATAAGGGCAGAAGATATGGTTTTGAACGACAGAGGAGGTCTATTGAGTATGGATGGCCCAAGGAGTGACAACAAAAGAGGTCACCAGCTCGACACGACGGAAACTGTGTAGTATCATATCATAGCGGAGCAACTTTCGTAATCGTTTGACTTTTTTTAGTTCAAGGTATTCTTTAATGACAGGGCGCTTGAGCTCGTCTGAATAGTCCATCTATAAAACTACCCGTCGCGGTTTGACAAATACCCTGTCAGGATTTCTCGTCAACGATGAAACTGCCTTGGGAGTCGCAAGATCCTCTGGCAACGGTAAAAGTTCAAAGGCCCAAATGATGAGGGTGTAAAAGATCTTCATCTCCAGATAGGCCATCCTTTTACCGAAACAACCACGAGGGCCAAGCCCAAACGCTTGCATGGGGAACGCTTGAGGGTCAAAAGTAGTCTCATCCTTTCCGTCCTCACCCATAGTCGTTTTGAGCCACCTCTCAGGAACAAATGTCGGGAATTCATATTCTTTGTCAAGAGGCTGCTTTGGTTTGCGTGATCTGACCCATTCACTGCTGCGGGATTCGTCGTAATGTATGGGAGGTGCGAGGACACTGGGGCCGTTTGAGAGGAAAGCGACTGTTGTCCCCTTGGGGATATGGGCGCCTAGTAGCTGAGTGTCGACCTGAACTTCTCGTAAGCACATACCTAGTGGGTATGAGAGTCGGAGAGTTTCCTCCACGACGGCATCGAGGTAGGGCACGCGGGTCTGGATGATTTCGGTGAGAGTGGGAGCTCGTTTCTCAGACTTGGCTCCATGATGAGCTTGTTGAAGGGCGCTTCGTAGCTCGGACTGTGCACGTTGGTCTGCGCTTAGATAACTAATACCCCACCGTATCGCGGAAGATGTGGTTTCGTGACCACCGATCAGATATGTCATAAGCTACAGACGGGTCAGTTTGGCCTGTTCATTCTCGTCTTTGGTATCCGCTCTCACTTACCTCGCTTGTGATAGGTTGAGAGTGATAGTTAGGCTTTCTTCCCTCTTTCTTTGCCATGGCCTCTTCTCGAACAGATATCTCGTCTAAAGCGCATCTCATCGCCTCGCCGTTCTGGCGCCTTTTGATGCCACTGGCAATCTCACGACGCTGTAATTGCCTAGTCAAAGAAATAGCGTTGCGCATTTTAGATGACAAGTTGCGATACAGGAAATGGAACAACGGGGGAGAGGGTGTCTTGATGATTTTTGCTACACTTTCTGACAGAAGTGTCAAGGCACTCAACTCTTCGTTAAGAGCCACCTCCTTGAACACGACTTCGCCATCGTTCTTGCTCTCGGTTGGGACAAGGTCTAGGCTGAGTTGTTCGACTTCTTTCACTAGTTGAGTATTTTGGGTGTCTATGCCAAAGGCAGCGCAGACGATAATATCCAGTGCGGCGTTGTGCACGTCTCTTGACGCGGTAAAGAATTTCCCATTCGCTTGGTCGGTTTTCATACCCCATAGCTCAGCAAGACGGGCGACTTTGTCGTATATTTCTGGAGCTGACACCTAGAAATGACATAAGCTTACGTCTCGTCTTTAAGCATAATATCATCGCTCTTACCTCATAGAGAAAGCTTGGGGTCATCAAATTTCTCACCAGTTCCTTGTTCTTCTTGAACTGCGGATCCTTAGTCTCGAGTGTGATGTGCGCGCCAGGAACCACGCAATTAAACAAAGCTGTACTTGAAGTCCCTCTATCAAATTCCTTCAACCGATGGGTACAAATCTCAGCAGCCTCGTAGTAATCAGCGACGACAACCCAAGGTTTTCCCATCGGACGGATAAATGTCTGGAAAAGAGGCGACTGGTGTTTGACAGCTTGTGTCGCCAGCCAATCGGTCAGACTGCCATAAGCTCGTACATCTGGTAGATCCCCAAAGATTCGCTTTGTGGCTGCGACGTTGTACGGGATTCCTTCCAAGGGTCGAGGTAGTATTGATCGGTAGATGGTGTAGATGAGACCAACCAATAAAAGTCCTCCCGCTATGACTCGGGTGGATGGAGAGTCGATGCCGTCTAGCCGCGATAGCGCCATATTGTACCTGTAATTCTATGAACAAGTAGCTGACTTGATCAATAGCCCACGCGCAAGGGTGGAATCAGTCCAATAGTTAAATACTTTTGACCAAAGAAAAACGCCATATTTCTCATTCAACGCTTTTATGTAACTACCCTCGAGTTGGTTAGTTTATTCAACGATTTCAAAGCTCTCCATGGCACAAGATGCAGCTCAGTTACGCGTCTCCAATCAAATGGTCTCTTTTATGAGGTTGGTAGGACAGTTGGGGCTTGAGTTAGTGCCTCTTAAAATCTGAGGTAAGACCGCCAAGTCCGAAAAAGCAACTAGTAGTGAAACATTGATAGACAAACATTCGCTGGTAAGTTTGGGTTATCTGTCAGCGGTGGGTTCGTAGAATAGAGTACAAAAACCACGTACGTAACTTATTTCGCGTTATATCTCGGTTTGAGTACTCAGCTTTAGCTACTGCCCTATTCTCCCATTGTTCGGTGTTGTTTTTCAAAGAGAGACAGACTTCTAGCTAATATTTGCCTGATCTCAGACAATCGTTTTGCTACACAAGGTTGACATGATATTCCTGGCATCACAAATGAGCAAACTATCTCATGGCGTTGCTGACTGTTATGAAGCGCCTATCTGCAGCCGAGCGTAAATTTTTCCCGCCTAAGATTTTAGTAAATTTGTAATCGATGTATTCTCGTGATTGGGTCATTGTGCGGTAAACTTGAATCTGGATTTTATCAATAACATGGAAATGAGAAAAAGAATACCACAGAATCTTCCCTCCTCTTCAATCATCTCAACGTCGTCTTCTTTGAGTTTAATAACGGGACCATCACATGGGCCATTTGTTTCCATCCTGGTTAACAAACTTCTTTGAAAGCTCATGTCAGTGGAGATAACTCGGGATCTTACGCTGCTATTCTCCATACACACCAAAACCTGTTATTGGCGGTAGAACAATCAATTTTTCACACTCAAGATCGAAGTTTGGCCAACTCCTCCCCGGTAACTTCACCCTCAAACTCCTGTACTTTGATGACATCCTTCAGGCCTTTTGCAGTCGCAGAAACACATCGACTAAACGGAGTGCCATCCTGGAACATGAGTTCAGTGTTCGGAGTAAACCAATCCTTTTCCAGGAACTCGCGATCAATTCCTCCAAGATACAAGTGGAAGACGTCTTGCCAAGCATTAGGTAGCTTGCCATCGTGACAGTATTCGGGTATGAGCTTGAAATGGAAGCATACGTGGGAGCCACAACGGCCGCAGAAACTGCGGGAACAGCTCTCATCGGCGTTGGTTGTGTGGAAAAACCGTACCCAGGATTTACTCTCCTCTGTAGCGCGAAAGACCTCCGTCGCAGGCAAATATGGGGGGTCTCTGTGCGTCAGCCCTTGCGGCATCGTAATTCGAGTCTAGGACATTCAGGATACGCCCGCTCACAATGGAGGATTTGGTATCTTTTGTAACGGCCGACACTGTGAGCATCGGTGCTGGAACGTCGACTAGGCCAATTGGAAGAAATGAACCGGTCGACCTACGGCAGTCGTTACATTGGCAGGTGATAGTGTCAGGGAGCCGAGATGCGGTGTCTGGCGCTGCTATAGGATGAAATGGCCGATCCTCTAGCATGGGGATTGTGATGCGGTAACGTATAGCGCCACAAGAACAGCCGCCTGTGACAGTTGTCGCCTCGTCTGGGAGAGACATGATGGTGGTTGAAATTGGAATTGAAACGGATTAATTCGGGAAAAAAAAAAAAGAGGAAATATGATTTTCAGCTGGAGGGTGCTGGGTTTAAGTAAACGAATAGCCCATTTTGATTTTCTTGGCAAGGGGAAATGGTTAGGCTCATTTGCTGTCCTTACTGTGGGGTGTTCTTGGCGAGTTTCGTGAACATCTGTGTTGCATCTGCCTAATTCACGATTGTCTCGAGTCAGATTGTTACGATCCCCGCTATGATATTATGTAGGCCTCGTAATGTATTGTTGTTCTAATTAATTGTCATTTGGTTAATACTTTGATATGAACTGTTACCATTATATATATATATATATTCTAAGCTTTGTTGAAGCCTTTTATTCCGGCCTTTCCACTAGATTTTTAAATGTATCATGGCAAATACTCCCATCTCACGCCAACTGCTCCGTCATTCCATGGAGCAAAAACTTGGAACGCTGCCTTGGACAGATCTAGCGAGTTCGCTCTGTCGCAAGTATAACAGGCATCAACAATGGTCACATCGACACTGCGGCCTATGTGTTGGCTTGAGGTTGCGGTAATACGAAGTTATTTGGCGCACTTGCTTGCATCAAACCTTCGATAGTCTAAGGCGACGACCAGGTCTGTATCTCGGCTGGCGAATCCACATTCACTTGGCGTGTTTGGCTGAATATACCATGTTGCTAAGCCACTGGTGAAGATTTGTGGTTGTTTGTTGGGTGGTGCTGATTCTGGTGGAGAGGAGCTTGTTTCGTCGGTCGGGGATGAGGGGGCGGTGCTAGATTCTGGGAGCTCTGCTGTTGAGGCGCCCTCGGTGTCGGATGTTGTGACGACGACTGTTGAAGTGACTTCGGCTGATGAGGTATCGAGTGATATGGTTGAAAAAAATATCACTCTCGGAGAGTGTAGATGTAATCTCAATCGAGGAAACGATCGAAGCGGTTGTCGATGCCATATCCGATTCAAAGTTCGTCGTGCTCAAAGAGCTTTTAGGGAGGGTCTGACTTGACTTAGGTTTGCAAGGCCCAGCAGCCGCATAAGTAGCCAAGCCAACAAGGACTGTAGATAGCTTAGAAAGATACATTATAATGACTATAATCAGAGATGTGAAAATAGACGAGAGAAGAAACACGGCGTTTCTAATAGGGCGAATTCTTAAATGTAAATATGATAAAAAACAGGTGGTGCTAAGTCTCAGCCTCAGAAGCTATTACAGACTATTGACTACAGTTCAATTTACGGGCTCGAAAGCTAGGATTTCTATTGGCTTAGAAATATTAAACTAGTCAACTACTCCAGTAAGCAAATTCAACCTAGGGTTCAAGGCCATCAACACGTTTTTCGGCTAAATCAGATTGCTATCTCTTCTAAGTAACACCAATCTCATAGTTGTGTATTAGGTTATATTGTCAAGGAAGCATGATTCTATTTTGAAGGCTGTCCTCAGCTGAACCCTTATAGGGGAGGACCGGCTGCATTAGCCTGTCCGGGTCAGGATAGCTACTGTTACGACCCGTCTATGACTTGAGAGTATGGTCGCCCTGCTGGCGCTCATGGGTACTTAAGCCCGACAGGTGGGCTGCTGTCATAGGATCCTTACGGGTCC
The DNA here is from genome assembly GCA_011034095.1 of Fusarium cf. aywerte. Lineage (NCBI taxonomy): Eukaryota > Fungi > Ascomycota > Sordariomycetes > Hypocreales > Nectriaceae > Fusarium > Fusarium cf. aywerte. The sequence continues at coordinate 1,365,233 of WETZ01000003.1, read as the reverse complement.
GTGAATATTATCACAACTTGGGGATCTAAGCGCTCTGCCTCGCCACTTCTAAATGGCCCAACTCGTGGTTTGATGGGATACTTGAAGCTTGATAGGTTCTGAGTTTTAGTTGCATGGCTTCCTTTACCCTCATGAACATCATGTTCGACGGTAAATACCATAAAGTATTAGGGGCTACACTAAAATGTTAGTCTCTAATCTTCCCCGTCAGCTACTTTAGTGCTTCCACCGTCGTCGGCCACAACATTCTGCATAGATATCGGTTGTGGAAGTCCGATTGCTCTTGTCTGTTTTTGTCGCTATTGTTCTGCAATACCCTTTCTACAGTCCTTTCGAAATGATTCAGTCTATACACCTACTAGAACACAGTCAATAGAATAGACTAATCTTTCAGGTAAACCGCCACTAGACTGTACTTAAGGGTAAAGCCGACCTAAAATATAGTAACACTATAGATATCGCCTGTCTATAAATATGGCGCCTTATAATACTTGTGACGGTTGTATAATTCCCAAGGGATAAACTAGTCCGTTCTAGGTTTATGTTAGCAGATATATAGGGCGTGATGCTAAGCGTTACGAAGTATTATGTCTCATTATAGTAAATAGAGCAGGTTAGGCATATTTAGGTAAAGAAGTCTTATTGATAGCTGGTAAGCTAAGGTCTACCTAATGCTTAAACGAATATATATATATATATATATAAGTTGGTTATATATAAGTGACTGTAGTTAGTGGTGACCGTGATGGTCACTATGAGTGATTATGGTGTTTGAAGTGACTATAGTGTGGTGGTCACTAGGTGGTTCTGTACGTGTGGTAGTGACTAGATGTGATAGGATGGAAATTGTGGGTCACACGTGCTGTAACCGCGGGGGTCGTAACAATCTGAGGAACACACGTACTAAGTTTACCGTATTATAGGATACAGTGCACTTGGGAACATTTTTAGCGGCACTCACATGGACTGAGTGCGCCCCAGAAGCCACGAGCTTGTCGCCTTGACACTTATATGACGTAATAACGCACTGATTAGATACTTTAGCCCTCCTGTAACCTACCTTATGATTCGCCTTTCGATAACACAAACAGCAATAAGAAACGTGGACTGGCATCAAAACCGAAGGGTAATTTCTAGCGTTCCAGCCACGCTGTCTCAATTGAATATTTTTTATTTGGAATAGACTACATACTTCTGAATAACATAATCTTACTTCAGGACGACAAAATCAAATCAGGACCGCTTAAAACATATTTCCCGTCATTTTGAGAGACTTAGCACGCCTGCAATCCCGTTCAGGCTTCTTATGTCCAGTAAACACCGGCTACTGCTTCCCAACACTGCGCCAGCATCGAGTTCAACAAGGGATATCTCTAGTTCCCAATATCAGTCGTCGCTTTCAGGCCTCATTAGGATCCCGCGAGTGGGAACTCGCGTGGCCTGCGAATGGTGTCGAAAGAAGAAGATGCGAGTAAGACCTCCCTGAACGCGGTTTTTGATTTTATGCAGGAACCATGCAACTTAACATGAGTGCAGTGCGATGGCGACAAACCTATTTGCAAGCGCTGCATTGAAACTGCGACAGAGTGCGTTTACCGCACCAATGAGGAGGAAAGGAGCATATTAGCCCTGAATAGGCGTAATAGCGAGCTGAGGACTGAGTTGGGACAGCTACGTGAGCTATATAGCATGATACGCTTACGGTCGACCGAAGTGGCGCAAGAGATTTTCAACCGCGTACGGACAAGCAGTAATCCTATTGAGGTCTTGCAAATGATCAAGGCCTCAGATCTATTGCTACAAGGGACGCAATCCGAAGAAACAGGCATGGAGGAGGTGCAGGCCAAGCAGGAATGAACTTCCACGAAAGGCAAGACTTTATCATGACTGAGAAAGAGAACAACAGAAGATGTTCGCACCTTTGTTCGAATTCGAAAGAGCACCGAAGTTCGATATTAACACAGAAAGCTTTTCGTGGTGTTAAAGGAGAATTATAAAGTAGAGGATAAGATGGATGGAACTGAATTTACTCTTATTCGCTCGTGGGCAATTTGAAGAATGGAAATAAGGTAAAGACTGTAAATATGTAAATCTGTCAAGTAGAGATCAGATTAAATATAGGATTTACTGGTATCTTGTCAGTAAAAGCGGATATTAAAAATAGCTGAGATTTCCCACTATAATGTCATGGTGAGGTTAAACGTAGAGGTTTAAACGAAACCCAATAAAGTGCTGGCGGATGTCCCCGTAAAAACCAAGAATGATGGTTGGGGATCGAATTGTATTATGTAAGAGGAAATTCTAAGCTAACGGAGCTGAGCCCCGTTCGAGTTTGATTGGTCCAGAATCTAATCTCAACGTGCTAAGACAGCGCCATGTGCACATTGGGCTGCAGTGGCCTGCAGCTTTGACTGGTGCCTTAGCTATTGACAACGGCAGACAAAAGGCCCAGTAGGTTCTGGTTTGGACGATAGCTGTTCTGCCGTCCATCCCGAACCGTCCATAGCGCTTATAATATTAGTGTCTAGACCTTTTTCTCGCGGAGCCGGGGTCTCCCTCCGCTTGCTTATATCCCGTACCCCACTAACTGGTGGGTCACTGGTAAGTAACCCGTGCCAGAAGCAAAGTGGTTGGCCTCCCTCACATTCTTCCATACCTTTACGTTCTTCAACTCGATACTGCGACCGAGCATCATGGTCGGTTTTTATCATTAATCACTGCTTTACGAATTCATGAGGTTAACACCCAAGTATATGAGACTTATCACCGTTTCCTCTGCAATTTCGGCGACTCTTGGACGGTCGAATTCAATCGACTGTTATATCACTTAAGCTCTTGAGGGCGCATCGTTTTTAAACTCATCCTGTATTGGACCACTTCACCGCGACTTCGGCTCTCTATTATCGCTACTGAGAGATTGACTCGGAGGACTATCGCTAGACGTCTACCGACAGTATTACATGATTTCCGAGATGTGAGAGTCTTGTCATGACATAGTCTGACGATGATTATACACGAAAACTTTCATCATTTCGAACATTAAGAAGACCTATTAGGGTCTTGCTCCACTTCTCGTATGCTCACGCGGCTAAGATGCCTACATATCCAAGCAGTCCACCTGAACTCCCGTCATCACCAGCCGATCATTCTCTTCATATCAATCCCCTCACCAGCGGTCACGTAACGGGATCAAACGACCCACTAGAGCGGCATAATGAATGGAGCCATAATGAAATCGGTAATAACAATGCCGTAAATGGTATGAACTATCTCTAGCTGGCTCATAGAGCTTAAATGAAACTGACATAAAGCTCTAGTTGATGTTCCCTTTCATCGAAAAGAATCTGTTACCTGGAATGCAGAGAAGCCAGACTTGTATGCCCGACACCAGGCTGCATCTTCTCTACACATCACGGCTCAGAGCACTAGCGACCATGACTACCGCGGTATTATCGACGACTTAACAGTTGAGATTCAACAGCTTAAGAAGGAACTCAAGCGATATAAGAATCCTGGTCCTACCCAGCTCCATAAAGACGAGCTATTTGAGATAAGGGTTCATGGGCTGTCCCAGAAGAAAAAGAGAGAGCTCGACGCCATACTGGGAGATTTTGCAACTAATGTCGACGGGTCTCCAAAGGGGTCATCGCCGCATAAAAAAACAAGGGTATCGCCACGCAGCCGCAACCACACATACTCCGAATCTCAAATTCAGCGTAAACGTGCTCCTTCCTCTCGAGGCTCTAGCCTCCGGCCAACCGACTCCGCTTATGCCTCCATGTCGACTGCTGGGGAATCTTCAAGGACACCTCTTAACCACCCCATCTTGACTTCAACTCAATCATCAAAGCGCGAGATCGAGGATTATCTGCGAGATGTTCCGGACGGTCTGTACCCACAACATGCAATCATGACAGACAGGGAGCGGAAGAACCTCGTTGTTCGTCGCCTCGAACAGTTATTTACAGGCAGAGATTATAGTGCCGATATCTTGAAGACACCACTTGTGCGGCCGGGTGGTAGCTTCATCATGGTGAACGATATAGCAGATGGGCAGGTGGCGGACCAATCATCCCCCCACGAACTACCCACTGATAGACATGAGCCTATCCGCGAAGCCAGAATGCGTCCTCCAGAACAGCAATTTCATACTCAGGGAAACGACTGTCATTTAACTAACTCTGCCTCACCTTCCAATCCCAGCAATGACAGCATTAAGACCGGAGGCAATGACGAAGATTCGGTCTCTGGTACCAAGTCGTTCCCCCCACTCCTACTTCTGCCAAAACAACGAGCGACGCGACCTTGTGATCTGGACCCTGATCGTGCTCAGATTGCGTATGAGAACACGAATTACATCCGGCATTTGGACCTACTACCTCCCGAGCTATTGCCTAGACAGCAAAGTAGCCAGGGCGTCGATCTAGACGCTGAAGACTGGGTGTCCTTGAACCTCCTTTACAACTTGGCGCAGCTGCACTTGATCAATGTGACACCAGACTTCGTTCGCTCAGCTATATCCGAAAACAGTACCAGACTTCAGCTATCCACTGACGGGCATAAGATTCTATGGCAAAGTGGATCCAAAAATACCAAGTCCACTAGCTACAGCTCTGGCTACGACACATCAGAAGCTTATTCTGTTGGTAATGTCGATAAGTCGGGAAAGCGACTGGAGCGCCAGAATATAAGCCGTTTCACTAGCAATAAATCTCATCCTAGCGGCTTAGGTAATAATATGCCTGCATTCGATTCTCAGCTTCGCAATCGAGTTGAAAGTTTCCGCTACAAGCCACTGTTCGCTCAGCAAAATTCCTTTTCGGGGCATGTTTCCCCGGGCGAGTCAGTTTCCTCTGCTACAGCCGCGGATAATGATAACTCTGGCAAGCCGAACTTGGGTCTGGGAAACTTAGCATGGCCGGCTGGCAAATGGCAAATTCACGAAGGTGCTATCACTTATTATAGCGGCGCACCTTTCTGTATTGATTTGACCGGTGATCCAACCAATCTTTCACAGACTGCTTGCACACCGTTAAGCTCCCAAGCTAGAGATAATTCTCAGCAACCATCAGAGTTAGCTCGGTATCCTCGAAGAACAATATCCGGGTCCTATATCAGCTACATGCCGCGCGAGGGTCAATATCCAGATCTGCGTCAGCGAATTTCAGCCAAAGCCGGGGGCAATGACAATGAAGTTCAGAATCTGGTTATTGATAACAGTCAGCAAAGCAGCTATATTGGGCTGGATTGTGTTTGGAACGATGATCAGCAAGACATTAGGCAGCAGCTCTTGGAACCCTCGGGGCTTGGTGTTCTCCCTTGTGATCATTTCAGAGTAGTGGTGGATACGAAGCGGCCGAAGCAAGATATTCCACGTACCTCGGAGCCTGAGATTGGGGGATCGAAACAAGGCATAAAAGGGACAATTCATCAAAAGGTGGCTACGTGGATTTCTAACTCCATTCCTGATGGTTCAGAAACAAAAATACCCGAAGAATCATGCCCTATCGGGATTGAGTATCTGTCATGGCGCACAGAGAGACTGGTACCAGTTCCACTGCCATCCCCTGCCAGGTTTTTCCCGCCGCTCAGCACCAATAGCTCAATGTCTGATGAAGATAGCGATCTATCTTCAGCTGCAGATGGTGTTGGGTTATTAGAGAAGGATGCAAGCCAACCAATAACTCAGACACGTTCTTTCAGAGACCTAAGAGGAGACGGTCGCCAACTTGAAGAATGATAAGTGGCTCACTGATTAGTGACACGATCTAAGACTTCTGCCTTCAACGCTGGGTCTTGAACAGATTGGCCTTGGACGTACGGCGTTTCGGTGGCTTCTTGTTTGAACCTTATACCAATATCCTTCTGAAGACAGATCAAGGTTACACTTTTAAAAAACACAAGTGTTTCGGCGTCTTCGCAACTATGTAAAATCTTAGATCCACCATTGAGCGAGATGACCTGCATCTTCCCAAGTACTGTTATAGCTAGTATAAATAAATATATAGAAAATTTCATATTAGGATCTATATACCAGTTGTAATTACTAAGGGGTAAACTAGTGTTAAACCGGCATAAGGAGGTTTAGCATTGCGTTTCCTAGAATCAGACAGCGGACCAAGGCAAGGTTAGGTCACCCGATATAAGCATATCTTAAGTAGACTAGCGCACTGCAAAACCTGAAAATGGGCATGGAATCACATAGACAATCAATCAATAAGCACAATTCGGTTCAACAGGTCCCACTGAGGCTTGCCGAAACCCAGTTGCAGGTATCAGGGATGACGGTGTCTTTCGAGACATAATACTCATGAGCTTCGCCTTCAATCTCGACAGAGTGATTTCGAACCAGATTTGCTAAACCCGATTTGTTATTGTTGAAAGTCGTGGCTGTTCCTTTGTTTTTACCAGAGCTTTCTCTCTTCTGGTCGTCAAAGGCCTTCAGCAATTTAGCCATATCATTGCGAATTGTCTTAGTGGTATCGTGAATCGATGACATTATCTCTTTTTGGTCTTGAAACATTGCAGTGTGCAAGTCTGAGTTTTGATAAAGCTCGGAGTTCATCTTTTTGAGATCTTCCGTATTCCCAAGGATTGCAAATTCTGACGCATTCTGGAGTCGAGTAAGTTTGACATCCATGGTTTTGTGTGCGCCACTTAGGTTTGAGTATCCTCCTTGAACAAAGTTGCTAATCCACTTTTCTGCAGCAGTTAGATAAGCTAGAAAGAATTACATGACACTCACCGAATCCCCCAAACCCAATGTACTTGTGAGCATAGCCACACATAGTGAGGAAAGAGGTGAACACATGTGAACAGTTTGTGTGTAACGCAGTAGATAGTCTTAAAACATAGCCTAAGCTTAGGACAAGTCACAGACTATAAGGGAGCTTACAGCTTAATGAAATCTTGGATTTGTATCATCTTATTTAAAATCTGATGGCACTTGTGGGCTAGACAAAGATTGGTCGAATTCCTATTTATTTCAATCAATCTGTTGCAACTAAAGCACATGGTACATCTGTCAACTGCAGCACCCAGAGGCTGAGATTAATGGCATCCCGCCGGATGTTCTCAAACTAATTCCATGACCAGATTTGAAGCTGAGTGGACCGCAAAGGATGCCAAGCAAGCCTTCTGGCTGCCTCGTAGGCATCGCTCTCCTTTATCTTTCGAATTCAGTATAGCTATCCTGAACTCAATTATAGTCATTGGCTATACGTCAGGTCGTATAGTAATTGTGAGATGCTCTGAAGAAAGAATTACTTACTGCCTATCAATGAATCCTGACGGCGAATAAACCAAGCCCCCAAACGTCAATACGGTGGAACGCTCTTTGATCTGGCTAGAGGTTATAGTTGAAAGGTCAAATCCCATGGTAACGTCTCAGCATGCGGATTTGACCTCAAAATTGATAGATGGGAGGGCGCCTTCATGTAAAGTGTGGTAGTCTCCTCGGTAACATACCCAAAAGGACGTGAGGGTGTTGAGAATGGTATGATCAGCAGAAGTGGCTCCAAAAATTTCGAGGCCTTCCGGTGAACAGTTTGTCCTCAGCCTATACATGGCAGTTTCTGTATGGTTGCGGCCGTTGTTGGGAACAGGGCGTTGTCTTTGCATTGCTTGTGTTGAGACATAGACTTTCAGCTCGACAACACATGCGCAACGACCTCGCTTCTCATTATACATGCAATAGAAACAGGCTTCCCTGTTCACCGACAATGACGCGGCAGAGTCTCCGGTGTGATTAATGAGACCACTATGCATACGGTCTGGTTTCCCGCATTGTGTTGTCTTTGACTTATGGCGTCCTCTACCTTTACCCACCGTATCAGGCAGTTATTTTTTCTGCAATAATAAGTCGGAGTCTTCCAAAAGGGCGTATACAAGGTCCATCTTCCATCCTAGCGACTACGTTGATATCAGACTGCCATAGGAAACATGGCCTTGATGTCGTGTGTCAATCTTCTGGAACCTTGGAAAAATTCCTTTCTAAAAACTAAAATAGCCACAAGCAGGTTGATTATCTTCCAGGTCATATCAGACCGATTTGAACTTTGAAGCCTCTGTGCCATGACCTATTAAGGTCTTTCGGCTGATCAAGCCGTGGATCAATGCTAAAGACATTCAGAAGCAAGCAGCAAGATTCTCGTTAATCAGTTTTTGTCAGTGATGCACCAATGATGCTGACGCACATCGTAGCTAGTGGCGGCAAAGCATGCCAAGGGACCTACGGGACGGGACGTGACCCCGCAACAACACGGGAGGCACGGCTCACTCGGGGAAATTGTTAGATAAACTTTGCTAAGGATTCACCAGCAGTATATCGAGTTCGAGACTGCGTCAGAGACATGGCTCATGCAAGAATGGATGGCGTAAAGCGGTGTAGCTCAATATTAATCAAATGTCTGTCAGCAATGCGTCATTGCCAATCCTTTGAAGTGGGAAAGCGAGTCACAAAGCCCATGTGTCTCAAAGGGTTGCAGCTTAAACTCGGGGTAACAGTACAATGTGCCGACCGGCACTCAATTGCTAAATTGTATGTTCCTGATGAAGAGTCTTGCATGCTTAGGCGCGTTGGTCATGCGTTCCTGGCCAGATAGACTGTCACAATACACATGTCCCTCGAGTCTTGCGAAAGATTCTTCGAAGTTTTGACGTGTGTTTATAACCTGGACCCGACTAAGCTGACAAGAGCCTTGGTCAACCTAGGGACCTTTAGAGTCGATATTATAACCGCAACGATCCCCTCCCATTGCTGCAATACCCTCCTAAACACATCATGCCAGTAGACATAGTTATCTAAAACCGCTACTAAGCGGGAAGGAATCTTGATTCAAACTCTTGAAAAGCGTCGTAGCTAAAAGGGGCATTGATTTACAGCGTGGCTTGTGGTGAGGGAGCTAAAGACAAGGAAGAATTGCCTCTAGCCTTAGGAGTGAGGTTTCAGGATGGTATGCAGAAGACCGAAAGGAGATGATTGTGTCTGGAATGACGCAGAATATGGTAGAGGTCCGAGAAGGCGGTGGGAATGTTCAAGTGTCAAGGATCAGGCAGTTGGGTTGCTCAAGCAAAGGCAACGACTTTGGCGCATCAAGTGGTTCACAGGTATAAATAAGAGGCTTGATTCCCTCTTCTCACAAAATCATCACCATCATTACAAACTTCAATCTATACAGTCATACCCGCCTCCAAGTTACTACAACAGCCCTCATCATGTCCAGTGAAGAAGCCCAGCCTCCACGTATCATCGAGGAGAGTGAGTTTGATAGCGATAAAACTCTCGATGCCGGTACTGTCTATGTAAGACCTTACTTTCTCAATATCTTTCCAGCAACTGGTTCATTTATCTCTATTAGGTGAAGTGGGATGTCAAGGGCGGTCGTGACCGCACTCATCATCCTTACCTCAACACATGCAACCAGCTGGAAGGTTCACCGTAAGTCAGGTTGTAAACGCTCTCCCTTTCTTCCAATACTGATTTAAAGCTTAGCAACATTCAAGGTGTTGAAATCAAGAGTGCAGGTATGGTCAAGCTGCACATGTATGGGTAAGTAAGCTTTCTGGCTTGGCTATTATGAGAAGATAGTTCTAACAAATCTTGCAGTAATTCTACCTGCACTGGTGACTCCGATGTCGTTGATGGCCCAACTGGTGGCAAGCGCAAGATCAACCCTAGGCGTTATGGGGCCTACAAGATTGTGTCTGCCTAATCAGTCAAGGGCCTGCCCAAATCAACAATTCTCTGTCGTTGAGTTGGCATCAAGAGGCACCGACAACATTGATTGAGAGGGGGAAGAAAACTTCGCGTGGCAGAGACGCGGGGTTAATGGTAGCTAGATATCAGTCACATGTCGCTCATTACTTATGAATATACACAAACCGTGGCCACCGGTTCTTGAAATTATTTTATACTTGACTCAGTGAACTTTTTAAGTTTGTTAATGAATAGAGGGCTTACTATTTAGTGCTGGCCATGCACGAGCAGGACGTTCCTCGCCAAGTAGGACATGATCGGTGATGAGATACCAATCTGCAACGACGATTACTTCAAAGCCCATCTTGTTCTTCAACAGGTCGGTGATGAGTGGCTTGTTGAAACCAAAAGCCACTTCAGGGTACTCTGTACAGACCGGTTTCGAATAGTAAGGCATGATCTGGCGGGCGTCGGCTTCAATTGTAGCTTTGAAAGGGATAAGATGGTAGTCAAAATTGTCTCTATGTTGCGTTCTTGCCCCTGGAAGTCATTGTTAGCATACTGTGCCCAAAGGCTGAGCTTAGTAGTGGCGCTCACCAGTAAAAGTGCGGGTCTTCTCCGTCTTGCATAGCACCACCACCGGGGAAGTGCTTGGTAACACTTTGACTGAGTTTGGCCAATGAACTCTCCCGGAAAGCCTTTGCTATAAGCCACCACCAGCTCTGCTGTTAGATAAGCGTCCTCGCTGAAGACGTTGGAAGAACGGCCCCATCGAGGTTCAGTGACAAGGTCAACCTGGAGGTGGAGCGCGCCCCGAATACCCACAGCCAGATACTCTTCCTTGGCAATCTCCGCAAACTTTTTGACCAAGTCGGAAGATCGCCAAGCCGCCAAGCCAGGTGTTTCCGGCCATTGGGAGAACCTTCCTGGTGGTGCACCAGTATCAGTATTGCCAGTAAAGGCATAGCGAGGGTCAGTCGACAGCGACAGCGGGATTCCAAACTTCGTGTTATCCAAAATGCACTGCTGAACTCTGTTTTGAAATTTGACAGCCTAGGCGACGTTTGTAACAGGCCCAACGAGGTTGAAGTGGTTGATCAGTTGAGTGCCAAGCATGAATCCGGTACTGTTCCTTTCATCGATGCCCATGTCCAAGGTGCCGTTAGCACCAGGAATGAGTCTTGCATGAAAGAAAGTTCCTGCCTTTTCTTCTATGGTCATACGCTGGATAAGATCCTCCACACGCTCATCAATGGAATAGGATGCATTTTTGTAGATAGGGAGACTGTTGTCCTGGCGCTGAATGACAGAAGCCCATGAGCAAGTACCAAAAAGCAAGACTGTGCCTAAGGCGCGAAGAAAAGACATGACGGTATGTCTTTCCCGCAGCTTTGCAGCTCGGAAGTGATCTTGTAAGGGAGGAGATTAATAAGCTTGGGTGTCAAGTGAAAAAGAGAAGAATGTTGGTGATATCATACCTTGACAGAGAAAGATTCGAGGCATTATTTATACTTCCCCGGATACCATATACTCCACCTCCACCCCACCGTACCCAGCTGCAAGCGAGGTATAATATTCTCTCCGCAAGAATTGGTATTGTGAATGAGGAGTTTGTCAAGTGACAGGGTGGCAAGTTTAGGTGTGACAAACAGCTACGATCTAGCATTGAAGTAATTCTTCCCAACTGCAACCGGTTTCTCCGAAGGGCAACATTGGCGAGGCTGAAATATTCGGACCGAATTACTAGCAGAAGCGGTCATGATCAAATACATAAGCTTAATACTTACTCTGTGGTTAGCAAGAATCAGGTCGGATAATGTGGTGATCTGGTCAATTAAGTTTGAGTCAATTTGTTAGTGACTATGGGGTGAGTATGTAGTCTAGAAACGCTTAACCACATCCATAAATAGCCAAGAAAAAGTCCTGTCAGCTGAGGTTCTGCCGGCGGATAGCCACAGCGCAGAAAGGCCGCGGACAAATGCCGTTGACAAGACACGCCGAGACCCAATGAGACGACAACGGTTTTTTACAAAATAGGTTAAAGATTGTACCGGCTGGCTGGAAATCATCTCCATGTCGATATGGCTAGTTAGTTGACTGGTATGGCCGAAAATGGCATATGGTACGAGACGAATGCAACTTTATACAGCAGCTAAATGGGATGCAACTTCGCGATTGATACCACTCAATACCAAATCCAAATCGCCGGCTCTACCAAGATAAACGGAACAAAATGGCTTCTCAACAAACCTTTAGCTTCATAACCAGGTTCGTCTGTGAAGTCAAAAGTAAGGAATAGCAGCGTTATAACACATTAAGCGCTTTCGAAAAGGGATAAATGACGTCCAAAATGCCACAACTTTCTTTTTATTGACTTTGGGAGGCGTTCCAATCTATAAAAAGAACTAAGGAATAACGTGAAGAGAAAGGTTTAGCTCAGGGAATGCGGACGGTCCCGTTCATAACTTCGACTGCATTGCCTCCAAGGTGAACAGTTTTAACCTTTCGCTCTCCTTCCTCGTCATTTTCCACTATAACGTCTACCAAAATCAGACTTTCCCGCCCCATCTCGACACCTTGGGTGATTCTAAATTGGATAGAGTCCGTAGAAAGCTTGTATAGCGCCAAATAACATGCCAATGCGCACGCAGCACTCCCTGTGGCTGGATCTTCCATCGTGCGCTTAACGAGCCTCGTGCGGAGATTCTGTACGAACTGCTTCCCGTCTGAAGATTGTTGTCCGCCCAGAAGTACAAAGTAATAACGCCTCGAGTCAAAATCATGTTTCCATCCTTCATCCTGCAAGTCACCGGATATGTAAGCCATGGCCCCAATTTTGGCAGCACCCAGCATGTCTAGAGATGGCAGCTCGATGAGCGCAAATGTCATCCCATTGACGATGCTAAACAGACGCGCGCCTTCTTCAGCTGCCGCCAGTTGAGCGATTTTCCCATCTGAGCCAACTTCATATTCCGGTTGAGTCAGTCGATGCGCATGGAGTCGCACATTGTGAGGAATTGCCGCGCGCGCAAAGCCATCTGTGCCAAACTCAAGATCAATTCTCCCCGCCTTGGCAATCATCGTTTCCACGCCTTGGGAGTGAAGAAAGACTGCCGTGCCAATCGTGGGATGGCCGGCAAAGGGAAGTTCTGCTTTCGGGGTAAAAATGTCGATTTTTCTCTCGTTTGTTTCAGACTGATCATCGACATCGTGAACAAACACAGTTTCTGAGAGGTTGAATTCACGAGCGATGCGTTGCTTTTGGGCCTGGGTGGGAGGAGAACATTGGCTGGGCGGCGGAACTGTCACCACGGCTAGAGGATTGCCCTCAAAGGCTGTTTTGGTGAAAACATCGAGTGTAGTAAATTTCAAGCTCATTTTCCTGGATAATTTGTCGTCGGTGAAATGTTAGAAAAGCAAAACGTATTTATCACGAGTTGGTTTTTATAATGTGAGTCAGAGTAAGCCGGCTTCCAAGATGACTAATTCACGGATCTGTCTCAACTCCGATACCAAGCTCGCCAAAAACAATTATAAAATAAACAGTGAAAATGAGTCATTCATGGCACATCTAATAAAATTAAACAGGATCAGATGTCCCTCGAACGAACAGTCTTCTAATGGCTTAGACTATTGCACTTCTATTTAAGTTACGCTACCATCCAATGCTCTTCTGCCATCTCAATCGTTTCGTCCCTGGAGGACGAGCTAGGGTGCCCCGAGAACTGATCAACGACATTAAAGTCTCACAGAGGAGCACATCAATTTGAAAGCGTCAGTCTAACGTCATCAATCCACGCCATATAACCATTGCTGCACTTTGCTCGAATAACAACCCGAATTTCATTGTTATTATCCAAAGCAGCCTGCGTCAAGGTGAACCCTCCCCTGAGGCCAGCAAAATCACCGGCAAGTTGCGCACCAGAAGCGCTAATTCTTGTTCCAAACGAATCCATCATGTCATCGTTGTCGATAAATGCTTCGACAGCAGTGCAATGAGAACCAGAGCTGACTTTGGCATAGAGGGAAAGGCTGTAGGTCTGGCCTGCAACAAGGCTAGGCCTGCGGAGGACTTGTACCGTGTTCGACCAGTCGCTGGCAGCAGAGCCCATGACAAAAGAATATGAACCGCGGTGAGCGTTTAGAGCGTCGGTGTCAATACGACCGAAAGCGCCGATACCAAAGTTGTCCCACGGAGCACTGCTGCCAGTTTCAAAATCCCCGTTGTCGAGAATCGGGAGGTTCTCGATCGGTGGAGAGGAGGTAGTGGTTGGTAAAGCTTCGGTGGAAGAAGTGAAGGCGGAGGTCTCTGTCGTGGGAACAGCCAGCGTCGTGGTTGACTCAGCTGCACTCGAGGTTTCAGTCTCAGTTTCAGTAATAGTGATGTCCGTGACGTAGCCCGACTCAGTTGAGGTCAAGCCAGTAGTGAAAGTGGCGTCGCTAGCAGTAACAGTCTCGATCGTGGAAGAGACGATTGAAGTAGCACCAACCTCGGTGGTCGCTGAAATTGGTTTGCAGGGACTAGCTTCAGAACCAATAACCATGGAGAGAGCTGCAAATGCAGCAAAAAGTCTTTGCGGTGCCATATTGAACGAGTGAATAAGCCAGTGGCAGTAACGAATGTGATAGTAAGTGATGCGAAGAAGAAAAGGAATGCAGGTAAAGAACAGAGAGAAGGTACTCAGCTTTTGGTAGTAAAATATCTATTCAGGGCTGACTGTCGTTATGGGGTCTATTAAATTACATCAGCGATATAATCCGTTGAAAATCAATAGTTTGCCAATAACTCCGGCAATTAGCACTGGAAATAGTATAGTGTCTAGCATGCTCGTAGTTTAGTCTCCTACGAAGGCCTGAGCCTGCAAGCAAGCCCACAATTATAAATAAATCCACCTAGACGCAGGAATATTGCATCCACAGCTGTACCAGATAACACAGTTGAACAAGCTATATTTGCTAACATATCGCAGCCATGATGCTAGAAACATTGAAAATACCAAAAATACATATATAAACAGGCTATATCCTTGGCTGCCGCGCAATCCTTAGGTTCCGATCATGGCCCTTCCTCGACCCATGGCTCGTTGGCGCGACAAATGGTCGTCCTTTCTCCATTAGTCTCTTCGCTCTTGGCATATCTATTGTAGAGACTTACCATCCGCATCTGGTGAGCTCATTAGCTCAATCACCCAAACATCCGACATTTTCTTAAGCATGCTGTCTTGGGCTTTGATTCTCTTGTTTACCGTTAACGTGCATCCGTTTCTCCAGCGGATACTTCGAGCAGCTACGTGCATAGGCGTTTCTTGCAACCTTGTTTATTGCTTGTTCAATTTCTTGTCGTGCAGATGACTGATCAATAGTAAAGATTTTTATGGAGGTACAGATAGATGCCTCTCCGTTGTGGCCTTCAGAGTCTGAATGCAAGGCTGAATATGAAACACATAAGAACATCTTAGCAAAGACCAGAAAATATGCACGTCACAGAGCCTGTCACTATGCCTTACCCATGGCGTAGGCCTTTGATTGGTCGTTGGTTGTGAAAGGTAGGCAGTGAAGTGGCTGTGTTGCAAGTCAAGTTTAGATTGCAGACAAAGTTGAATATCACTATTTCTACACTTGCTATCCTGCTAATATATCAAAACATGTAGAATATAGATTCAAGTAATTTCCACATATCTCCCATAAGAAGCGTGGCCTGTTTTTTTGCCATCTCAAACAACACTTTTACCATGTCGACATGTCAGCTGCATAACCTCATTTCGAACATAACAACCACTCTAACTGTGGCCATCAGTATGTGCGAATCCGCCACCAATCCTTCATCTTTACCCCAACCCATTCAGGATCTCGTCACGCAGCTTCCTTGGGTCCGGGCGACATTCGAGAAAGCGAAAGAAGGTTTTCCGAACAATGAGGATCCTTCACAAGACATCAAGGCGCTGGAGGATGTTCTCCAAGAGTGTTTCGGGAATGTGTTTTCTTTAAAAGTTGCGTTGCAAGACGAGCTACGTCGTGCAGGCCCTTCAGACCTTGAACCAGATGGAGGGCCACCAGAGTTGGTGCCGGAGCAGGCAGAGGCCCTGATGTTGAGAGATAGAATATTCTCCAACCTCGAGGCTTTAGCAGCAAACGAAGCTGTTGAAGAAGAAACTAGAGACATCATCAGAGCATTAGTGCATATGATAAGTGGAGCACCGGGGTTCGACTTATGGGGTGTGCCAGACAGTGATTAATAGGACTTGTTTAGCAAGAGGGATGACTTTTCAGTATATATTCGCGTTCACATTTGAAGTATCTGTGCTAAATACGAGAGCAAAAGTCGTGCCAGCCCCCCAAATGTATCACCCCCTCCGTTCCTCTCATCAGCTTCAGCATGCTTATGCACAATCTTCAATACCTCCTCTACCAACAACTTCACTCTTTCCCACTCATCCGGCAGAGGAGGAGACTTCTCATCCTAGAGGATAGTAGGACCATGGTCAGTTCCATGAGTCTGTCCACGGTTACCACCTGTGTTGAGGTCACCACCGCAGTTGTCGCAGTGACGAGTCCAGCGACGTGGCTTGCAGATGAGATTGTTGGGGCAGTTATTGGTTTCGCATACGCTTTCGCAAGTGCCCAGTACCATTGCGTTACCAGCAATGTAGGCACAGGGCTCGGCTGTGATGGGCCATGTTAGAAAGGGGGGAGAAGAAGGGGGGATGGGAAGGCTTACCTGGCCAAGCCTTGCGGCAGGCTTCAATGTGTGGCCAGGAAGCAACGGCCAGTGGGAAAGCCAGGACCAAAGTGCTGAGAAGCCTGTGATTATGTTAGCAGCTATATTGGTCTAAGTCAGGCTGACGAACATGTTGATTTATAACCCGAGACCTTTAGAAGATAGAGACCGAATTGATAGCTGTGTCACGTCGCATCTGGATGTTTGCGTTTGCGGGGGACCCAGCGTCATTCTTATACCTCGAACCCAACTGCACCTGCTGGAAAAGGAGGAGACTATGCGCATTTGACTGGGCATTCAGCTGCATTCCGTCGCATATTGGTTTCCATATCTGTATTCAGAAGCACAGTCACTTAACGGGAAGTCAATATCTGCATGATGGCTTGACCAAACATGAACTTTCACCTGAAAATGCATCCCCTCGAGATCGTAGATGGGCGCGATCGACATTTTACTCGTGCTGAGGCCTTTTGGACAGCCGCATCCTGGTGTCCTATTGGTGGCACCACAAAAGCCTTGGCGGGTAATGTGTGAGAGGAGTTGACAGATACTGCATCGTGATATGCTATGATTTGCAGCGCCGTAGATAAGGTGTCCCTATGGCGTCCCACCCAACTACGACTCATTGGTGATGTTGCGTCTATCTCCTGAGAATGTTAGTCGAGATGGTGTCAAGAAGCCTCCTGAACTGATTTGGTACCGTTACTCGTGGGCACCCTTTCTTCTATGAAGTTGGATTGAAGGGTGCCAACCATAGGTATCTCGCATTATACGGTCTCGGCCAAGTCCTTGGCCTCAGCTACCCGCTCCAACAATCAAGGGAATGAATGCTAAAGAACTCAATAACCCTTTCCCAAAGTAAATTCTCAGCGTTACTTTGCATATTGGCAAGAATACACTACAACGCTGATATATGCATGTCATCTGTATTAGGCACGGCGATCAGCACAGGTAAAAGGCAAATATTGAGTGAGATTGAAACGTCAACGTTGAAGATTATCCTACTCGCTGTCAATGACAACTGTGGCGCGCTGAACTTTCCAATATCGGAATCAATTGAGCCAGAACCAGCAGTCAATCAGCTCACTCGAAAGGGTCAGATCATGACATGATTGCTCAATTGAGAAACTTGTGTAACACACAACTCGTGTTGATGACTGCAGACAGAGAATTCAATATTTACCTCGAATTGTGAAAACTTGCATAAAAGAGTGTCTGGCTACATGAGTACAAGCCAGCCACAATATGGGACGGAGCAATTCCGGACTTAAGACAATTAAGCGGAACGATTTCCATCATGTCCCAATTGCCATGGAAAATCCGTCGGACAAGCAATGATTCCGCGGGCTTGTTCGACAGAAGATCGGTTCCGGCATTTGATCGGCATTAGTCTAGTATGTCCGTCCCTGTCCACATTTTAATCAATGCCGGCAGTTCCGATGACTGAAACAAGGTTGTCTTTGATATTATGTCCCTATGTAGGGGCAAAGAAACATCTCCGTAGGATGCAATTCACTAGATGTGATGAAGTCAAGTGCTTATAATCCTCCGGATAGTGATCCAGTTGAGTTAGTTGAGGTTCTACTCATAAGCGTATTCCATAGTCTAATTTCTCCAATGAAGCGCCACATTATAATTCAACTACATATTTATGCAGTTGCATTGCGTTGCGTTGTGTAAAACAGGTGGATATTTGTTCTACATACATCCTGTGGGGCGATGCGATCTAGCTTGGGACGCGGCCTCTTGAAACGAGATATCCATTCAGAACCGGGTCTTTCGTTGGTCGGTGAAGGTTCATATCGTGATGAACTGTAGCTAACTAACCTCTTCAAGTGACTTACAGACTATTTTCGTATGACGCTGCAACGCATAACTAAAGCCCGAGCTACATCATCAGACTACTTTGGCGCACATGTCGAATCCAGCTTGTGAGTATTGCTCGGATAATCAAATAATTTGCCCGGCAGGGAGAGGACTATGGCGGTGGGGTCTGATTCTGGTGAGACATTTTCATCTAGACCCCCTTCGGGTATCATGGGAAATCGGCGTACGTGCTATGACCTGAATCGCCAAAAACGCAGATCTCAAACCCGGCGTTTTCTTTCCTTTTGGTTATAGCGAACACATTATGCGATATGTTTGCCTCAGTTTCTAAGTCCCGCGGGAGTTACGGCATGAATCGGGGTTTAGGCTGAATATTGATTGGTGGGTTGTTGTTGTTGTGTTGGTCTTGACATTGAAAGTACCTGCTACAATCGGATCTGCAGCTCGTTGTAAAATGTATATATAGACTGGTTGTTGGTTCAAGGTCTTGGCACAAAAACAACTTTCTCTATCATCATTCATCATACGACAATTCAATCATGGCTGTGCCCCGCGATAAACAACACACTGAGGCCCCAGCCCCAAGCGGCGCTTCGAGTCCATCGCCAAAACAACTCAGCGAGCAAACTCGTACAAGCACCAACAAGGAAAACCACGTTCTGATCAAATTGATCGAAAAGATTGCTGCGGAAGACGCTGACCGGCCATTTTTGCACATCCCGGCATCTGAAAACGCTCAAGATGGCTGGAAACCAGTTACCTTTTCCCAACTCAACAATGCCATCAATTATCTCGCTCACTCCCTCTCAAACAACATCACCAGATCACCTGACGATGAAGAGTTTCCCACCATCGCCTACATCGGCGCCAACGATGTGCGATACTCGATGATGGTTCTCGCGTGCATTAAAGCCGGTTTCAAGGCGCTCCTCATTTCGCCCCGAAACACGCCTGCTGTTCAACTCTCACTCTTCGAAAACACCCGTTGTCACGCCATATACCTCACTGAGTCATTCATGTCGGTTATGAAGCCATGTTTTGACCAACGCAAAATGCAAGTCTTCACGATTGACAGCGTCGAGCACCTCCTTAACGTCAGTTCTTTGCCATTCCCCTACCACAAATTCATCGACCAAACCCGCTGGGAACCCTTCGCCGTATTACACACGAGCGGGTCAACGGGAATTCCTAAGCCGATTGTCGTACGACAGGGGTCATTTTACGTTCTGGAGAACATCCTACGCCAGGGTACATTTAACGGTTGTCCGTTCCAGATGGAAGATTGGGCAGACAAGGGGGGCAAAACCCTTCTCTTGATGCCCATGTTCCACGCCGGTGGTATGTACGCGACGATATCGAGCATCTTCACTGGCAGCGCACCAATCATGCCACTTTCGAACAAACCATTGAGTGTCGATTTGGTGATGGAGTGTCTGGAGTATTCCGGAGCTAGTGGCGTGGTCTTGCCTCCCTTTATTGTAGAAGGCCTGGCGGCTACTGAGAAGGGCCTTGAGCTAATGGCTAAGCTCCAGTTCGTGCGGTTTGCAGGAGGTGAGTTTCACAAGTACCAGGTCGGTCTTGATAGCTAACAATTGAACAGGAAACCTGTCTCCTGCGGTTGGAAATGCCTTGGTGGAGAGAGGCGTCAAGGTCAACAGTCTTATCGGATCGACAGAGTAAGTAAGGCCGAGACGATTTATGAACCAGAGGAACTAACCAAGATGAAGAACTTACCCATGTGCAACTTATATTCCGAACGATCCAAAGCTTTGGCAATGGTTCGTCTTCGATAGCGAGACCATAGGAATCGATTGGCGACCTTACGGACCAAATGAGTACGAGTTTGTCATCGTTCGCAAAGATCCCTTAGATCCTGGCAATCAATCCTGCTTCTACACATTCCCTGAACTATCAGAGTGGTCTACCAAAGACATCTTCCAACCTCATCCTACACTGAAGGATCACTGGCTATACAAAGGCCGAGCAGATGATATCATCGTCTTCTCCAACGGTGAGAAGCTGAATCCAGTTTCCATCGAAGCCGTTGTCACTGGCCATCCCCTCGTCAATGGCGCGCTTGTAGTAGGCCAGGAGAAGTTTCAGGCGGCTCTTATCATTGAGCCTGTTGCTGAAGCAGTACCTAAAGACGACGCTGAAGCGAAGGTTTTCATTGATAAGATCTGGCCGGCTGTCGAGAAGGCAAATTCGGAAACGGTGGCTCACGGTCGGATAACCAAGAACATGATTGTTGTCGCTGACCCCGCATTGCCCTTTGTTCGTGCCGGAAAACAGACTGTCCAGCGAGCGGCTACTGTCAAGCTCTATAAAGATTTCATAGAGTCTCTGTATCAAAAGGCTGAGGGTGAACAAGGAGATGACATATCAGTCACTCTCGACTTTGAAGACGAACAAGCTCTTGCCCAATCCATCATTTCAATCTTTGAGACGAAGTTTGGAGTCGAAAACCTTGAAGCGAAAACGGATTTCTTCTCTGCAGGAGTTGATTCGTTACAGGTGACGAGTGCAACGAAGATGCTCAAGGCCGCGCTCCAGTCAGCGAACGTCGAGACAGAGACATTCACACCTCGCATTGTTTATCGCTATCCAACACCCCAACAGCTGGCAGGA
The DNA here is from genome assembly GCA_011034095.1 of Fusarium cf. aywerte. Lineage (NCBI taxonomy): Eukaryota > Fungi > Ascomycota > Sordariomycetes > Hypocreales > Nectriaceae > Fusarium > Fusarium cf. aywerte. The sequence continues at coordinate 1,344,363 of WETZ01000003.1, read as the reverse complement.
TATATCATTTCCATCCGAGAAGGGTCAGCGGACGAAGACGATAAGTCCAAGGAGATTAAGGAAGTCCAAAGACTTGTCTCCAAATACACAGAACACCTTCCAGCTTCGAAGGCTAATAAACAGCCTCCCCAAGACGACGACCAAACTATCCTGCTCACAGGCACGACAGGATCATTGGGCGCTTACATGCTTGACCAACTTTGCAGACTTAAATCTGTCAAGAAGGTCATCGCGCTCAATCGCGCCGAGGACGGCGGCTCGTCTCGACAACCATCAGTCAACGAAATGCGTGGTCTGACGCAAGACTTCTCCAAAGTGGAATTCCTCCACGCAGACTTGTCGCTTCCAGACTTTGGTCTAGGACAACCCAAGTACGAGTCACTTCTCGCTAGTGCCGACCGTATTATCCACAACGCCTGGCCCGTCAACTTCAACATCAGCGTATCCTCTTTCGAGAGCTCCATCCGTGGGGTACGTCACTTGGTCGACTTTTGCGCCGCAGCAGAAAAAGACGTGGCTCTTGTTTTCATTTCAAGTATCGGCACTGCTGATGGATGGACGTCTTCTGAAAGTGTCCCCGAAGAACCGCTCAATGATCCGGCGCTACCACAGATGGGTTACGGACGTTCCAAACTTGTGGCTAGTCAGATCCTTGACGCAGCTGTAAGCAAGTCGGGCATCCACGGTGCTTCGGTGAGAGTTGGACAAATTGCTGGGCCAAGGGCAGAGAAGGGAATGTGGAATCGCCAAGAATTCATTCCAAGCTTGATCGCAAGTTCAGTCTATCTTGGCATGCTGCCGGACCATCTTGGATCCCAGCAGGAGATTGCGTGGACACCCGTCGAAGATATCGCTGGTCTGATTCTTGACGTGGCTGGCATTACGGTTCCAAAACCGGTGTCCGAGATCTCGGGATACTTTCACGGCGTAAACCCCTCGACAGCTGACTGGTCCAGCCTTGCGCCTGCAGTGAAGAAGTTTTACGGAGATGCAATGAAGATTGTCAGTTTGGAGGAGTGGATTGAGAAGTTGGAGGCTAGCGCGAAGGAGAAGAGTGTGGACTTTGATAAGAACCCTGGTGTCAAGCTCCTCGATACGTACCACGGATTACTCGAGGGTAAGAAGCAGAGTCGATATTGGAGGATTTCTATGGAGAGGACCAAGAAACATAGTCCGTCTATCAAGGAGGCTGGGCCGGTCACGCCTGAGCTAATGGTGAACTGGTGTCGTCAATGGGGTTTCTGATTCTTGTTTACGAATACGAGCCAATGTACCACATAGCATTCTTTAATCGCTAGATAATTTTACAGGTATCATCTCTGTCGCTAAAAGAGTACAGGTTGATCTCTTGACCTTCCCACATAATCGGCAAGATTTACACAAATTTCATCCGTGTACGGGCTAATAGTTCTAAAATCTCGGGCTCGGCCGAATTGAATCTTACTTAGCTTATTTTATGATTCCGGAAAGCAAGTTCCCGAGATCTGCCACCACATCGATCCGTGACATGACAAATCTGACAATGCTACACAGCCTCATTTCTGACAGGCTACTGCTTTAGGAAAATATATGCTATAAGCTTATGACGGTTTAGATACCATGGTTATGACATGATTCTTTAGATATAAATGTAGGGGAAGGAGTGTTTCAAAGAAAGCTCATCTATATACTTTTATCTATAACTTGCTCGTGCATCATAAATTAACAAAAATAAGCTATGAGGGTTATTCATTCAACACTCTATCTGATTCTTCTTGCATCAGAAATAATCCTCGCAACTCCAACTTCCAAAGCTATAGACCTTCCTATCGTCGATCTGGGCTATGTAAGTGTCCCTGAAAAAGACATCAGAATCTCAACTTACAATTTCAGGAACTTCATCGCGCACTCAAATACGATGACACCACCGATACATACAAATTCTCTAACATCCGCTATGCACAAGCTCCCATCGGCAATCTAAGATTTAGAGCCCCTGTATCTCCACTAGTTAATCGTGATGGTGTTCGGACTGGGGAAGAAATCAAGATTTGCCCGCAAGGTATACCGCAATGGCAGGCGAGAGCTTCTAAGCCGATTGGTCTTTACTCAAATGGTAAAGAGTTCGACCTTGACTCGTGGGTGTCTGATATCAAAAACTTCACACCGTCAACAGGGAATACTCTTCCTCCCACAACGGAAGACTGCCTCTTTCTTGATGTGCATGTTCCTCGCGAAGTGTTTCGAGCAGCACAACAGGGCAAAGACTGTGGGTCCCCTGTCCTTGTCTGGGTAAGCAAATCATTTTTCTGCTCGACTTGAACTTGGCTAATCGCGGGTAGATACACGGTGGTGGTTATATCCTGGGCTCGAAGAACGGTTGGCCAACCCCCAGTTTCGAGCCCACCGGCCTTCTAGGACATGCCAGAGACTTTGAAAAGAACGGCATCATTTTTGTTGCACTCAACTATCGCCTTGGCGCTCTTGGCTTCCTCCCAGGCTCTGATATCGAGAAAGACGGAGATCTGAACGCCGGACTTCTTGATCAGCGCCTGGCTTTGCAATGGGTTCAGGACAACATTCATCTTTTTGGTGGTTCTCGGGATAGAGTCACTGTCATGGGTGAGTCTGCGGGTGGGGGTTCTATCCTGCTCCATATGCTCGGCAAGGATGAAGATTACAAAGCGCCTTTCGCACAAGTCATTGCTCAGTCGCCTGCCTTCATCCCAACCTTCCAGCCACCAAATTCTGCTTACTCGGGATTCCTCGAAGTTTTAAATGTGACCACCCTGGAAGAAGCTCGAGAGGTTAGCTCAGAGGCAATTATTTCAGCGAATTATCGTCAAATTGGTGCTGCACCTGCAACCTCTTACATTCATGCGCCTGTTCTGGACGACAAGCTGATTCCGGACTATCCTTACGCGATGTTTGAAAAGGGACAGTTCGACAAGTCAGTCAATGTCATGGCATCGCATACTGCCTTTGAAGGTGGCTTCTTCTTTGATGTTGACAACATGGACGAGCAAGACTTTCTACCCTGGATTCAACGTTCCATACCCGGACTTTCCCGGTCAGAACAGCATCATTTGGCCCGTGAGCTCTACCCACCCCAGTTTGATGGTAGTTTGGGTTACACAAATCAAGCATCCCGGCAGATGGCCTTGTGGGGAGAAGCAGTGATTGACTGCAATTTTGTCGGTATTAACAAGGTGATGAAGGGTGAAAGCTATGCTTGTAGGTTTGACAAATCCGCATCCAAATGAGTTCAAGGCTTATTTTCTGGCAGATCGATTCAATGTGACACCTGGGCTTCACACGCAGGATCTCAAATACATCTTTAATGATCCTCAGAGTCCTGTATTTAAACCTGTTGCACAAGACCTTTTGCAGACTGCGCTCACTAGCTTTGTTGTGAGTGGCGTTCCTACAGTCCAGGAGAGATCCGTTGGCGAGTTCCCTCGCTGGGACGCAGACGGTAGTGTTGTCAGCATAATTGGAGATGAAGTCCGCGTGGCTGTAAATGCTGTTAACGAGACACGGTGTGCTTGGTGGCAAGGTTTGCGATCTACTAAGAGGGGTTTTCTACCATGAGGAGATGTTTTAGCGTTATTATGGATTGTTGGATAAAACTTGCTATGCCTCGATAATTATCATTATGCTATTGCTCTTCGCCGACATCCGGTCTACGCGCTGGCCCTCTTTTCGATCAGAGTCATAATATCTCTCCACTCATCTATCTTATTTCTTTTTTTCGGTGATTACCCCATCCGACTAGTTGCATATGGAAGTGGAATAAGTAGCAACCAACAATTTAAGAGCCAACACGAGGTTGCACATAATGGTTTTTGCTTGCTGTTGTGTCCCCTACTTGAAATTTCGCGCTCGCTAGTATCTTAGCTTCAATGGCCTGGGCCACTGGAAGGCCCGCTTGACAAAAGAGAACGTTTCACCTGTTGACTTGCGCATCAATCTAACCAATCGAATTCTTTCTGTGTCTTCAACAGAACGCTCGCGCCACTGTAGCCGCTGTAAGTCTGCCATGCAGACGGGCGCTTCCCTTAGCGCTTAGCAATCATCATTAGTTGCCGTCCGAACATACACATATCCGGCGCTTAGATTAATAAGAACTTGGATAAGAGAATTTGAGATAAAACAGAGTCGACATTCGCCCAAGATGATTTTGTATCGTCGACTCATCTCATCATTTTGCGATCTTTGAACTCATCTTCTTGAACTTATAACATCTACACACCTATTCATCACGCGAACAAGCAAAACCGTCTTGGAGATCTATCATTTATACAATATTCTACCCTCTAATTTAATATGTCCAATCCTCTGGACTACACCATTGGGTGGATCTGCGCCATCGCAACTGAATATGCTGCTGCGCAAGCTTTTCTTGATGAAAGACATCCAGTTCCTCAATTCATCTCAAGAAGCGACCCCAACACCTATACTCTGGGTAAAATGGGAAACCACAATGTCGTGATTGTTGTTCTACCCCAGGGACAATATGGTCTTACAAGTGCGACCACGGTCGCTAACGACATGCGCCATAGCTTCCCAAACGTTCGTATGGGCTTGATGGCTGGGATCGGTGGCGGGACTCCCAGTCAAAAGCAGGATGTGCGTCTTGGAGATGTCGTCGTGGGTACCCCAGGACATGGACACGGTGGTGTGGTTCAATTTGATCTGAGGAGAGCACTTGACAGTCAAGATCTCCAGACTATTGGACATTTGAACTCACCTCCTCAGCCTTTGCTGCGAGCGATATCAGGGTTGAGGGCTGAGCATGATATCCAAGGACACAGACTTGAGGAATCTATCAACTCCGCTCTCGACAAATACCCAAAGATGCGAAAAGCGTACCAGCGCCCGCATGATAGTCTTGATCTCCTCTACCTTTCCGATTTTGTTCACAAGGGTGATAAGACATCTCCTTGCGCCCAGTTCTGCAAAACCAGCCCTTCAGACCTAATCGCACGGCCCACGCGCGCTGCGGCTGAAGATGGCCCCTCTATTCATTATGGCATCATTGCTTCGGACAACACTCTGTGCAAAGATGCCAGAATTCGAGATAAGCTTGCTGCGAGAGGCGTTTTATGTCTTGAAATGGAAGCAGCAGGCCTCATGAATCACTTCCCTTGCTTGGTGATCCGTGGCGTCGCTGATTATGCGGACACGCATAAGAATGACCATTGGCATGGGTACGCTGCGATGGCAGCTGCAGCATACGCGAAGGAATTGCTCAGACATGTTCATTCTCACATCTAGAACACAGGGAAGACCAGGGGTATCTCGACCAAGGGTTAGAGAAAGAGCGAGCGGTGTTTTGTTCGGCATTGAAATTTGTTGTAGTTAATTGTGGTCCGAAACTGTTGTAACTACTACTTGTAGTTTTAATTTGTGCTTATCATCGTCAAACGAATCCGCCATGGCTCGTTACTATTTCAACGATTCTCCTCATCATTGATTCCGACTCCACTACGAGCTTGTAATTACGTTCGATTGTCGTCAAAACTCAGCCAACAATAAATGGAGCTATGATGACAGTCGCCATGACGTCAACCATCGTCAGATGCCTTTGTACCACAACTCCCGCGAACGCGCCTCAGCTCTCTTTCATCATCTCACAACCACTCATTCAACACTCAGATAATCAATCACTCCAAAATGACTATCCAATACCAAGGGGCGCAGATCCCCATCTCATTCGCATCATGCAGTATTCCTATGAAGATTAAAGCAAGTCTACCCGACAAGCTCAGCGCCATCCGCAATGCCGGTTTCGATGGAATTGAACTATCCATGCCTGATATCATCAGCTATGGAGAACTTCTCAGCGGATCGCAACCAGAAGAAGATGACTACGATACCCTTGCCGATGTCGCTAAGCAGATTAAGTCGTTGACGGATGAGCTCGGGCTGAAAATCATGATGCTGCAGCCTTTCGCAAACTTTGAGGGCTGGAAGAAGGGGACACATGATAAGCAGAGACAACAGGCGTTTGACAAAGCGAAAGGTTGGATTAAAATCATGGATGCTGCTGGTATCACACTGCTCCAGGTAACTACCCTAGAACCACACAATCGTTCACGAATACTAACCCATTTTTAGGTTGGCTCATCAGACTCCGAGGGCATCTCATCTTCATTCGACGATTTAGCTTCCGATCTGGCAGAATTGGCAGACCTCCTCGCCGAAAAGAATTACAGCATCGCTTACGAAAACTGGTGCTGGGCCACTCACGCGCCAACCTGGAAAACGGTCTGGCAAATCGTGCAAAAGGCCAATAGAAACAACATCGGTCTCTGCCTCGACACTTTCCAAACGGCCGGTTACGAATGGGGCGATCCCACCACAAAGGACGGCCTCACCCCAGCAAGCAGCTCCGAAGAGCGCCACAAGCGCTGGGAAGAAAGTCTGAGAGAGCTCGCTGCCACCATTCCTGCTGATAAGATCTACCTTCTGCAAATTTCTGACGCGTATAAGATGGATCCCCCAATTGAGGACGTCAAGGATGAGCAGGGCAGTAGACCACGAGCGAGATGGAGCCATGACTACAGGCCTCTACCGTGCGATGGCGGGTATTTGCCGGTGCAGGATATGGTGGCTGCTGTGTTGAAGACGGGATTCAGAAGTTGGTTGAGTGTGGAGGTCTTCGATGGTCTTGAGGGTGAGAATACGGATATGAATGAGTATACACAGGCGGCCGTTGAGTCTGTCAAGACGTTGGTCAACTTCGCTGACTGATCAAGTCGGGATAAACAACTAAAGCAGGATTATGACGTGGTAATAAATGACATTGAAGCAATTTGTATTTCAGTGATTCTACACGCCTTGTGTCACTACTAAATAACACGATCCTTCCATTTGGTATTTGAAGTACTTAACAGCATGCGTGGCCTCTAAGACACTTTGCTAGTAATAGCAGTATACTCAACCAAATCCTCCAAAGCATTCCCATGCTCTCCCTCGATGACTTCAGCATGCTTATTAGAGCGGGGTGTAATCGAGCAAGGAAACGGTAATGGACTTGAGTTGAATCCCTCCGAGTACGCAAAGCTACGAGTAGTCAGTGTCTCTGCCACACGACGTCACGATACAGAAAACTTACATATCTACTTCAAGATCTCTTCCCTTCTCGTCTGTCGCAGGATTGACTTCAAACCCCCAGAGAATGCGTGCGATGTTAAGCGTTACAGATGCAGCGCCTAAATGCATCCCAGGACAAATACGACGTCCCCAGCCAAACGCGCTGTGTCCTAGTGTGCCAGGGTATTGACGCTCTTCCATGAAACGTTCAGGTCTGAACTCGTGGGGCTGTGGGAAGTCTGCCTCATTAAGATGAACTACCACCATCAGTATAACCGCACATAGGTTCGAAGTATAGAGTACTTACTTGTCCACAAAGGAGCAATTATCGTACTTCCCTTGGGAATAAACATGCCCTTGTATTCATAATCCGCAGTGCTGGCATGAGGCGTTCCACCAAGCACAGCAACAGGTCTCCAGCGAAGAGTCTCAGATGCGATGGCTCTGACATACTCAAGCTTCGCCAGATCTTCGAATGCGGGGAGCCGCTCACTTCCGACTACGCGGTCGAGCTCTTCCTGGGCCCTGGGGATGAACTGAGGTCCGAATTTGACGCAGGCAAGAAGGAAGCTAGCCAGTGATCCCGCAGACTAACATCGTCAGTATCCTTTACACAGAATCAAGAATGTTCTTACAGTTTCGACACCAGCGCCGAATGGTGAGCCGGCCGTATAAGCGATTTCTAGATCTGTCATGCCAAGGTTTTGCTGTTCCTCGAGTAGATGTCTTGCGAAACAAGTCGGCGCAGTTCCTTTGGCCACCTTTTCTCTGACTTCATCCATGAGTTCGGTGTATAGTTGGATATCCTTCTGGCGCTGCTCCAGGACTTGCTTCTTCCATGGGGCAAGGAAACTCGGCACATACTTGAGTGCAGGATACCGCTCAACCGCGTATTTGCCAGGAATGCTGCATAGCGTCTCTTGTCAGTTGTAATCACGGGTGGGCGGAGGAGTGACTCACTTGACCATAGTCAGACGCTCCATGGCCTCGGCATTCCGCTTAACCACGATATCGCTCCTGACATCTTTGACCCTCCTCCCATAAGTCACCGTAACAATCACGCTCGCAGCATACCTCTCCAAGTGCATCCTAAAGTCTTGAGGGCTCTTCAAAAGCTCGTACATCAGGACTTTACTCTCAAGGCTCTGGATCGGGCGATATGTCTCGCTCTGCTTCTGCATAAACCCACTGTGCAAAAGCTTTCTCCAGCGTCTCCAATACGAAGCATATGGTGCCATAAGACCTCTCATTCCACCGGAGAGTAACTCGCCACCCATGATGAAGCGTGGTCGCGATGAGAATACTGCGCCGCGCTTCTCGAGTAGATCCCATGCTGCTTGGGCGGAACCTAGAACGATGGTTGGCGTGGGGCCGAGTTGCAGGTAGACCACATCGCCATATTGCTGGCTTAGTTGCTGGAACCAAAGCCATGGTTTACGGATGCCCGTTTTGATAGTCTTTGGACCGGGAGGCAGTTGAGAGCGATGGGACCAGAGTTTCCATTCTTGTTGGAACTGAGAAGAGTTAATGAGCTAAGGCTAGTATTAACTACGGTTCGGAAAACATACCCTTGGGAAATTGAGGGCTAGATATGCCAGGCCTACCGCAACCGCGGCATAGATGAAGAGTTTGACAACCATCTTGGCAAATGATAATGCAATCGGAGCACTGACCAGATGAAGGAATAGTTTGTGTCTGCTGTCACCCGGTAATAAACATCCTCCACCCATGCATTTGTAATGCTATATCTTCCTTGCTTGGCCAACTGCCACCTCAAACTGCCGAAACAGATACCACCCCCGCGTCACGAATCATACTAGAGTCAATAAACGACGCCCTAATGACTCTTGGCCTTGTAACCGAACAGTATCGCTTATTCCCACAGGCTTGCCAACCCCGCATTCTAAACGACAACGGGTATGGCCCACGTTCCTCAACCCGGGGACCCCACGCTCGCTAAGCAAGTGGCAGTTTTAGACGATCCTTGCCTGCGGTAAATTGTTTCCGATAGGGAAAGATAAAGAGGATGCATGAGAACATTGAATACAGCTGAAGTTATTGCAAGTATTGTCTTCTGAAAGTAAATAAAAAGAAAAGATGAAGAGCGACGCTTGGCTGAGTAAGCCTTTCCTAACTTCGATTTTCCTCGGAATTGGAGGTTTTCTCTATGGATTGTAAGTCAGATCATTGCATTACTGACTCAATGCTGACATATCAGTGATTCGGGTATCATTACTCCCAGTTTGGCCCTAGGCACATTCGTCAATTATTTTGGCAATCCGCCTCCACCACTTCGAGGTGCGATTGTATCCATGTACCAGGCAGGAGGTAAGATCAAGTTTACCATTTCTGAAGTCTCGATCCTGACAAAGGTTAGCATGGCTTGGTAGTGCTTCTGTCGGTATCACCAGCGACCGACTTGGTCGTCGCAAGGCCATCGCCTTTGGCTGTATTTGGGGAGTTATTGGTGGTGCTATCATGGCCGGAGCTGCTCATGTTGCAATGCGTAAGTCATCTTTAATCTCATGAATGACTCGCCTGACTAACCATACAGTTATCATCGGTCGTATGTTGGTCGGCTTCGCTGTTGGTACCATCACGGGTGTATCTCCGGTCTTCGGAGCAGAAATCGCCAAGGTAAATCAACCCTTTACATCATCACTCACAACGATACTGACCCACATGTAGACCCATGAGCGTGCCAAAGTCACCGCTGTCAACCAAATGAGTAAATATTCCATTCTCTTCTCACTCCCCTGATACTAATTACCTTAGTGACCGCCTGGGGCTTCTTCGTCGCCCTTTGGATAGGTGTCGCCGAAGGAAAATGGGAAAGTCCCAACCAATGGCGTCTCGGCTTTGCAATCCAAAGTATTCCGGCTCTCATGTTGGGAGCGGGCGTTCTTTTTCTCAGCGAATCGCCTCGTTGGCTTTGTCTCAAAGGCCGCCATGATGAAGCTGAGAAGGCATTCAGGAGTTATCACTTTGACGGTACTAATGAAGAGTGGTGTCGAACAGAGTTCACTGTCATTCAGGTCAATATTGCTGAAGAGCAACAGGCCCAAGGTCGTCTTTCATGGGGCGATCTCCTCAAAACCCCGTCCTTCAGAAAGAGACTCTTCGTCGGATCTTTCGTCTGGGCTGCAGCCATGTTATCTGGTATCTCGTTTGTACAGTACTACCAGACTGCTATCTACGCTACGCTACAGTTCAACGAGGATCGACAGCTGCTGGTCAGTGGGCTCTACGGGTCGGTTGCACCGGTGGCTTGTTTCCTTTCGTTGTTCTTCGTCGACAAGATTGGCCGAAAGAAGATTCTGGTCATTAGTTCTTCACTTCTATCAGTTTGCTACCTGATCATTACGATCTTGGCGGCCAAGTTCCCTGCTGTCCCCGGCATGCCTACAAATGTTGCTGCGCAAAGAGGTCTCATTGCGTGCATTTTTGCCGTTTCAGCGAATTATTCTGCTCTGCTTGGGCCGATGACTTGGATTATCCCGTGAGTGGACCTTGAGATATTGATTGGTTTGTATTGACAACAATAGTCCCGAGGTGTTCACTACCGAGCTCCGAGCCAAGGCAAACGCTATTGTTCAGGTGGTTCACTACTCTATCAGTCTGATTATCACTCAATGCTCGCCAATTGCTCTGGCCGAAGTCGGGTGGAAGTACTACGTAAGTCAAGCCCACCGCTGATTTATCATCAATCCTAATTATGATCTAGATCCTCTTCGTCCTTACCAATGCACTTTGTGCCCTTATCTTCTTTTTCATGTATCCCGAAACTCGAGGTAAGATTGTCCATATGGAGGTAAACTAGACCCACTAACCTTTTCAGGTAAATCTCTCGAGGAAATCGATGAGATCTTCGGTGATGTCAGAATTGTACATGAAGAAGACGTTATGTTCTCCGAGAAAGTTGGCGTCGATACTATCGAGAGACGTGATAGTCATACCATTTGACCGTAGAGATACTGAGTATGATTATATGTTCGACCGGGTACAGTAGTGGTTGGATATGTCAACCCTGAAGTCACACTGTGGCATCATGTGACAGCCCTTGGGAAGAATCGATAAGGCTCTGTATATGAGTTCCTATACTGCATAATAACTACGAGATATTTGATCCAACTGAAGCAATCTGTCTTCTGCATTGACTTTAACATTAGACATCCAAGACTCTTCATAACCCTTCGTTCAGTTCCGTCAGTTCTCAATCACAGTACGGTAGCCAATCAACGTAAGGCAGTTATCGTGATTGTCATCAGGCCACATGTTTTCTATAGCTTATCAACGGCATGAATCCCAGCAACTCCCGCCATGAGTATCTTTACTCTGCTGCTGCGTCTGTTGTGGTGGTGGATTCGCAGGCTGGGGTGGGTATCTGACCCTTTCCTGTTGCGTTACTCGCCGTAGTTCCTGTTCCATGGCCAATCGAGCTTGGGGCTGTATTGTCTGGTAAGATTGCCCGCTTCGCTGAGTTTGAGACTGCCTTGCTGCTTTCTCATTTACTTGGCGCTGTGCTTGCTCAGTTGCTTGACGCTGTCTTGCCTTCTGCTCGGCTGCCTGACGGTCCTCCTCAGCCTTACGCTGGAATCGTATCTTCTGTCTCGCTTTGAATTCTGTCATCCTTCTTTCAAAACGCCTCTGCAGTTGTACCTCTCCTTCTCTGTGTCGAGCCCTCATCTCTCTCTGCTTTTTCTCATGATATCGTTGTTGATCGCGAGTTTGTTTCTGGCAAAGCTCCTCTGCTTTCTTTGTGTTGTAAGATGGCATTCTTTGTTGATCGTTCAATAGACTGGTCCGCTCCTCCTCTTGTTTCTCATTCAGTCTGGTCTGTTCTCCCTGTTGCTTCTCCAGTAGATCGAACTCCTCCTGTTGCCTTGCTTGGTTTTCCGCGTCTTCAAATGCCTCCATGTCTCTCAGATATGTCGATCTGTAATGCGAATACTTGCATTGTTCTGGGTTTCCGCACTCCCGTGCTTTTACCACCGTGCCTGTTATTTTAGACTTTCTCCATTCGCACCTAATCATTAAACTAGTGTCAACAATGACATCGAGAAAACGCTTTGCTCTATGAACTCCCAGCTATGGCTTACATTTCGACTGACTTCACTGGGAGTCGGAAACTGGGATTGGATTGGCTTGTGATCTTGGATGTGTATGAGTACTCTTTATTTACACAACTAAATACTTTTCAGAAGTCTCAGAGGACTGGCCTTTTGCTTGATATAGACTGTTACCAACATAGAGTGTATTGATGTAAGGCGCTGTGACTCCAATGTAGCCAATACCCGACCACACCCACCAGTTGTTAGCAGTTCAATAGTCGAGCCCTTTATATATGCACAAACTCGTGTGCATGTATGATTCGGCCTTTCTATTTTACCCAATCCTTAAGATAAGTCGACTTGGAAACTCACTGGTAGTCTGTCAATAACCCCACTTTGTGTAACCCATTTCCTCCGTAAAGGATGCGTCAGCAGATGCAGTTGATAGTGCGTTATCTTACTTTGAGGCACATTGAAGACCTGAGATCTGAGTTTGACATGTTTTCAAGGTCAAACACATTTCTCGTCATTTATTCAGCACCCCTGGTCGTTGTATTCACAGCCTTGTCGGACCAAAGGTTTAGTAAAGAGTTTGCGACCTCAATATCCTCCTTTCGATGTCAATTCGAAACAATTTCCTTGTGTGTTTAGCTAGCTAATTTCGGACTTTCGCCATTTCGACTTAAAACATTAACTCTTTGCTCCCTTAGAAACTTTACAATTGCCATTTATGATACGCCGGGTGTCCAACAGTGGCTCCGTATCTCAGTGTAGAAAGACACATTAAGTTGGACGCATGAAAAGGCTATCAAGGCACAGGGCCAGATCATCATCAAGTTTCTCACCGTGGAGACAGAGTGATGTGACGACAAAATGAAAGTAGAGCGAGTCGATTTCTAATTATCTGCAAATATTGCTAACCACTGACTCTAGCAAGAAATCAGTATGTGCATCTTCTCAACTCTTGCATAAAGGGGAGCATCGCATTTCACATATCCAACAGCCGCCTGTTCAGTAGGAGGTCTAGCCTTGTTCCATTACCTTTGTAGTTCTTCATTTTACACTAAGTTCCAAGCTGATGGCAGGCATCATAAAGCTGTGGTTTGAGCTACTGTAAAAAAAACAGCGTAGAGATTGTAATAAACGTTTAATTACGTCTGCGCGGTCAGGAACACTGACAGGAGTAGTACCCCGCATTTCCTTAAGCTAGATGCAACTACTAGCTATATCCAGCAAAAGATTTACATTAACGAGGACCTTTCAGTTGTGGCTTGGTTTCAAACATCACCGTTTACTTATCGTTTCCACATGATTCGCAGACTTAATTGGAGGACCTTCCCGCCCGTATAATAGACTGCCGGATTAAATCTCAATAAGTACACATAGGCGCTGTTAGAGACTGGCGCGCTTAACTAGTAGGGTTTGATGCTTGTATAGTAGTGAGATAATTTTGATGTTACCTTTTATATAAATACAGATATTCAATAAAAGGGACCTCTTTGTTTGACTGTCTTCTTTCATGGTACCAGCAATATTATTCTATTATTCACTCTCCTTCTTTGTTTAAACCCCACGCTCTTTAAAAGATTATTTCATTATGGCGCTCCTTCATTTCTTCTTGATTTGTTTCCTTCCTACATTCGTTTTCGCCTTTACCCATCCAGGTCTCTTGGTTTCTCAGTCTGATATTGATCGTATCCAGACAAAGCTTGCTGCTAAGAAAGAGCCCTGGACGGCATCTTGGGAGAAGCTGACCAGCATTCCATTCGCCAGCGCGGACTACAAGAACAATGCAGCCAAAGAGGTCAATCGAGGCCAGAATGGGGAAGCCCTATGGCACGATGCTGCAGCTGCGTTCAATCTTGCTCTACGCTGGCAAGTTTCTGGACAGGAGCAGTTTGCAGAAGCTGCATCGAACATTCTTGTCGCTTGGGCAGACAAGTTGAAAATCCTTAGTGGTGGTGACGAGGCCTATCTTATTGCAGGTCTGCAGGGCTACGAGCTTGCTAACGCCGTCGAACTGCTCTATGACTACAAACCTTTCGTCGAGTCGGGTCGGTCAAACGTGGTTAGGTTACTGAATGAAATGTTTCTGCCAATGAACCTTGATTTCCTTAATCAGGTCCTTGGATCGCAGCACAATGTTAAACACTTCTTTGCGAACTGGGAACAGTGCAATATTGCTTCCGCTCTTGCTATCGCTGTGGTTACAGACAATCAGACAACTTGGGACTTCGCCATCGACTATTTCAAGAACGGCGTCGGCAACGGGGCCATAAACAACGCCATCACGAATATCGTCAAGGAGCCGGGCACTGGGAAGCTGCTTGGGCAAGGGCAAGAATCTGGCCGAGATCAAGGTCATTCGGGGTTGAACTTCCAGCTTTTAGGAGCTATTGGACAGCAGGCATGGAATCAAGGCGAAGATCTGTTCTCTTATAACAACAGCCGAATTCTTCTTGGGTATGCTACAGGCGTCCATTCCTCATCGAGTTATATATTGCTAACTGATACCTTGCTTCAGAGCTGAGTACTTTGCCCGATACAATTTGGGAAACGATGTCCCGTTCGAGCCATATACAAATGGAATTGTTTCCTTCGATGTTATAAGTGAAGCTTCTCGTGGTGCAATTCGACCAGCATGGGAGTTGCTTCATAGTCACTATGTTCAACTCAAAGGCCTCGACGCCCCCTGGACCACTGCTTACCTGAACAAAACCTTGGAATACTTTGGTGGATTCGAGGGCGGAGCTGGATCTTGGGGAGAAGGCTCAGGCCATTATGATGGACTCGGCTGGGGCACTCTTCTCTATCGCTTGGACGAATCTGATGTTCGGGCTCTCAAGTCGTCTGCCGTCACTTCGATCACGCCGTCCAAGACTCCCAATCAAGTTGCACAAGAGACCCGAAACCCAACATCTCTCGCTAATTCCGACATTATCTCCAAATCGATCACTCTGAGCAAAGTTTTACCCTCGACTACTACTTCACATTCTTCCACGCAAACGAATGTAGCAAAGCTTCCGCATGTTTTGCCAACTATGACTAAGGGATCCCATCGTGCTACTCATAAGGTTAAAACGGGTTGCCGTGCGAGTAAGTAGAGGGTTATAACAGCGTTTGAGCTAGAGTATCAAAACCAAGTGGACAGGGAATGACGTTCTCTCGAGATAGTCGGGAATCTGGTTGTATACCAACTACAACAGGGAGACAATTACTGGTTCAAGCCTACTCGTTCAACGGAAAATGCAATACAGATACGTACTTAGAATTCTTACATAGCTGGTCTATAGATATGATCTAGTTCAATAACTTAGGTCAATATTATTAAATACTACTTAGGTGTTTAACCACATTACTTTTTACCTTGTGGCGCTTTGCAAGCTATAATACGTCAAGTAGTGTTACTCTTGTAACTTTGAAAACTCAATATATTTGTAGCATTGCCGCATCCTGCTGAATCACACTCTTATTAGAGCACAATTGCGCCGCATTTGCGCAACTGTTACCCAAGTATTTTATTTGCATCACCAAATATTAAACTCTTGATATCTTACAAGAACCAGAAGTAGTACTCCACCCCAGGAGCCGGTGTCCCCGCACAGAGCCAAACAACTAGGCCGACGCCTATCAATGTATCGGAGTAGCATTTAATGTATATGCTAGCACTAATCCATACTTTCGACCCAGATGTAGTTTTTAATAAATTTCCAAGTTTTACCTTATATTGGAAAAAAGGTTGATAGGTAAACGAGTAGAATATATCCCTACAATACCTGAACCCATATTGAGAAATCTCCGAGCAGGGTCCCCATGCTTCGGCTATTTCTAGTTAGGTCAACTTACGGAGGTAAAGTATTGAAGCCTGGCCATCCAACTACAGGCCGCATCAGCAGGTAGGCGCAGCATCATCACTCCATCTTCCCCTCTTTACCTTTCGCAACTATATGTAGTGATTAATCCACCTTCCTCCTCAGCAGCTATCCTAAGAACAGGAATATCGGAGTGGCCTACAACAGAGCTGTAGCAGCAAGATTGACTATCCTTATACTTCAGCGAATTCAGCACATGCAGCGCCGGCCATGACGCCTTCAATTCCCGAGTACCATCTCTACCGCGGACATGGTAAAACAAAGATCTTGAGGGCTACCCATGGCTCTTCAAAAGGCCCTGGCGATGAAGCGACTAGTTCATACTTTGAGCACTCCAGTGCCAAACGAATTAATACCGATTCGGTCTTTACTTCAGCTATTAGAAAACAGTACCCTGGGTTTGACCTCATCGTGGTCTCGGAGGATCAGTGCAATTTGTTGGCTTTTGCTTCTGCCGGCCACGCTACTTTCAATGCCATCCACGATAAGGGCGACGTTCCTTCATCGATCGAAATGACCGTCTACCTGCCACCCACTCGGCGGATGGACGGAGATAAAGGACAACTGGGCGAGGCTGTCGTCTTCGGCAAATTCCTCTACCAGTGGGAAGGAGAGGAATTTGTCATCTACTTGGTCGACGGGCGTGACGGTGTAGAGTCCTATCCACAGCTAAAGAACTACTACATCCTCACAGCGAATGTACACAAAGCTGAGCAGCTTGTGCTTGCCTCCGGGTCATGGGGAAGCGACTTGCATGATGAAGTATGGGTGTTTGACCAGGGCGGATTTGATAAGGATAGAGCTCTCTGGGAAAGCGCGCAAAAATCAACGTGGGATGCTGTGATACTAGATCCAGACATGAAGGAGCAGCTCATCAACGACCACGTCTCTTTTTTCGAATCCAGGCAGACGTACAAAAGTCTCGGTGTCCCATGGAAACGAGGACTCATATACCATGGCCCACCCGGGAATGGCAAGACCATCAGTATCAAAGCCACTATGCATATGCTGGCAGACAGAAAGCCGACCATACCCACCGTCTACGTTCGCAGCTTGGAATCATGGATGGGACCCCAGTACTCTCTCCACCTTATCTTTGAAAAGGCTAGAGAGTTCGCGCCCTGCTACTTAGTGTTCGAAGACATTGATTCACTTGTTACACCTGCAGTAAGAAGCTACTTCTTAAACGAGGTTGATGGCCTCAAAGAGAATGATGGCATATTTATCATCGCCAGTACCAACCATTTGGAGCTTTTGGATCCTGGCATTTCGGTAAGTCTCCATATTCTACTGAACGCAGCCACCTACTAACTGCTCAGAAACGTCCCTCTCGGTTCGACCGAAAGTATTTCTTTCCCGACCCAAACCTTGAGCAACGCGAGGCCTATTGCCGCTTTTGGCAAAAGAAGCTCAAACCCAACAAGGAAATTGAGTTCCCGGATAAGCTTTGTAGAGCCATTGCTGAAATCACGGACAAGTTCAGCTTTGCCTATATTCAAGAGGCGTTTGTGGCAACGCTACTGGCCATTGCTGGTCGTTCCAAGACAAAATCGATGAGGTCGAGCTGCGAGGGGGCTTGGATCTTGGTGGGCGATGATCAAAGTCCTGGAGTGACACCTGACGAAGGCGACCTAGATAAGCTGGAACTTTGGATTGAGATTAAGAAGCAGGTTAATATTCTTCGTGAGGGCATGGAGGAAGAGACCAGCGTGTAATATGGCGTTCGTCTGCGTCACTCACTGTTAGCCTTCTTCGGCACTGGACCATTTAGCAGGTTCATGTTTGTTGTTTAATTTGTCTCACTTGGAATAAAAAATCCTCCTTCCTGATCTAATCAAGTCGATGGAATGGGGAATGTTGACATGATCGCTCAGACCAACTCCATATGGTATCTTATTGTGACCTTAATACTAAGGGCGATCTTCCGATTCAAGCAATAAGCGATGAAACTCAATCCCTCTTACCTGCTACAATCAAACAGGCTACGGGTGACTCCTGGTATAACTCATGAATTCGATCAGGCCCATAACTAGTAGGAGGCGCTTTGCAAGAACCACGACAGCAGCTCGGACAACCGTTGGCTTGATCGCCATTTCAACCTTTGCGAACGAAATGGCCATCTCTCCCGGAGTCTCACTATCCAAAAAAGAATTAAATTGTCCGATCTTGATGAAGCGCTATCCTGACATGGTCATGCAAACTCTGCTCTAGAAAGAGTGAATATATCAAACTACTGCAGGGCGCACAGCTTTGTATGGGAGTCTGCGGTGAGAACGGACCATCATATCAGAAATTTAACCCCGTTGGAAATGCAAACCCAACAAAAACGTGGTCGCGGATTCATCCACCCGTGGGCGATTCTAGGTCCCAGTCCATTCGCCCCTCGAACGATAAAATACCACAGAGAAGCATGCCAATGTGGGATATGATGGATGGATTATTGGTTAGATCGAAGCTCCTAGCTGAGCTTCTCCCCCTTCAGCTAAAGGAGTCTATATTAGGGTAAGCTGGTTTATAGTACCCCGCTAACTCTTTTGCTCATCACTAATCACAGATTGCAAAAGGAACACCATGACACTAATCAAAAATGACCAAGCAATCAGTAGTGAAGTAACGATTTGGAGTCTCGAGGTGCCAAGGAAGGGTTATGGATATCAAACCGTGTTCAAATCTCAAACTCTTCATGGTATATCTGGTGATCGAAACTACTCAACTAGTCTAGAGGTACAACACCAGGCTTCAGCCATACTTTCAGGCGAACACAACTTACTGAAACTGACATCCTACCCTGCATAGGTTCCATAGATAGAATTGAACAGCCTCGACACACGTGACTAACGCCCTCCTAAATTCAAGAACTGTGGCCACCTTACTCCAGTTCCGGGGACAGAGATGGTCAGAGGACCTTGGACATTGAAAAACACAGTCGTCCCGTTCTATATAGAATATGGCCAACGTGGCAATTGAAAAGGCTGTTACTTGCTGATAGTAGACAGATAGGCTCGGTCAGACTTGGAAAGGTTTTCTATTATCCGTACCGGGCCAAGCCTTACCGAGACTGGTACTATTAATATATATATACAGCTATACACCTGGTGACTCTTCTTAAATAGATTAAGAATAATGTTACTGGTGATCTATTTATTAATTTAACCTTAGATGACATTCAACCCACCTTTGCATGTGAACGACACTTCTCTGGCATTGGCTCCATTTTCACATATATAGGAGTGGGCCAATTAGACTACCTCACCTATCTTTAATCAACCGTCACGCTATGTTAAGTATTTTGTGGTCAGGTTTCAAGGCTTGAGTCGAGACGGGGCAAGACGAAAGAGTCTGGTAAGTTGGACTCACTATCTACACATCCTAGTAGTATAACGCGTGAGATCAAGGCAGCACTGACAACATACTATGTTAATTTCTTTGATGAGCCTTCATATTGGATCTCTCTGATACTATTCCATTGATGGCCAGATTCTTGAAATCCTCCCGCTGTTCCCTTCCCTGCTCGGCCCTCATCAACAGGTCCACATTAGCTGAAAGATGTCTTGGATTTGCTTCCACATGCTCAGTCAAAGACTTACGACAAAAATTCATGACCAACGGGCCGAATAAACCATGACCGAAAGATTATTGTACCGAGAATCGTTCTTCCTTGTGGTCGACTTATTGGATTTCATGCAAGAATATTAAGAGTCTGCATCCGGCTGTACTTCACGGCCCAATCCCCAGAAAAGCATAAGGCTTCGCAACGCTGTACGGTGCAGTTCTATGATCATGCTGATATTTCCAATCTCTATCATGATTCTCTGTGCTGCAGTTTCTGGGCTGGCCTTTCTACAGGTCGCCGATGGCTTTAGTTGAAGACCAGTGAGCGTCGGCAAAATGGGAGTTGTCGATGAGACACCCCTACTGTTCAGGGTTGTGGCTCATCAGGGAAGATTTTACACATTACGCATTATTTACATCTGCCTGCTGGTAGATAATCCTCGCTGTATTTTGGGGAAGAATCTAGAGCCAACCATCCCACAGCCTGGTTTTGCAGGCGCCTCAGCTCTCAGCTTAGCAAAGCATTGCTAAGTGTTTGTGATTGAGGACAATAAAATGACATGCTTCGGCTTCTTCTGTGAGAATTTCATTATTGGTGAGTAACAAGTTTGATCCTCAAACAGCCTAGTTGATGGCGATTCAGCCTAATTGCAAAAGGCGACCGTAAGGCAAANGATTGAGGACAATAAAATGACATGCTTCGGCTTCTTCTGTGAGAATTTCATTATTGGTGAGTAACAAGTTTGATCCTCAAACAGCCTAGTTGATGGCGATTCAGCCTAATTGCAAAAGGCGACCGTAAGGCAAACTACATAATTGCAAGTATTTTCAGCCTAGCAAGCCACATACAGACTATCACATCTGCTGCCTTGCCGGTGTGCTTACCTTGAAACGTTATTGGAGGATAATCAGTTGACCGGTGCAATCATGTACTGGGGCAAGCTACCTCTGAGAGTTTTAAGACACAGCCACCTGTCAGCTTATCGCAAGTACATATTTAGGAATCCCAATCTTGCACGATGTAACCCAACTCTTCCCAAAATTGACTGCCTTCATATCCAGCACTCGTTAGCGAAAAAAAGAAGAGAAAAGTAAAACAGGCTGGAAGTCGCAAGCAATCGCAGCGTTCGGGTTATATATGTCTGTTCATTCTCCTCCTGTAATTGCCAAGTCCTCACTGTATTCCGCACTAGACCACCAACTTTGAGAATACACATTGCTTTGCCTTCTCTAATTGTCAGATAAGACCACCCCACAATGGCAACTATACGATCCAGTAGCAAGAAGTTCGCCGTCCTAGTTGGTGTGAACAAGTATCCCAAAACCAATTCTGTTAGGGAGGACGAAAGTGGTAACACTGTCACCATCAGCGATCTCCAAGGATGCGAAAATGACGTTCTAAACCTCAAGAAAATGTTGGTTGGGAAATATGGTATCGCAGATGCAACGATCATGATTTCATCTTGTTCCCCCAATGCACAATCTTACCAACAACCAACTTATCGAAACATTGAAAATGCTTTCCAAATGGTCACCAAAACCGCTCAAAAGGGTGATTTGTTCTTCTTCCACTTCTCAGGTCACGGTGCAAGACTCCCTACAACCCGAACTCCACCCAATGGCCATACCGAGGACCCCTCCTTGATACCAATGGACTTTTGTCAAGGCCAACCAGCGATCCGCGGATGGGTACTCAACCATTGGCTTAGACGACTTTACGAAAAGGGTGTTGAAGTGGTCGTCAACCTTGACAGCTGCTTCTCGGGAGGCGCTTGGCGGACGGACGGCATGAAGCGGACCATGGACGGGGATTGGAAACCGCCAGTAAATATCGGCGTCGATCAAGAACAGGCCTTAAGTGTTGGCGATGTCCCTCCTGCCGAGCGGAACTCGATTCCTATTGAGTCATGGGATTTAAACCCTTACAACTTCACGCTAATGACTGCTTGCACAGCCCATCAAGCGGCTCAAGAACGTCGCCAAGTCGACGGCAAAGTCTGTGGAGCCTTCACGACCGCATTGGTTTCGCATCTTGAGTCTGATACTCGGCTGAAGACTTATCGCACTGTCTGCGCGGCTATCAGGGGAAAGTTCGAGGCCGAAGAAAACACTATTACACAAACGCCGATGGTATACGGACACGACAGGCTTCAGTTCTTTGGAATGACAGAGCCATGCTGCTCTATCCCACTTTACGTACGAGTCGAGAAGGGGCTCATTCGTGTTCCAGAAGGCTTGATACACGGTGTGACTCCAGGGACAGAGTATACAAGGTTATCATCCGACGCTCATAAGCTTGTTATTGAAGAGGTGGAAGACACTCATTGTTTTGTCAAGACACCCTCAGGTGTTCAGCCAGTATGGAAATCAGGCGATGAGATATATCGATCCAGATTGAGTACAGCGCAGCCTTTCCGAGTGCTCGTCGACCCGAGTCTGCCCAGTGGGTTCAACGAAAAACTTCTAAAGAAGCTCAAACAACATATCCAGGGACCTGTTGAGGTTGTCACAGCACATTCTCAGCAAGATCGAAGCGCAGCGACAGTGGAGTTGAAGTGCACGAATGGTGTGATCGAGTTACACAAGCTGCGTTCAAAGCGAGACAGGAATGAGGGCAAGATCACCATCTGTAACTGGCTTTTTCGCAAACCAGAACATGGCAACACCGATGCTTCGGAGAAGGTCCCGGGGCTAGAATTGCCATACCTGAGGGAAAATGAGTCAGAACAACCTATTGCCCCAACAGCGTCAGCTATCGTTCACTTGCTGCGCTACCAGCAAATTATTGGCCTTCGCGATCTCGTTCCTAAGACTAAGGCCCCATTTACTATCCAGCTCACAGACAAAGGACGATCAACAAACCTTTCTAAAGGCCAGGATGTCTTTTCTCTCACCACAATCCGCCTCGTCTTCAAGAACTTATCCACCGAAACACTTTACTTTACGGTCTTGACTTTTGGTCCCGGACATCATGTCAGACAATTGTACCCTGGTGGAGAGTCCTCCTGCCGTGTTGCACCAGGTGGGACTAACCAGGAATGCATCTTTAAGTTTCAAGTACCAGAGAAGCTGCAGCCTGGTCGTTACAAAGATATTGTCAGAACCTGTGTCACGAAGTCCAGTGATGTTTCGTTGAAAGGTCAGGAACTACCCGATATTTGGAGTGGGGAACAGATCTTCCATAGCACTAGTAGCCCGTTGCGAGATGTTCGGATGGTCGAAGAGTTTGAATGGTGGATCGATGATTTTGAAGTGTGGACGAAAGATCGGCCTGATTCTTGAGGAAACCAGGCTTATTTTACTGACTGTCGGAGGCACGGTTACTCACACTATATCTCGTGTAGCTTGTTTATTTAATGCTGCATCATTTGAAATTTAAGACGTGTGTTGAGACAGATATAGACCCTATACAATCTTTCAGTGACAAGTACCTACACCCCATAATGTACATAGGGCGCCCAGTAAGCCAGACCAAGGTTTTGATTCCCACCATCTATTAACAATGCATCTCTCGTTGGACCGAAATGCAACTCCATCGCAAGCTCTTGGAATTCAGAATCTGTAGAGCTTATCACACCCTGACCACGTCCTCGACGTTCTAACCAGTCTTTTCTCAGCTCACAAGTCGCTCTGTGCAGCCCTCTACAGATTGACTCGTCCGATATATCAGAGTCCTTCAACTCTTGATAAGTCATCTTCGCCATTCGAACAGACATATCATCTTGAACACTCCACAACGTTCCGATAACATGTCTAAATCCAGCGATTTGGCACGCTCCGATAAGGTTGATGTTTTCGTCAAAAGACGTCTCATCTTTAGTCTGACCGGTACCACATGCCGAAAGGTATGCAAGGAAGGGCTCTCCTTTTCGAAAATTCATGTCAAAAAGGTCAGAGACTTTCAGCGCGTCAGTCTCCCAGTCTTCGAGAAGTAGGCAGCTTTGTGATGGATCATCTGTATGAGCGAGACCGTGACCAGCGAAGTGAAATATCATGCACTCTGGTAAATACTTTGTGACGTCTCTCTTCGTTCTCTCCGGCACGATTGGGCGGATCTTCATAGACCGAATAATGTCCTCGACTGAATCTATTTCTTTGGTGGCAAAAGAGAGATAATCATGACCTGGTGTATGGTCCATCGCAACAAGCAACGCTTGGTCAAAAACAGAGGCTTGGACAGCCCTGCGACGGGCCCGAATCAGGTTACGAATCGAAGAACCGTAAGAAGATAAGACTCTGTCGAGTACTGCTTTCGAATGCCCTTGGTCATGATATCCTGCGGCATGAAGGGGCATTTGAACAAGAGGTCCAGTTGGGATCCACCAAATATGTGGCCATTTGTTTGGAAGTGGTGTCTCAGTGAAACCAAGGATATCCAAGACAGGACTTGCGACGGTGTCCCAGAGCCATTCAAGTGTTTTCGGACTCGCCAAGCTCCGCGCTTTCATTTGGTACTCTATTTCTTCCAAAGTCAGATCGGAGAGCTCCAGGTGATGAACTCGGTTGTCCGAAACAATTAGAGCATCGCAGCGGAGCCTGCTGACGTTGATGATCACAATTGGACCACGCCCTGAGGCCTTATAGATCTCGTCATCACTATGCGGAAGCATAAAGGTTTCGTATCCGTGCAACTGTCGAATCTGGCTAGTCAATTCAGTGAAATCCTTTGCAGCAGCATGCCTCCGATTTATTGATGTTTGTGATTCCTTCGACACAGAATCAGTCGTTTTGCTCCGATCAAGCTCTGTTTGTAAGCGGCGATATCTCTCTGCAAGATCTGGATGGTTCTTCTCAAGATCTTTAACATCACTTCGTATATCCTGCAGTGACGACCCAATGATACCACGACCTTGTTCAAGTAGCTTCAATGCAGTCAAGGGCGATTGGTCTGCTTGTAATGCCGCGGCTGCTGCGTCCGATGCTAAACCGACTGCCCGGCCAAGCACAAACTGCCTATCATGGTTCTCATGAGACCATGATACGAGCTTTGGAACAAGGCCTACTGCGATTCTCGCAGCATCGTAGACTTGGTGGATGTCTGAACAGTTCGATATAATGGCTTGGCCTGCTTCAATACGATCTTCTAGTGCTGAAGGGTCGTGGTTGAGGGCTAGTTGGTACTGGGTGATAGCCTTGTTTAAATCTAACTCGTTTCCTTTCGCATTGTAAAGGTCAAGCAATCGGCCGGCAAGGCCATTTAACCGAGCTGCTCTGTGAGGATGGTCTTCTGCCATAAGCTCCAAGAATCCTTCAGCGATCTGAACAGCTTCTTCGAGATCCAGAAAATTTCCTTTGTGTTTGAATCGATCCGCTAGTTGATTGCCTAAGACGTTTAGATAGTCCAGTCTTTCGGGATGATTCGGCGGTATTAATTCCAGTGCTTTTCTTTCTAGCTCAATGGCCTCGTCCACATCTTTCAAGTCATTCGTTCTTGTGAACCGGTCGCCCAACTTGATGGCGACGTTGTATAGTCGCAAGTGATCCTCGGGGTCCAGCCGAAGCGCCTCTCTGGCATATTCAATCGCTTCGTTGATGTCTTCCTCTGCTCCTGTCCTCAGATACTTATCACCAAGTCGATTACCCAGATTCGTCAAGATGCCGCCTCGATCATCCTCAGTGGGGTTGGCTTCCAGTGCCAGTCTGTCTAGGCGGATCGCCTCATTTATGTCGGTCAGGGTTTCGGTCTTGAGGTACTGACATCCGAACATTCGCGCTAGACATTTTAACCATCCTGATTTCCAGCGATTCTCGGGAATTGGACCGAGTGCCTCATTAGCAATGGCAAAGGCCTCCTCAAGGTAAGCTTCTTCTTCGGTTCTTTCGTGCAGAATACAGAGGTATCTCGCGAGTGTCAGTGCCCACTCGATTTTACGTTCACTAGTGTTTGACGTATCGTTTATCTGTCGGCGAAGTCGAATACACTCTTCGAGCTCTGGTATCTCCGCTGTTTGCCTGTACCGGTTGTATAGAGTGTGCATCAGATCCTTCATGGCGCTTTCGTTTCCAGGTTTTATTTCAAGAATCTTTCTCCTGATCTGGACAGACTCATTCAAGTCCGAGATCTGCCCCGTAATGGTTGATCGCCGCTCAAGCAGTGCGCCCAACGCAGTCATTCTCGCTGCTAAAGCAATGCTGTCTTCAAGGCTTGTCGACTCAAGTACGAGTCTTTGGTAACGGACAATCTCATCAAAATCAGCGAGATCATCTGACTCTTCGTACTTTTCCTCAAACAGAAACTTGAGCCTTTTGAGAAATGCTTCCCTTCGGGCATGTTGCTCTTCCGGTGTCAAGTCCAGTGCCTGTATCGCCAACTCAATAGCTTCTTCAATATCACCAAGATTTTCAGTCTCCGAAAACCGGTCGCAGAGCGAATTGCTGAGAAGATGTAACTGTAGAGCCTTGTCGAGCTCGTTTCCAGGGTGCATCGATGCAATTGCTTTTCTACGGACTCGAATAGATTCATTCAGGTATTTAGTTTCGCCAGTTTCGGCATATTGTCTGTCGAGATCCTTTAGCAGAAGAGCTCTTGCTTCATCCTCGTCAATAGCAGTCTCTGGCCTCTTCGCTTGGGCGCCAGTAGCCGGTCGGATAGAAAGCATTTTCTCGGGCAATTAAGTAGAAGTTGTCGATTCAGAAGCTGGTGTGGTACTTGGTAGTAATTGTTCGCGTCGCAATTGAATCAATTGGCATTAATTCGTTTATGATCCAAAGAGTGACGCTGTGACCGTCCTTACACTTTGAATGCTGCCTAATGTGCAGTAAGCACAGTTATGCATGGGACAAAAATGCGCCGCGTAGCCTACAAAACCCGCGCCACCATATACGTGCCATGCGCCAATTCGCTTGTATGAAACCCCTAGGTACTGAGACTGATAGGTACAACCAAGTCTATGCATGCCCTTTCAGCCTCACTCGCATACGACTCTGGAGAGTATCTCTCTAGTCAACACCCATAACAATATCAATCTTAGAGTTAGCAGGTCGACTCTAGTTAACCCTGCTACATCTCCTTATAACTCTTCGCAGCCCTTTTAGTAATCTATTGATGATCCCAGTTTGTGTACCTGGTTCTAGTCAGTTGGTATTTTCAATTAATAAGTTGACGTCTAAACCCTCTAGAACTTTTACATTTGCCATTCGCAACATACCCAACTGTTGGGTTAAATCCTTATGTAAATATCTCGCTGAAGAAGTGAGTTCAGCTTTCTATGTGAATTCGACAAAGTAAGTCTCGTGTTACGACCAACAAGTCTGACGCACGTGAGACGTTGTCTCCCCTTTTCTCCATCCAATTAATAGCCACCTACGCTGTGGAAGTCGAACTCACGCCATTCGACTTACATGACGAACGGAGTCGAATCCATCTCGTTCGACTTGCATGACCACAAGTATATATACACTCGTTTAGCATTAGAGAGAACACTTAGCTCACCAGCTATCAACAAAACATCTTTACCTAAATACGCCTAACCCGCTCTATTCACTATTGAGAAATATAACACTTACACCGCTCAGCATCACGCCCTTCATATCTGCCATATAAACCTAGTACGGAGTAGTTTATCCCTTGGGAATCACAATCGTCACAGCAGGGCTGTCTCTCAAATCGGTCCGACAGACAGTAACGGAGAGACAAAATCTAAATAAGTCGTTTAACGGAGAAATAGCGCATTTCCGCAGGGTGCACTAAACCTGGGCCGTGTCATATGCCGAAAGTCTCAGTTTACAACAACCTACCGCAAATGGCATGAATCATGTTGTGTTGTAACGGCTGTGCTGTTAACTTATATACCAGGGGGCAAAAGATTAGCCAATAGTCGATATTGCAGCGATTGTTGTGGCTAATGAATTTCTAGTTCTATAAAAGAAAATTCATATACGATACAAAATTATTCTCTCATATTTATAGCATCAATTGCCGGCTTTTTGTTTTGCTTGGCTTCCTGTTATAGGGTCAACTTGCGACATAGAAATGGATACAGGACATTATCAACTTGGCGCGAATCCCAGATTCATCGTATCGTCGATTGGTTAGAGTTGATCAAACAAGACTATTACATACCGCTCTAGTGACACACATACCACACTAATTTTTTAAGTGCCAGATGTTTCAACTCTAGTTAAAAGCAGGGAATTAGTAAACCTAAGCCATTCAGATAAATATACATAATTTTCTACTGAAGTTAACTGACTATAAAGGTGCCAGCTATTCTCATGTCTATATACAACTACATTTCACTCTCGGCAATGTCTCAGCTTATGATATCTCCCTGCGTATCTTTGTCTTTACTAGAGTTATGTGGCGGAGCGGCAGATGTAGAACCGGTCTCAAAGCAATTAAAGGGATATGTTGTAGGACTAGTTTCCATTCATAAGACCGGATCATAATTAGCGGTCTACAAAAGTAAGGTTTATATTGTATTTTAGGAATAGGGAGTATAAAGTAGAGGCTGAGAACCTGTAGTCCTTCCTCACTTTTCTTAACGTTGCACCTTACACCTACAGATTTACTGGTTACCCTGTTCCCCTACTATTACTTTCCTGGGCTATTATTATGAATTTCTTCTCATTCGCCCTCCCACTTTTACTTTCCGCGGCTTCCTTGGCTCACGCAATTCAGGGTGGCCAACCGACCGCACAAGGAACATTCAAATTCGCGGCTGACATTCTCATTCGCCTCAATTACGCTTGTGGGGCATCTTTGATCACCCGTGAATGCCTCGTCACCAGCGGCCAATGCGTGAAAGACATCGGTGGATCTGGCTATGAGGGCATCAAGGTTCGCTTTAGTCAAGTTGACCCGCCCTTGACTTTTTCGGTTAAATCCATTACTCGACCCCCAAATTTCAATAGCACCGGCCTTTTGGACAATGACTTAGCAGTCATATGCTTGGCCCAGACTGTACCTTCCGAGATAGGGACTATCTGCTTGTCGAGAAGTTCTGAAATTCCCGCGGGCTCCCAGGTCACGGTAATTGGACGAGGCGATGTGGGTGTCAGCACCCCTTCACATACGCTAAAACAGCTCGACCAATCAGTAATTACGGATGATGAGTGCAACGAAGCGTATGGTACTATGGGTGTTGTTGTGGATCGGGATAGTCAATTTTGTGCCCAAGGCCAAACCCTGGCGAGTACTTGTAGGGGAGATCAGGGCAGTGCCGTGCTACAAACGGAGAATGGTAGACCTGCTTTGAAAGGGGTTGTCTCTCAGCCCCCGGCGAGCTGTGGAGAGGGTGGTCAGCCCGATGTCTATACGAACGTCGTTAGCCTCAGGAGCTTCCTTCGGCAACACTCTACAGGGTCTACTTCACCATGCCCACCCCTATAGGGTTATAGTTGCATAGGTGTTAGCGTTAGCAGATGGTTACTTAGCAGAGAGATAATTCTAAAACGTTGTGATTTCACTAAATCATTGCCGCAATACCCTAGCAACGAGAATTGGTTCGAATCAGCAACGCTGTTCCATCGGCGAGATGTCGTCTTTGCGAGCCTCAGCCGTGCGCTCGTCGAATGGCTGGATGCGGATTTGAGCACTATCGATATCACCGAAGCGCCAACTTGCTTTCCACCTGCGGGAGTTTCGGCAACAACTCGCTGGTCACATTGGTTACCGGAAAATGGAATCCTGTACGATGAGCAGTCCCCGATATTACGGTCCATCCAATACACTGTTATGAATTTGTTCAAGAGAGCTCCAACGCCATCAGGTGCATTAGGTGCTGGAGTTGCACTTGCCGCATCATACCTTTGGGCTACTACCAGAGACTCAATCCACAACGTAGCTATGTATACGGATTGGCGCCCTTTGGAGTTTCTTGACTATATTAAAATGTTTTAAAAACTAGGATAGCCTAGGTATTACGACCAAAAATGACATTTTACACGTACCATGCAAAAGCATTACGTTATTGCCAATCACGATAGGACCAAAACGTCTACTTTCGGTCCCTATGACAGTAACGAATCAGGAACGGACCTGGACTAAGCAGCGACATCTCGGTCCATAAGATACAAACCTCATACAACATTCCCTTATACCTCATGGTATAGTATATATAGAACACATTTACTTAGGATTAGAGAGAAAGTTTGAGCTTGACAACTATTAATAAGACTTCTTTACCTGAGCACGCTTAACCCGCTCTATTTACTACGAAGAGACATAACACTTCGCTTTACTCAGTATCAAGCCCTATAAATCTATAGATATAAACCAATACGGACTAGTTTACCTATCTAGGATCCCAACTATCACCGGTGTATTTCAGACCTTTCGCATACCCCCTGTATAAGCACACATTAGAACGCTTTCATCGTCATCGGGAAAACAGTAGAAGATGTAGCGGGGTCACATAGACAAAGAATTCTACTAGCTCAATGCTTACGACAAAATGATAACAGTTGTCACCTTTTGCAGGTATCTGTCTGATATAAAAGTTCATTTTGCTGCTTCCGAACCGGATGTATGGGATGTGCCTCCAAAATCAGAATTTGCATAGATTTTCTAGGTTGTGCTATTTCCTTCTTCTATATCAAATAGGGAGTTAAGTTGAATTCGTAAAGAAATGGTAAGTTACGATAATCCCAACGTTTTCTCAACTTTAGACAACCAACCAACCCTTCGGTCAAGAAATAGTTCCATAATTTCACAATGGCCACTCCACAAGGCGCATAAGATCCATGGAAGTAAATGCAGGGGGTAATCACCTGATCCCGATACAGCTTCGATCATCCGAGACATGTAAAATCCTAGCGGCAAACCATAGGTTGGGAACAGACAGCAGGTTAGCACAGCCTCAACACAGTTTCCATATCTCCTTAGCCCATGGTCTTGATACTGGTCTAATAGTGGGGGTTGCGCTTCTGTAGTTGGCCGTATGCATGAGCTGAAACCTCAGGCGGCCCCCTCCCTGGTCTATGTCGAACCAACATGCATCAACACCAACCAACAGATGTGACATTGAAGATACCAGTACTGCGCGAGGCATTTATGAGACGATAATATCCATTTTCCAGCATTTCTTAACTTTGTCTTACTTGGTATTGTAGAACTCATTTCAACTTTGCGCATTTACGTGTTAGCTCAAACTCAAATCCTACCATGGCAGACACCCCGTCAAGTCCACCATCTATCCTTTTCCAAGGCCTATCACTACGAGGCGACCAGACATTTTCGGAGCATGGTGACAGCAACAACCCTCGACGGACAGTTGACTTTTCATTTTCTCCACCACAGTCTGGTTCTTCTCCTTCGCGCCCATGTGATGATGCCTTCGTCTTTGGCGAAAGGCTGTCGAACCGAAGCATTAGCTCAAATAACGTATTCAGTTTCGGTAGCACTGATCAAACCTCTCCACCCTTCAGCAGCAGCACTCAAGCCGGACCATTTCCATTCCGTAAAATTGCACCTATTCGATCAAGGACGCCACAGCAACAGCAACAGACCTCTCAACTGCAATCGCCTCTCACCACGCCTCCTACACAAACTAGTCGTCAAGCAACTAAAAATGACACCGAGGCACCTCCGTTCTCACTTCTTTCCCCATCTACCCCCGAAAACAGGCGTCGGTCTTCCCCAATGTTGCCGTCGAGCCTGGAGACGCCGGGTTCAACTTACGTAGCTTCTCCAACTCCAGAACCACCAGCTCCTGTTTCTCCTTACGATGCTAAAGAAGAGGCAGCACCTCCTCATGTCCTGTTTTCGGACATTTTCCAAGATGCAATGAAACAAGGCGCCGGTATGGCCCAGAAGGCCGCGGCTGCTATTGAGAAAATGCAGACTTGCGCCTCAAACGAGGGAGACTCTGGAGTTGGCAAATTTCTAAGTGATGCAAAGGATTTACAACGCTTTCAGGGTACTGACACACGCACCATTGCTGTTCTGGGTGATTCGGGAGAAGGTGAGGTCCACCTCAGAAACGTGCTCACTTCTGATACTCACGTTATTTGTACCATGTAGGAAAAAGCAGTCTCATCAACTCACTCCTCCACTTTCCAGGGGTCGCCCAAACGGTACGTCATCTCAAATCACTGCAGATACGTTAAGTAGAAACCAGCGTTAATTATATCATCAAAATCATAGGGTGATATTGGATCCGCCTGCACTGCAGTTGTCACCGAGTATCGACAGACCAAGGCAGAACATACTGCCCCTATCACCATTGAAGTAGAGTATCTCTCAGTACCAGAAATCAAGGAACTCATAAAGGAACTTCTCTGGAGCTACAGGCAGTTGTTCCTTCCAGGTGTCGAGTCCAATGAAACCTCAGAGCAAGATTATAACCGCTACATGAGGGAATCCGAACAGGCATGGTCTGCGCTGCATGCAGCGTTCAAGCACAAACGACAGTTCACCCAGTCATATGCCCAAGACATGTCCGATGGGGCTCTAGAAAGGATTACTGGTCAATTAGCCGAATGGGCTCGGGAAATTGAGTGGCCAACGGGTGGTGTGGACGGATTCTGGACATCAACGGCGCAAACGGCTGAAGAGTGTGTTGGGAAGACTAAGCTCTTCATGCAAGATAAATTTTGGCCATTTACGAAAATAATCCGGTAAGGCCTTCCCTCTTTACTCTTAAAGGTACATCTAACGTACCCGTTCTCTAGGGTATATCTTGATTCTCAGGTTCTCAAAACAGGAGTTGTCCTCGCGGATTTGCCTGGTGAGTTTGACCAAGTTTATCTATGGAGGGTTATCCCATTAACACATCGCCCTTTCTCAAGGTCTCCAAGACACAAACTTGGCCAGAGTGAGAGCAACCCAAGACTATCTCATCAAGTGTGACACAATCATCATTGTTGCCAAGATATCTCGCGCCATCACCGATCAATCTCTGAAGTCATCTTTATTCTACGTCCTGTCTCGCCATATGCCCATGGAATGGGAACAGTCCGGTACACAGAGATTAAATGTTTCAGTTGTGTGCACCAGGTCAGAGGTAAGTTATTGCGTCTTTTTAATGTTTGTGCCGATAGTTAACAACAACAACCAGGAGATCGATCTTCGCAATGCAAGAATCGAGTTCTGTGGTCCAGGCAAGAGTATCTCTCTTGACACTATGACTGAATTAGATAATGAGATCAACATCGCGAAGGCTTCTGGGGACAGGCCCAAGAAAAAGGCTGCTAAGAAGAAGTGAGATAGCTTCCATCGTATTCTACCAGACCAATCTGACAGTCGTACAGGCAAGAGCTCCTTCTAGTCCAGGCACGGAACGAGCACGTCAAAAGTAATCTTCAAAGCGTCTATTCATCAGAGATGAACGGCAGAGACCTGGATGTATTTTGTGTGTCAAACAAGTGGTACGAGAAGTATTGCCCGAAAGGAAATACTGAGTTTGTGGAAGCAAGTGAGGTCCCAGGCCTGCGTCGCTTCTGTCACACTGTCACCGCAGATGCCCAATTCAACGAAGCAAAGCATTTCCTGAGATCCAGATTATCTGCGCTCCTCAATACGCTTGATTTGTGGGCTAGTAGCTCACTTCAAAAGCAAGAAGAGGTTGAAGAGCCAGATGACTCGATACATACACGACTCGCGGAGCTCAAGGATCAGGTAAGCGTTGACATATTTTCCATCTATCCGTGATGCTAAACAGTCTCATAGATACCTCAGCTGGTCAAGACCTTCGAACTAGACTTTACTACATGCTTCCAAGAGCAGATAATGATCTTCTTTGGTATGTTACAAGTCCATATCTCACTCATGCCTGAGCAAGATAGAACCCTAATCTCTTTTGCTTAAGGTCGGAGAGACGAACATTGGGATCAGGCTGCGAGTAGGCAAGGCTCTATATGGAGAACTGTGAGTAGCCCATGATACTATTTATTGTCTAAAAGGAATACTAATACTGACTTACCAGTGGCATTGGAGTAAGAACCCGGAGGCTTAACAGCATATAGCACTAACGATACCACAGCTCAGTACAACGCATGGTGTCATAACAACGGTGATCACCAGACCATGAAGCGCGGGCATGAAAACTGGAACGCAAAGATTATCTGGAAAATGCGCATGGAACTCGAAGGTCAATGGGACCTTGTTGAGGAAGAAGTGTCCGATGTTTTCGCAGCTCTGTTCAAAGATGTCAAGAGTCTTTTGCATTCGTTCAAATCTAGTTTACAGGGTAAGCTCATAACACGAAACCCCGCGAAAATGACTGACAGTATCTTTCTTCAACAGATTCGCTTCCTCGGCGTCTTGTCGACCCTATTGTTCAGAGTGTTTCTGTTCAGGTTGGGAACCTTGAATACAGAATGGGCAGAGAAGAACGGCAGTTCTTTGCAGAAGTGAGGTATGAACTTCCACCTCCACCAACTTTACATATCATCTTTAGGACCAATTTCTGACAACTTGACAGAGCTATACGCAGATACGCTTCAGAGTCGAATTACAACTCGTACATACTGCAAGACATGATCCCCGTATATCGGTCAGCCGCCAGCCAGAGTGGTATGTGCATCCATTTTCTCCAAACAATGAAGGTGTGTAACTAACTGGACAAATCTGAACAGGAACTGGCAAAGCCGCACGTCAACAACACATAGTTCAAGGACACATTGACCGAGGGGTCATCTTCCCAAAAATGGGTATCGCAATCTCTGAAGGCATGGACAAGCTGATCAAAACAACCTCGATGAGGCTCAATAGAATGCTCCAGAATGTTCTGGCTACTATAAGCACAGATCTTGATATTGCGCTCCAATCTTATCAGATATCACTGGCGCCTCGTGATCAGGGAAGAGAAGATAAAATTCGGGCTTTTGGGGAAGAGATCAAGAATTTGAGGCAGAGACATGAACAGCTGCTGCAGACTGTAGAGGCAATTTAGGTTCTGGATGCTCATTTGTACTGTTTATATTCTATTGTGTACTTACGTTCCATACTTTCACAACAGATCCCTTATTACTCCGTCGCACCGAACTTCGAGGCAACATCATCATAAGCCCTCTTCAACAATCCAATCATAATGTCCATCTCCTCTTCATTAATCGTCAAAGGAGGCGACACAATGACATGATCTCCCGTAAGTCCATCAGCAGTCCCCATTCCAGGATAGACTGCCAATCCCAACTCAAAAGCTCTCTCCTGAACCTTCACACCAAAGTGTATCTTGCTGTCAAACGGCGCTTTCGTCTTTTTGTTCTGCACAAACTCAATTCCCCAGAACAATCCACGTCCGCGGATGTTTCCTACAAACTCCAAATCCTGGAAAGTGTCGATGAGGCTTTTGTGTAGGCGCTCGCCGAGTGTAGCGCAACGGGATACGAGATCGTCTCTGCGAATGATCTTTTGTATCGCCAGAGCGGCTGCGCAACTCACGGGATGGGCTTGATATGTATGTCCATGGTTGAAACTTGCTGTTCCTTTCTTCAACGTCTCAATGATGTTTCTGTGCACGAGCGTCGCGGCAATGGGCACGTAGCCTCCGCCTAACCCCTTGCCCGTAGTGACGATGTCAGGTTGGACATCGCCATCTTGCTCAAAGGCGAAGAAGGTGCCGCATCGTCCAACTCCACACATGACTTCGTCCAGAATCAGAAGAATACCATATTTCTTGCACACTTTCGAAACGCCGCTGAAATAACCCGCTGGAGGGGTAATGCACCCTGCTGTTGCACCTCCAACTGTCTCTGCAATGAAAGCCATGATCTTCTCAGGGCCGGCAGACAGAAATTCTGCTTCGACCTCATCAACTAGCCTCTTGGAATACTCCTCTTCGGTCTCTCCATCTTTTCTGACGCGATATTCGTACGCGGGACTCACGTAGCTAACGTTATCCAACAAAATGGCATTTTCGTACGGTGCTCTTCTCGCGACGTGACTGCCCACGCTCATAGCGCCGATAGTATTGCCGTGGTAAGCCTGCCTTCTCGAGACGAATCTCACTCTTTCAGGCTGTCCATTCTCAACGTGATACTGCCTTGCAAGCTTCATCGCTGAATCCATCGCTTCACTACCCGAACCAACGAAATAAGCCCGCGTCAGACCAAAAGGTTCATCTTCAAGAATATAGTTTGCAAGGTCTTCTGCACTTGATGTCGTATAGGTCAGGGTGTGTACGTATGATACTTCGCAGGCTTGTGTCATCATGGCATCTCGAACTTCGGTATTTCCGTGGCCAATGATGGCAACTGCGGCGCCGGCGCAACCATCGAGAATTTTGCGGCCAGACGAGAGGGTGAGATAGACACCGGAGGCGGATGTGACGGTTTCAGGGGGATGGAGGAGGGAGCGATGCATGAGGTGTGACTCAGAGGTCGGCTGAAGATCGCCCATTGTTGCGGAGTTATTCCTTCACGATGCGAGTTGATGTAAGGGGTCCTAAGTAGAGGATTTAAGGTATGAGACAAAGAGATGCAGCTGCTTTTAGAGACTATGAGTTGAGATCACAAGTGTGTGTCGAGTTTGGAAGTGGAGCAACTTATAGAAGCCATTCGGGTTAGATCTCCGCCTTCGGGTTTGCAACTTCGGGTTAAATAGACGTTCGGATCCAGCCAATAATCTACCACCATTCTCTATCCAACCCTCTTGCGCCGAAGAACCTAGCTCAGACTCTCTTCTCCCACGTTATCAATACTCGTAGAAAGTAGGTGCGGATCATCGCAGAAAGACAAAAGCCTCCACCAGTCCTCATCCACGAAGTCACTTCCACCTACTATCTCATCATGCACCCCTACCTCTTGTACTTCCGTTCCTTGTCCAACCTCTCCAGCGACCAACTGATGTAGTTTCGAAACATCATCGCCCGCAGCGTTGATTGAAGCAGAATTCAGCCTGTCGAACGTCTGCCGCGGCATTCCCTGCAACGGCGCAAGGTGTATCGAGTCCTCCAACTCAGGATAATCATACCTCGAGCTCTTAACCCTCCTACCATCACCTCTTGTCATTATACTCTTTGCTGTGTTAAGGACTTCAATCCACTCCTTCGCGAGACCCCAGATCTGTCCAATTCTGACAAGAACACTCATCGTTCTCTCAGCCTGGGCATCCGCCTCCTGTGCCTGTTCTTCCGTGAATCCCATGAAAATTGGAAACGCCACGCCGTACAAGCTCCATAGTGTAGAGGAGAAGGCGCACAGACCGGAGAAAGGTGTGCGAAGAGGACATCCGACGTGCTCGAGATCGGAAAGTAACGACGAAATTTGGGTTGCTGCGTCGTAGAGTTCGAAGACATTCTGAGTCCAGAATGCGTCCGGCCCACGGGCTTTCAGGAGCGGTGGCTCTATTGGGCCACGGGGTTTGATTTCGTCTACGGGACTGAAGGGAACGTACTCTCGACAGAGAAACAGTAAACTTGTCTCATTAGCATGTTCCACAATATGCAGTTAAGTAAATTAAGTATGCTTACCTGATGTAGTAAACCAAGTTGATGTAGCCAAACCTCTCAGCTTGGCCACGCTGAGCGTGTACTGATACTTTTGTCGCAGGATACTTCACAAGAGCATCTTGGGAATCCCTCCACAGGATTAATTCCTTCTTCATATTATGCCAATAGGAGGTCTCGTTGAAGGGGCATTGCTCCGGCTCAGTCATACCAGGCCTTCGTCTGCCACCTTCGGCAATCCACGTATGAACTCTTGACCAGATCCTCAAGCCCTGAATAAGAAGAACAAGGTAATCATCGGATCCGTATGTTCGGAGACTTGCATCTGAACCAGAACTATCGGTAGCTTGTCCAAAAAGAAACTGTGTGTCGTTGACAGGAAGAGAAAAGTGCATCTCTTCGTCAGGAAACATCGCCTGTCGTCGTTTCCCACAGCTTAAGAGCCTGTCCAGTTTGAAACATGTCCACAGCGTTCTCTTCTCAAGCTCCGAAAGAGTCTCTCTCTTGCCACAACTCGCAAACCCAGTACTGAGTAAGCCCTGAGCCATCCTTGTAGCCATGCCGCAGTGCATCCATGCATTGAAGCCATCGCCATCGCCCCAATTACAGAGCGATAGGATGAGAAAGGTTTGTATAAGAGATAGATTTGGACCACTTGTCACTCTCTTTTGTGCCTCACTAGCTATGAACAGTATATTCCGATTATTAGTCTCTGCAGTATAAGTCGGCGAGTAGCGGTGCGAGACTGCAAGAATAACGAGAAGTCGCAGTCTCTGTACAACACTAAGTTCATCTTCTCTATACTCCAGATCATCAGGATGAAGGAACCCGAATTCTGGAAATTGTGCTCGAAACAGATTGATGGCACTTATCAACCGCGCTCGTGGCGTTTGGTCGAAAGCTGTATTAACATCCTGCCACACGGTCTCCAGAGAATCTGTACTTGGCGTTTGAGTTATACTCAGCCTTTGCCTCTTTGTCGGCCTCGATTTAGACACTGATGAACTTTGTCCAAACACAGGACCACTCAAAGTACATGTCTCGGTATTGCCGCTTTTGACGCAGCCTGCACAAGGTGGTTGGTCGTTGTGTCTACATTTGACTTTTGATCGTCTTGAGGGTGGTCAGATTGAGTTGCGTAAGCATTGCTTAG
The DNA here is from genome assembly GCA_011034095.1 of Fusarium cf. aywerte. Taxonomy (NCBI): domain Eukaryota; kingdom Fungi; phylum Ascomycota; class Sordariomycetes; order Hypocreales; family Nectriaceae; genus Fusarium; species Fusarium cf. aywerte. Next base: position 1,306,328 of record WETZ01000003.1, on the reverse strand, counting down.
AATGAGTATATTTTACCTGCATCTACAAAGTGGTTAGAGCCGCTTCTAAGTCAAGACCGAATCAAGGATACCTCTCACAAGCAATCGTCGTTCTCATTGTTGCCGAAGTGCGCTTACACGGGTGCTTGTCGTGATGATCTGAGGGGTTTCGGGTTTGAAAGTGCAAAGCCGATTCGGGTCTGCTCTGAGAAAAGAAAGAGTCTGGGTTTCTACCTGCACGCGCGTGATCACAACTGCAACAGCATATAGATTGTCAGAAGAAACAACCTTACATAATCAGGGCTTATGGTCTAGGGGTATGATTTTCCCTTCGCATCTTCAATCTGACGAGTTCAGAAGAACGAGCATGGGAAAGGTCCGGGGTTCAATTCCCCGTGAGTCCATGATTTTTGCTGATGGTGATGATGCGTCTTTTTGATGGTGCTGCAGGTACCTTGTTGAGACAGAAGGGCGCCTTGGAATGTACAGTAGATGATCAATTTAAACGAACATGGAAGATGGAAGAGGGCCAGTTTCCAGTCATGTAATAAAAATCGAATGAGTCGTGAGTATGGGGTTTAATTGCAAAAGTAACTTCTGATCCCTCTTCAGAAGGGAAAGTTAACCGTCCACTAGGCTCTTTCTCAAGCACGACCTAGTTCAGAAGCGATATAGATCCCATCACTGAATTAATCTGAATATAGATAGGGGTCTATCAATCGAACGGTAATCATGAAAGTTTTGAGCAGATCAGGCATAAAGAAAGCAAAAAAAGATGGACTCACGGGGAATTGAACCCCGGACCTTTCCCAAGCATTGTTTTGAAGATGCGAAGGGAAAATCATACCCCTAGACCATAAGCCCGATATTTTGATTCGTTATCACGAGAAGGCGAATGAGAGCATATGTCCTTGATCATTGTATTTTCGACACACTTTCTCAAGAAAAAGTCGAGCCTGAATGAATATCTAGACCACAAGGTATTCTTTAGTCCAGGAAATCCTTACTACTTCTGACAGTTAAGTTCAGTTTCTGTCGCATAATATTTCGATCTGAGAGTCCAAATGACCGGACCGACTAGTTTGGTAGTTCAGCCGATCCATGCTGCAAATCTCAATGATGTAAATGAGACATTGGCGTGTGACAACATATCCAAGCAAATTACTTTCTCAAAAAGACCAAACTCACAAAGTAAACAAAGGCTACCCAAGGGTATAAATAAACATAATATCACACACCCACATATAAAGTATGCGTTGTTCAAGCAAAAAGTAATAGTATGGGCAAAAGCAAAACGTATTCTCGACTGCATCTATCTACAGGTATAGGGTGAGACTCAGAACAACACAATACCTCATCCTCCTCTGCACTGACATACAAAGTTAAGCTTAAATTCAAGATAAAATCTTGATTTAGCACAAACAAAAACAGGGGTCTAGGCTAAAAAAGCCAAGAGGCATTGTGTAAGAGAGCATGTAGCCAAGCATCATTTTGAACCTGTGGACGGGACGGCGAAGATGAGACGGTGAATTGGCCAGACCAGAAAGTGATGTAATTAATGTGGTCTAGTTGATTTGTGGCGTTTTTGGTTGCTGGCTGGTGGATGGGGCTGGGAAAAAATGGGGAACGGGCACTTATGTAAGGAGGAGTTACTCCGTAATTATCCCCGTCATTTTGAACAAGGGTTGGGTGACTGATCAAGGCATGTTAAATGCGATGGATGGGTAAGCAATGTTTGAGAATTTTCAAACATCCAGTCATGATGATAAATTATAATTCCGCGGAAATAACAACGCAGTATTGGTGTTCCTCTCTGCACAATAAGCGGATGTACCGGCATAAAACCAGTTGTTTACGGGTACTGCCACTGTTTTGATTACCCCGACGCCAAAGTTTTTGAATGGCCAAAATGGGTCTGGAGATTGCGAAGCGCCATAAAAGTGACGTAGGGGAAGTGGATATTGATCGCCCTCACTACGTAGGCGGCCCCTAGCAGTGATTAATTAATGGATTCTTGGTAAGACATGATCCAGGAAAAGGGCCTCAAAGCGGCTGATCGGATCTGGGACTAGGCCTAAACTGTGTCTGGAGTGACAACTGACTAATTCCAGTTGCAACCCGTTCCAGGCCTTCTTACAGGTTTTTGCCTTTTGGTTTTTTTTTTTTGGTTGGGGTGTCGGGTCGAGTGTTTGTGTTTAGCTAGGCTTGGCCTAGACTGACTGATTCTTGTTACAGTGGTACTGTGACTGACTGACTGGCGATATCCCTACGGGATATACCTGACACTTCACCTCAACTTCATCTCTTCCTACTTTCCCCCCTTCTGCCATGCATTTTTCCTGGGCATGGCTTCCAACAACACATCTCAGCCTTCGGGCCGCCATCTCCAGGTAACAGGACAGAACTACCGATCGACGAGTCCCTCTTCCTCTCGACATCTACAGCCGGATCAGCCGCCCGATCCCGGAAGTCCAGGCCCTGTCGACGAAACAGCATCCGACTACTTCAACCCTCTCAGCCAAGCGCCCTCAGCACAATCACAAACCTCGCTATCGTCATTTCCTCGATACCCGTCGCAGAATCCATCGCAAGCATCTCTTTCCGCATTTCCTTCGTACAATGATACCAATACCGCTACCAATATAAACACGGCCTACAGCCAGCAATATCCGCCACCCGCGGGGAGACGCAGCAGACCGCCCGTCGATCAGGCGCGTCAACCTAGCATTCGCATCCGCCGTAGTTCCAACGGGTCTGTCTACTCCAACTATAGTTTTGATGGGTTCAGCGACGATGGAAGACCGCGGAGTATCTCGCAGCCCGAAAGGGCGAGGGTTAATGATGGACCCGCGCTAGCGAGGCATTCTCGGAGAGTGCCACAGGCCGCGATGCCGAGACTCACGGAGGAGGGCGGTCGGCCGAGTATGGCGGAGCTGGGTCTTAGTGATGATGGTCACGCTTCTGCCATGTCGCCGACGGCTTCGCTACCGGATGAGGCGATGCGCCCAAGACATGGAAGGATGCGACGAGCGAGTCGCTTCCTCTGGCCAGGTAACTATCGACGACAACCTCCTGCTGATTCAATTGCTGTACCTATGCGAAACCGCGATGACGGTGCTACTCGAGACAATGAATATGACCAAGAACTGGTGGACTGGCTCGATGTCATCGGTAAGCTGACCCAAACCAAACATCTTCTTCAACATTGCAGCAGTGCAACTAACATACCACAGACCCTGAAGTCCAAACCCTCTCGACCCTTACAAACGTCCAAAACTCCCTCTTTGTTCCCGATCTGGGAAAATGGGTCAACCGTCGTCCAACATACGCTCTATCCCGCCACGATCCTCAAGCAGATTGGGCACGAGGCGCCGTCGACGAAGAACGCCGACGCGAAGCGGCTCAACAAGCCCAAGAAAACGCTACCATTCCCGAGACGATCGAGGAAGAAGCCCCACGTTTCCAGCGAAGCAGCACCATTACTTCCCGTCTTACCGACTCGCATTATGCCGCGCTTCCTCATGGAACGACCCTCGAGGGATGGACTCCCGAGGAGAAGGCTGAGCTGGACGACCACGTGCGACACATGCTGCACTCTCGACGCGCGCGGTTCAAGCGTCGCATGAAGGGTTTCGGTCAGTATGTCCGTCGACCGCTGGGTTTCCTCGTCACCCTCTACGCCACCCTCATCACCCTCTTTGGTCTGGCGTGGGTTCTCTTCCTCATCGGCTGGATCTACGTAGGCGACAGGCAATCTTATCTGGTCCACATCATCGATAGTGTTCTTGTCGCTCTCTTCGCCATCATGGGTGACGGTCTCGCACCATTCCGTGCCGTCGACACATACCACATGTTTCATATCTGGCGCTTGTCGCGATTGATCAAGAGGGCTGAGGAGGGTAAGAAACCTCGAAATAGGCTACAGAAGAAGTGTGTTCCCCCAGGAGTTGCGACGGATATTGAAGATTCGCACTTGACAGGCCACCAGGCCCGTGTGCTTCTTGATGCTCAGAACTACAACCCTGAAAGAGATGGTACGGTTGGTACCATGGACGAACAGCCAGAACCCCAACCCGAGAGTCCCGAAACAATTGATCTAGAACACGCCAAGTCCAACGGTCCTGATTCCGACCAGCCTGCTTTGACTTTTGCTCAGTTCAAGAAACTGCAGCACCACCAGAAGAAGATGGCCAAGTCGCACAGTTTCTATAAGCCGCATGAGACATTTACTCATCTCCCCTTCCCCCAGAAATACCTCATCGCCATCGTCATTCTACTTGACTGCCACTCCTGTCTGCAGATCTCCCTAGGTGCATGCACATGGGGTATTGACTACCACACACGCCCCTTCGCCATCACCACTGTAATTCTCTGCGTCAGTATTACATGCAACATCACCGCCGGTCTTCTCATCAGCCGAGGCGACAAAAAGACACGCAAGAAGGACGTGTGGGAGTTGCTGGACAGGCAGGAGCTCACGCAGGATGCCATCAAGCACATGGAGAAGAAGAAGGAAGAAGAGGAGAAGGAGGAGAGGAAGAAGCAGGAGAAAGAAAAGGAGCGTGAGAGGGAGAGCATTACTATGGATGGGGAAGGTGATGGGTCGAGTGGACGTACGAGCCGAGAGTTTAAAAAATTGGTCAAGACGTCTACTTAAAGGTGTTTGGCTAGAGAAGAAAAGAGGAAAACGAGATGGAGGAGGTAATGAGAGCGAAATACACGGATAATGATTACGGTTGGGTTCATTACTAATTGATATAGAATCATGAAGCACATATACCTAATTGATTAAGTTGCATATGTTTGTTATGCTTTTTCATGGTGGTGATGGTTATGATATGTCGACCACTAAGCCCACCTGTCGATGCATCCTGGGATCTAGTTCCAGCTCATCGCAAAGGGTCCAGCTGCCAAGAGGTGTCAAAACAACAACCTTCGCCGTAATCTGTGTGTACAATAGCGGCGACAGTTACCAGTACATGTTATTTATATCACGAGCCAAGCTTCACATTTCCGATCGAACCAGGAACTATGATACGCTTATCTATCTGTCGATCAGACGACGGTGGGCCAATGTACGCTTGGTCTACCAAGCTGATCTCATTGATCTCGGCTGAGACTAGTTACCAACCAAATTGATCTTGGGGGCAGCTCTCGCTTGAGACCCGATCTAGGCTGACCCTGGGTTTCTACACGCCCCGCTGTCGCTTCTCATGGTACGATGTTCAGATGCCGAGGGATTATAATGATTAAGAATGGCCTGTGCCTCAGACGAGTGGAGAGGGATCAGGGTCGCGTGAACTGCCGACAATGCCTCGTTCAGCTACTATGTCGAGATGACCAGACGACGAATTGAGATGGGCGTGAATAAGTGATTTGCCAAGTGGAATGACGTTATTCTATAGTTAGTCCCAAGGCTTCATTGATGCGTGAAGGGTCGGACATTCAATTTGTAGCTTGCGTCAACATACAATCGTCTTGGTGGACATAGAGTAGTGTTCTTGAATTATCGCCATCTTGTGGCCTTTAGTATAGCATTGGTATATAGTAATAGTAGTATAGCATATCATCTCGAACATAAATCCTCGATGCATCAGAAGCTTTTATATGTCTTCTTTCTTCATGTTTTTCTTCATGTTTTTCTTCATATTTTTCTTCATATTGTTCTTTTCTCTTACAGCACACAAACATATCATCATAACCGAATCCCGGATCATTGAGTTCGAGTAAAGTCGGACAGCTGGTTGGTGACGACGAGACCAGCAACACTGGCGGAGGTGAGAGTGGCCAGGACACCAGAGATCAGGGCAGACACGGCAAGACGGGCAACGTCACCACCTCGAGAGGGGGCGAGCTGGCTGAGAATACCGATCTGAATACCCAGAGAACCAATGTTACCGAAACCGCAGAGGGCGTAGGTGGCGATGAGCTGAGAGCGAGGGGAGAGGCCGTAGAACTGAGAGGTCTTGTCCTGGGTGGTGAGGGAGGTGAAAGCGTTGTACTCGTTCTGTAGGAAGATGTGTCAGTCATGATAAATCAGTAGTGGTCAGTATTTAAAACTTACGGTGATGATCTTCTCAGCAATGAGACGGGCAACAGGAAGAAGATCTCCAGTAGGGTTATCTCCATTGGTGCGAGAAACTCCAAGCAAGAAAGAAACGGGGAACAAGAGGTAACCCAGAATGAACTGCAGAGTAAGGTCATTGTTGCCGTCGAGGTTGATGTACCTGCCAATCCAGGTAAGGATACCGTTGATCAAAGCGACGAGGGCGATGATGCAGAGAAGAGAGGTGATGATGGTACCAGCGATCTTGATACCCAACCAAGCACCGTTGGCGAAAGCGTGGAGAGCGTTCTCAGCCTTGTGCTCGTCATCGTCGGGAATGACAACACGACCAGCTGTAAGGGTCTCCTCGGTCTCGGGGTATCGCATCTTGGAGATGGCCAGAGAGGCGGGGATAGACATGATGCAAGAGGACACGAGAGCCTCGCGGTTCAGACCAAGACCGATGTATCCAACGAGTGTCGATCCAGAGATGGTAGCGAAACCACAGGTCATGATCTGGTGAAGCTCGGCCTTTGTCATGTGAGGAACAAAGGGTCGGACGAGCATAGCAGATTCACCCTGTCCGATGAAAGGAGTGGCAGCGGCCACGACAGCCTCAGAACCGGACACTCCAAGACCCCAGAAGACAAAGGTGGCGAACTTGATGATGAACCACTGAATGAAGCCAATGTAGTACATGACCTGGACAAGAGAGATAAAGAAGACGATGGCGGGAATGACGCCGAAGAAGAAGTTTCCGGTTGCGGCGACGTCGGGAGATGTCAGAAAAGCGACACCATCTCGAGCGAAACCGAGGAGATCAGCTGCGCGGTCGGCGATGAAGCGGAAGATGTCGTATCCGACAGTCGTTCGCAGGACGAAAAGACCAATGACGTACTGGGTGAGCATACCGCCGATAACAGTGCGCCAGTTGATAGCCTTGCGATCGCGACTTGTGGCCCAGAGAATAAAGATAAAAACTGCCATTCCGAAGAGACTGACGGCACGGTTCTCTCGGGTGTTGTCTTCGGATTCTTCAGAAACGAATGAGCCGACAAGAATAGCAGCTACAGCGACAGTAGCACCAGCAAGAGTTCGGAACTTGGAGGGGATCATGTCGTAGACGACGACAGCAGTCTTGCGCCAGACGAACTTGATGGCGTTGGAAACATAGCGGCTAGGAACGTGCCAGAAAAGCAGACGAAGGTTAAGCGCCAACCAGACGAGGAAGGGAACAACCCAGTTCTTGTCGTTGTGATGCAGGACGAGCGAAGCGACCCACCAGGCAGTGGACACACAGAAGACAGCCAGATGGGTCAAAGGTCTTCTATATCTGTAGACAGGACCAATCTTCTTGCGCCATCCTATGGGAGCGCTGCGCTCACTGTTTGTTCCAGCAGAGGCATCAACGACACCAGCCTCGTTCTTCTCGTGGTCGCTGTAGTCAGGCGGCGTGGGGTGGTTCTTGTCCGCTGCGAGCTTTTCGTCTAGGGAGTTGCGATGTTGATGTAGCTGGGGAGGAACAATGGAACCATCTGGGTTGGTTCCAGTGGTGTAAGTGGCATTGTCGTGAGCGGCGCGGGGAGAGTGGTGATGATGCTCGTGCTGGTGTTGGTGCGCCGGCTCGAGAGCAGGGTCTGGGTTATGCTCTTGAACAGTCATTTTGACTAATCCTTTCAACCAATTGGATTTTAGAAACAAAAAATAGACAATTGGTTCCTGTTGAAGGAGAAGGGAGGCAGGGACCTTGGAGCTTCAAGCTTGGTAGCAGTGAAGCACAAGAGAGGGAAAAAAAGAGGAAGGACCCTGGTGGGGGGGAGGAAAAGAAAATAAAGAACTTTTTCCAAACTGGAGCTCGCTCGTTAACCCTAGGAAGAAGAGAGGCTGGGTCAGGTCAGAGCAGAGGAGATCCCGTCTGTCAAAGGCGAAAAAAATCGAGACGATCTTTTTTTTTCGTGGGTCGACAAGAACCAGAAAAGACGTGGGGATGGCTCTACTTTTTTAACCCGAGAGACCGAAGCATATAATTTTTTTGCCTTCGAACGACACCAAGCGGGGGGGGAGTGGGAAAGAGAATGGAGAGGATGGCCACTTTGAAGAAGAGGGGGTGGCTAGAAGGAGAAGAAGGATTGGGATAGGATAGATGGATTGATACGATACGCTATCAGGAAGTATTAAAGTATAGTATGTACACATTTAACCCCGGGACCAACAGACTAAACAAGAACGACGATCATTTTTAGTAGGAGGTGGTTTTGTTTTTGGCAGGCAAGTGAGCACGCGGGCAACCAACTAACCTAGCAATCCATGGGTAGTACTAGCAGATACAGTAGCCCAGCCCAGCCCAGCCCAGAGTCGAGTCCAGTCCAGTTCAGCCATAGGTAGCTTCAATCAAATCCCGTGTGAAAGAAAAACGTCCTGCGATGGTAAAAGGTAACGGGCGACATGGATCTTTTCTGCGAGTAGGGACCGGGACCGGGACTGACAAGAGCTTATCAGTTGGACTGTTGCTATTGGATTAGATCCTTGGTTTTTGGGTCAGACTTTCTCGGAGTCGCCTTTTTGTCTCCACGTTTTTAAAATGGTGCCCGTCAGATAGAGATTAGATGTCTAATAACTCTCTTGTTTTCTACATACCTACCTATGTACAATCGATACTAGCATACCTACTGGTGCATGATGATCGTTCAACAGTGACAGTCCAGATCTGCATCCCCAGGTTTTACTACTTTAACAACAAACTTTGACAATTCTTCTTCTTCTTCTTCTTCCTCCTCTTCCTCTCTGTTACTGGTGGTCTTCAGTAACAAAAGTAACTAACAGAAACATTATCTTCTTTGCCACCACCCCCGGCCCATCCTTCGGCATCATCTATTCCTTTTCTGGCAGGTTGCTGGAACGTTTGCAAAGTGCCAATGCACGCTAGACTTCCCGAGACTCGGCCAACTCCACTGACGTAGTCTCCACTAACGGACCAATCGACCACCCTGGGAATAGCGTCCCTTTTTCCTCTGTCTCTCTCTCCAAAGAACCCCAATCCAATCCAGCATCTACCAAAAAGACAAAGACAAAGACAAAGACAGAAGAGAGAAAAGACATTGGTTCAACTCGTCCACACCATCAGCGATGCCATCTATGCATAATCGACCAATCGATTAGACCTAAAACACTTTCAGCTTGAATCGAACCTGATTAACATCAAGGAACTTGTGTAGCTCACTCATCAGCTCTACCTACTACACGACAGAACCAACAGATACCCAACTGTAGTTGACTTCTGCTCGGTCACCTAAAGTGGTGGGTTCCCCAGTTTATTGTTATCGCTACAGTACAATCTCCCCATATCTGAAGCTATTCACTAGCACTTCCTTATCAAAACATCTAGACTCATCCTTCATTAACCATATTCAACTCCCATCTCCGAGCATTGAATCTGTGCCCCAGACTTTGGTTTGCTCTACTCTGCTACCCACTCAAGTCCTTTAACTTGCTCATGCTTGAATCTCAATCTCATTCGCCGAGACCAGTGAAGCCACACCCGTTTGCTATCCCAGCCCCAACCCAGAACCCCAAACTCATTTCGGCCAGCCGCTGACCGTGCCAAAATTGCCTCCTTACTGAATCAAGTAGGTGACCCCAAATCTTGCTTCCTTCTCCATGTTCTGTTATGTAACAACAAAACACTCTCCCTCTCCCTTTTCCCTTTTCCCCAGGATTACAGGTGCCTACCCGTACTGATACATGCCATGCAATGCACTATCTCTCCCCCCCTGTTTCTGTTTCGCATCCGATAAGCTTCCCCGGGCTTTTTGTTCCCCCCCCCCAGGTTTATCGGTTTTCTTAGCTACGGGTCCTTCACACCCTCTTTTTTCGTTCGCCCATGTTGCTGTCCGAGGTAATGATAGCTTTCTCACGTTGGAGAAAGAGGGAAAAGCTCACGCGTGGCCACGGCACATGTCAGCTTTGAGATAAGTTAAAACAAGTGCACTATCTCCTTCTATTTGAGATATAGTTCTGGTTTTCCCATCGGCCATCTCCGCTTCTATATCTCGGCCTGTCCCGACCGATGGCTGTCAGATTGAGTTGAGCTGTCAAGCCCAGCGCAACGTGACCGTTGTACCCGGGTTTGCCATGGCTGGCTCTCAACGATAATTACTTCCGATCTTGTATCACTGCCAGTTCATCCGTATACGGGCTCTCTCACTACATCGTTGTCAATTCTTCACTTTCTGCCAACCATCATTCTATTGATCTGTTATCTGTCTCAGTCAAGTCTTCCAAATCTATGCTTCACCGCATGGTCTTTCTTCGGCATTGCCACGGACGCGCAACGTCATCTTGCTACACCACTTCCCACTCCTCCGATGTACCTATCTCGACTCGGCCGGTTTATTCTTAAATGTAAGCTTGTACAGAGTCTATCGTGACCGAAGTAGCAAGAACCCCGGGGCTCTTATCTACAATACACGCGCATCCTTATCTTATTTTGAATCGCCACGCGAAATTCTGATTGTAATCTAGACCTTACGGTTTGGGCATTCTCCTACCTAGGCTTTTGAAGCACGCGTCTCGACAGGCCTCACCGCAGACATAAGCCATACGATCCGCTCAGCCATACAGCCATCGCGTTTCATGAGCCCCAAAACGAATCTACCAGCCTATGTTTTGCTTTGCGTCGTCTCAGACCGATAACAATCGACCATCTTCGAGTCGCGAAAACTATACTACACGAGCTGTGGCATCAGTGTCGCTGCATTGAATTCGCCCTGGTGCTATTTGTTCTTGTGGAAAAAGTATCGCTACGCTCTTGTTTCGGCGCATCTCATATGTGATCTAAAGCCAGATTAACCAGCAGTCCGCTGTGTTCTCGTTGCGACTCCCAAAACTCATAACCTGTGCCTTCGAGGGATAGGCTATATCATAGTCAAGCTGCGAATGCCATCTCACTCCGGTTACAAGAAGCGTATAGATCTGTCAGGAGTCGACGCCGCACATTACTGAGCTCGTTCAGTGCAAGAAATTTAGGCGTGCTTTAGTAGGCTTCAGAATTGCTGCTTGAAATCCTCCAGCGTAGCCATGAGGTAAGTTGGGCAATCATATCCGCTATGCCCACGTCAGGTTTATGTTGTAGTTCATACACCGTCTAATATTGGATCTAAATTGCTGAACCCGTCAATCAGTCCACGGTGTCGCGTTGCCTACAAATTCTCTTCGTACGATTCCTGTTCAATGTAAACAATTATAGTATACTTCGTGTTCTTATTAATGTGCAATATCAACAACGCCAGACACCATCGCACTCATGCCTTGTGCTAGCTAATTACATCTACTCCAATCGTATAAACTGCTCCCCCTTTTTACTCGCCGCTCCTGAATCTCCTGTTAAACTCTTCCACCGCCACGCCGATCATCTTGTAGAGGAATCCTCTCTCACTGCCCTCTCCAATTGGGATGAATGGTCCATTGGCGCCCCCTCTAAGTGACAAACTCACACCTGTCCTCTCCTTAGCGATGGTCTGGACGTCCTTGAGGGGCACGTCCCATTCGCTGGTAAGACGTCGTGATCGGATCAATAAGATGCGAGCATAAGTGACCATGACCACCATATCTTCCTTTGGTAGCTCCAAGTGTCCAATGTACTGCTCGTCAAAGTATCTCCCATTGTCCACCTGCTTCAGCCAGTACTGTCCGAGAGCTTCCCGTGGGTTGTACGGGCGCACGATACCATCTTGTGGAATGTATCGTGGGTATCGTGTACGGTCCAAACCATCTTGGTCAAACACGGTTGTTGTATTGCGGATGCCTTCACTGACGTTGCTAGCCATGTCCAATACTCCCACAGCAGGCTTGGTAGCCAGTCCAATAAAGCCCTTGCCGACACCCTTGAAGAAACCTAGAGCACCCTCTGTCTCCGCACCTTCCAAAGGTTTGCGTGCAAGGCCTCCTACGCCCGATGCAACACTAGTGATGAAGCTGTTGGCACCGGCAGTAACACCGTACAAGGCGTGCTTCGGCTTGTTGCGAGCCCTTGTAATACGGCGACGATCTTGGAATTGCTTATCGAGCGACGCTGCGGCAAGTCCTTTGCTGAGACTGCCCGTAAATTTGGAGAAACTGTCGCTGAACCCAAAGACCGTCTTCTTAGCGAAAGATGCAGCACCCTTGGCAATGCCCAAGCCAAACTCCTCTGGCTTGTCCGACAAGATCAGGCCTTGATACGGCTCGTAGAACACATCCGTCACACCTGACGAGATACTATTGAACAGACCCACAGGGTTGCCAAGGAAGTCGGCGGATCCTAGAATCTTGTGAATCTGATACATAACTTCCTGACTATAGTGACTCGAGAAGTTCTGAATAAGTACGGCTGTGGTCACCCGCACGTTGTCCAAAATAAGTGCGTTGAACTTCAGTGGCGCTTCGTTGACATTTCCAACGGCCATCGTCATGACATTGAGGAAGAACATGATGGGGTTACGGGAAGATGTCTTGTCCTCAGCGTTGACCCGTTCCGTTCTCATAAAACTGAGGTTAAGCTGCATGGGTTGGATGTTGAGTACCTCGAAATAAATGTCCGTTCCAGCTGGTTGACCCGAAGGCTCTGGAATGTCGAGATCCTCGTCACACAGTTTGCCTCTCTCGTCAACCTCTGTCCAGCTAGCGCCTGGAACGTTGGTGAAGTCAAGGAGAGCAAAGACAAAGTCTTCATCCAGTTCCACAGACATTTCCTGCAGTAGAATTGTGGCGTACTTGACATACAGCACACCATACGAGTCATCCTTGACACGACTGACCATGGCGTGGAGTGATGGATGAGCTTCAACCTCTTGTGCCTTCTTCGGCACAACAGTAGGATAGAGGATCATGGGGAAGATACCACCATACAGTTGGTTGTCTATCTGTATCCACTTGATCGCCATTGAGAGCGTCTGAATCAGCGGCGAATCACTGTATCGCAATTGGACGTCGCGGAAAGTCAAGTAGGCAAGCTCCTTCATTTGAGCATTGACAAGAGAAACACCAATACCTGCCAACTTGAGCTGAGCGCGGAAGGTCGCACCAGTGTCTTGATCCTTGACTTCGAAAGCTTCAGGGCCAGTATTGGTTCTAGACAACGCCTTTGGCTTGTACATACTCTTGCTGGCGCGGAAGTTGCTGAGAATCAGCGTCTGCTTCGGGCCATCGGCAGCAACATTGATGTCGACAATCTTCTGGTTACCAGACGATGTGGTAAACTTCATCGGGATCTGATTACCAATCTCAGCCAGTTTGACATGTCGTTCCTTGCCGTTGGCAGAGATGATGATCTCACGGAACTTGGCGGCGGGGAAGTCCCATGCGTAGGGCATGACACTTCGTGGCGGAAGACGATATCGAATCTGCCTCCAACCGCTGCGATCCTCAACTCCTTCATCATCAATATTGGGATTGGCTTGCCAGAACATGAACTCAATATCACTCTCATTGCGCACGGAGTAAGGCCAAGTCTTGGTCTCCATGCTGAAGTTCAAGAAGATAGTAGAGTTCTCCATAAGAACCTCCACCTTGACAAGGTTCTGGCGCTGTCCAGCCTTGGCAATCTTGACATATTGAGTACCAATATCCGCAATGTTGAATGGAGACGTCCATTGGTTGTTCACACCAGGGTAGCAAAGACACAACTGCTTGACCCTTGACTTCTGCATGAAGTGTAGAGGCTGGAGAGCACCATCGCCCAAGGTAAGATACCCAGAGCTGCTAGACTCTCGGACGAGAATCTCCCCATCCATCTTGTTGTGTAGAACGAATCGAGGTGCAAGCGTCACAACCTTGGTGAGTTTGTACTTGCCCTGACCCGACTCGATAGTGACGCCCACGTGGATCTCTTTGTCCTTGGTGGCGGAGTTGAGAACAACCTCTGTGGTACTTCCAATAGCTTCAAAGCTCTGAGGCTTACTCCATTCCGAGTCAGCAATCTTCAAGAGAGCTCGATTGCGGTGATCGTCATTTCCGTAAGAGAACATGAAGGGCAGAGCCTTAGGACGATCTTGGTCCGATGTATCCATCAGTGGGAATTGACCTGCTGCCGGCTTGGCCTGTTGAAGGAAGCTCTTGGCACGGACCCGAACATCGACACCAGTCTTGTTCAAGACGACATAAGGACTGTACACAGTGACCTTAAATGCACCGCCACTGTTAGGGATCTTGAAGTAGTGCAGTGAGAGGTGTAGCGGCAATCCTTGATCGTCCTTTACAACAATTCGCCCCTCCTTTCGGAACTCCTCGTTGTTTCCAGGATTGATGATGGAAAAGTCGCTCGCCTTGAACACTGTATCTTGCATGTCGATACTAAGGAGTAGCAAATGTGAGAGCTCCACAACGTGAACTGGGCTAACACCCCCCTTTCGCAAAAAGTTGGTCCAATCTTTCTTGGTCGCCTTGTCATAAATGCGATATTTGAAATCGTAGGGCAACAAATTCTCGAGGGTCACAGGTGCCGAAAGCTTGATCTTCATGTACGGGTATTGTCTGAACGCGTTAGCATCATCCTTCATACAGGTGTCAAGGAACTTACTTTGTCAGTGGGTTGGCCTTGTCAAAACGGGCATGGACTTGGAAGTAGAACGGATCGCCATTCTCTCCTTTGCAGACCACCTGCTTGGTAGGTCTCTTGAGTAAATCCCTCCAAAACAGTTGGTCGTTGCTCCACTGATAGCCAAATCCGCTGTCGGGCCGCACAAGTACACGCTTCTCGAAAACGGCACCAACAGGAGCAGGTCGGGAGTCGCCAGGAGCAATCTTCTCAATCTTTAGAAGGTGACCATCCTGTGCATCGTAGATACCCAGTTCGACGGGAATCTCGGTGGCGTTTTCTACATGCAGGGGAGACCTGAAGGTCACATATTTGATGTTGTCGGTTCCCAACTCAACGTCAACACAAAGACGGTGGAGGACATCATCAGTCTTGGGGCGGAGGCCATACAAGTATTCACCCTCCCGGTTGAGTCGAACATTCTTAACGGGATCAAAACCACTGCCTTCTAACTGGATGGAGACGTAGTTCTGGTTTGACTCGGTGAGCAAGTTCTCACGCATCTTCTCCCAATGCTCAAAGCTCCAAGGTGCTTCCTGACCATCCTCTAGGCGAAGGTTGATAGGCTCATCGCTGGTAGGGCTCTTGGAATGAACAAGAACATCGAAGCCTGTGTAGTTCCTGATGCGATACGGCGCTTCGACACCGCGAGGTTTATCCAGTACATCTTCGTCAGATGTCAGGAACTGGAACGACTTGGACGCCAGGGCAATAGAAGCTGTGGTGATGGTCACATCAAAGACCTTCTTGGAGGCAACGTCAATTGACATTAATCCTGAGACAGGGTCCTTGGCAACGCCGAAGCCAACTTGCCAGGGCTCGAGGAGGGGCTCCCAGCTCGACTTGGCGAAATTGTAGACGTTAGAGTACAGGTCAATGGCAGTCTCAGCCTTCAAAGTCGAAGACCAGTTCTCGGCGGATGCAGTAAAGTTCTTAATGCCGATATCCAGGATGGGAAGTTCGTGCACATCCCCAATAAGCACGACACGAATGCCTTCCACTGTTGCTGACAAAGTCTCGTACTTTTGTTGGGCGATTTGCTCGGGTGTTTTGCCGCCCCTAGTATCAGCACCCTGAGTAACAGCGTGACTGGTTGCCGTCACCTTACTTCTACCGGCGATGGTAGATTGACCTCTACCGCTGGCAGAGCGTTGCTTCATTCCGGCGTTTCGGAGCTCGCGTGCTTTCTGTTCAGCGGATGTTTCCTTGACTTGCTGCTTGGGCTCGTTGCCAGACAGTTCGCTTGCTTTACTGACAATTTGGAGCACTAGGAGAATATCGCGTAGCGACAGTCGCAAGACAAGGGGCTCAATGTCGACATGGATGTCGGTGGTCTGAGGCTTAGATCCGTCCATGCTCAACTGAACTGAAAAGTCGTCGATAATACGAAGGCGAGACGTCTCAAACTTGTCCATCCGGCATAAGAACATACCGATTTCCGAGATCTGGAAGGTCAATGCATGCTGTTGGGAGAGGAGCATCTGTCGGATGGATAGAACAACTGCCTCAGAACTGGATGTCAAAGGATTGGCAATCAGTATCACTTGAGCATCGACGAGGTTGACTCGGAAAGCGATGCTCATGGGAGACTCTTGTTTCTTCTCCTCCTGCTTGGATACCTCCTCGCTTTGGCGTCGCGAGATTTCTGATCGAGGGCGAGAAGCACCACCCGTCACAGTCACTTGCATGGAATCTGTGTCCGACTCATAGGGTGTGTTATCGGCCATACTTTCGTCGTCCATCGGGCTACTCTCATCGACAGTGAGTGCTTCGACGGCGAACTTCTGAATTGAGAAGAGGTAATCAAGCGCAAAGATTACCCGGGGACTATCGATGGTAGCCATGGCTATCAAGCTCTTCTCCTTGCCACCTGATATGGTGACACTGGCCATGAGCTGCTGCACATCCTTGTTCATCGATGACATGATACGACGGAACTTATTAGTATCACGTGGACGACTGTCGTAGATTGTGAATGATCGAATGAGCAGCTCCGCCTCCAGTGAACTATCTGAGAGCATCCTGGTCTTGATCTTGGTATCGTCGAGAGAGAATCGTGACAAGCTGGACTTCGCAATGTCTTCAACGGGTTCATTTTCTTGTGCATTGATCAGCTCAAGACCAATAGTGTTGACGCTGAAGACAAGGTCAAGCTTAGTCCATTCTTGACCAATCGAGCCAAGTTCAGGACCAAGATCTACCAGGGTCTTCTCGTCAGCAGATTTGTCTTCGAAGTTGACAGTTCGAGCACGTTGCAGAGTGCCTTCGTCGACAGCCTTGGCGGCTTCCTCCTCGTTATCGCCGCCTTCACCAGCGAATGCCGCAGGTACTGACTTGGAGATTTCGAGAAGGAATTTGACCTGGTATTGCGTAAGACGTAGGTTGAAGTCGGACATTGTTCCTTCAATCTCCGTCTCAGGTCTCTTGACACCATTCTTGTGCTCAGCATATGTGATGTTGAATCCGAGGTCGACATGGTCAATCATCTCGAGCTCCTCCGACACTCCCCCAGGGTATTGGAAATCAGAGGTGAGCTTGATGTTACGGATACCAGCGGACAGTTTCATGGCGATATCAGAGTTTTCGCTGTCATCTAGGGGAGTGAATTTGTTCTGGGCGTAGATTTCACCAAGGTAGGCTGTGATGACATCCCTCTCGACTTGTCCTGGCTGTTGGACACGGGGAAAGACGACAATTGGAGTGTTCACAACAACGTCAAACTTGAAGCGACTAGGGCTCTGCTGCATCTGGTTGGCCTGGTTCATGGCAGCTTGGCGCGCAGCGTTGTACAGAGCTTGCATCTTTCCAAATTTGACCAAAAAGTCGACGATTTTACGGAATGGTTCCTCAACAAAGTTCACCTTAACAGAACCAGCGCGAAGGAAAACCGAGCTGTCATATCCTGGGTATGCCTTGGGATTGCTGGAGTCAAATGTCTCATAGCGGAAGTCGGCCAAATCATCTCCTTGGATGGTGACGAGTTTGCGAAGATGGGAATCCTCCGAGACACCAAGGTTGACGTCGTCGACAAGGGATAGATCGCCAAGCTTAGCCGAGATGCGCATAGTGTTACCCCTTAGGAATATACCAGCATCGGCCTTGTTGAATGACAGAGTGGCAAGGCGAATTCCATCGTTATTTAGGATCAGCCTGATACTCTTCAAGTCAACCTTTACTCGAATCGAGCCATTGCTGGAAGTTGATTGGGGCTCGTTAGCAACTGCAACTGCAGTATTAATGCTTTCCGAATCATCGTCATCGCTATCCATAATTGCCTTGTTGTTGTTTGATTGGTTGTTATTATTGTTTGTGAAAGTGATGAGAATGAAGTCGAGGAGAGTAAGCAGTGTCTTTCGAGTGACGATCAGGTTAATTGTCGAGACAACAGCGTTGATGTTAGTTTCGACACCCTCGTAGACAGGCATGAACTCGGGAGAGGCAGGGTTGACCTTGACATATTTGACGTGGACCAGACTACGGCCCTCTTTGAGATCCTCACTATCACCGGATGAGATGATAGACTTGAACTCGGCAGAAGGGTTGTCTACAAAATCATCGACTGTCACTGAGCCAAGTGAAACGTCGGCGACCATATCGAAAGGTCTAGTATAGAACTCCAAGTCAAATCGCTCAGCAACCAGCTCGACCAGCAACGAGTCAGGCTTCTGCCCGTCTGGGTCGCTTCGGTAAAGCGAACCCTTGAGGGTATCAACCTTGAACTTGAACTCGAAGATCCGCTGCTGGACCTTGAGTTGCTCCGAGTCACCTCCGTCCTGCGCGTCTTCGAAATCGTCATCATCTTCATCCATGTCGTCAAGCACGACTGCAGTCTCGGACTGCATAAATGGGAAAGGTGTGGACTGCCTTCGCTCACGCTGAGACTTTCTCCTAGATCGATTGGATGAGTTACTCTTGAGGCGAGGACGGGACGCTTCCTTATGTTGTTCAATCTTCTGCGCCGAGGTTCCGCCAAACTTGGGAATGGCCACGTCAATGACCTTCATCAAGTTCTTATACTTGGTGTCGGACACAGTGGCGTGAAGCATTGGAAGATGTCCCGAGACCTTGAATTTGGTCAAGTTGGGCGCCTTGGGCAGGATAGAGGTTTCGACAACGAAGTCGACGTTGATTTGTTCAACGACATGAAGATGGGCCTTGCCGCTCTTTTCCACTAATTGAGCCTTGGTCTCGTCAACGGAAGGACCAATGAGAACTTGAGTTGATGTCAACTTGACAATAAACTTGTCATACATGACAGACTCAAGTCGCTTAAGATCTTCATCGCTGTACGCCTGCTTTTGCTTGGACTGAATCTCCTTCATCGTGCCCTGGTCGACCAGCTCACTGTTGACATGGATGTGACCCGCATCCACAATGAGACAAGTAGAGTTTTCGGTGGTGATGCTGACAGGCACAATGATCAGGGGCGCTTGAAGATCTAGCTCAGCATTGATGGTCTTGTGCTCCTCCAGTGCGAACTCGAGACCTGCTCGAGTCTGCTCACGGATGCTTTCAACGGTTGCACCAGCGCTCTCCATGAGGGCAGTAATGGACTCCATATGTCGCTCGGGCGGTCTGAAGAAGTCGGCGATGCCAACGACAAAATTAGGGTTCCAAATAACCTCTAGGGGCTTCATCTTTCCGACGATAGCAATGTCACCCTCCCGCTCAATCGGGTTCTGCTCAAATTCGAACTGGAAGAAGGGATCTTCCTCGGGCTGCTCAAGTTCGGCCAGCGACAGTCGCTTACGCTGCGTCTCAGTAGGCGCATCCTTGACTCGCACAATCTCTGGGTAGACAGAGTCCGGCGTGGTACCATCATTAACACGGAGTCCACCGAGACTGATATTCGCGAGCATCGAATCCTTCCTTTGCAGCGCCTTAGCCTTGAAAACGTCAAAGTGCAGGCTGAGAAGATCAGCAGCATTGTCGTGGGGGCTCTTCTTCAAGGTGAAGCTACCAGTGCTGAGAGACGTCTCGATACACATCTTGATGGCTTCACGAGGGACGTCCACTTCATCGGCAATGGCGTTCTTTTCGTCCCAGTCGATAGCTTCATAGAGCTCTTGCCGCTGCTCTTCGGTCATCTGTGTGTTCTCTTCATTATGCTCAATCTTTTCTTGAGGTTTCGATCCCCACACCCACGATATCCAACCTTGCTGCTGTTGGGGTTGTTGTGGCTGATTCTTGAGAGCTTCGGCGTTCTCCTTTTTGAGCTGATTACGAGCCAAAGATCGCCAGAACCGTAAGTCTTCGTATGTGAGCTTCCACTCAAGACTGTTGATGGCGTCGGTTTCTTCCGACGACATTTGGTGGCCTTGCTTTCTCTTCTTGAACAACTCGATGTATCGTTTCCGATCGTCGCGTCGCTCACGGAAGTAATCCCATGACCATTTGCGGTTGCGCTCATGGATCTTCGAAAGTACGGCATTACCCGCGAACTCCAACCAGGCACGGGGATCTTCCTTGGGTCGGACGCCCTTTGGTTGCAATCTCTTATATTCTTGGTGTCGGATAAAGTAATGGAATAGGTCAACCATCATCAAAGCGTCTCGGTATTGGTCGTCGTCGAGAACAACACCGATCTCTTCGAACAACAGATTGGCTTTGAACTTGGGTACCATAATGTCGCCCGATTTGTCAAGCTCGATCTTAGCTTGGCCATTGACTGGTTTCAGAATGAACTGATGGTTGGTGTTCTTTTGCGCTTCTTTGCCAATCATTTCTTTAAACTTGGCGACCATCTCATCGTGTGACATTACCTCTTTGGAGGACGCTGAGGCTTCGCGACCAGTTCCGAGAAGGTCTGAGTCAGTGTTCCAATACACGGCTAAAGCACCGAGTGTTGCGAGTTTGTGAGTAACGGTGTTTGAGTCTTGGATAAAGGTGGGCTTCCACTGGCCATCAGTACTCACAGCACTGAACTCCTCGAGGGTAACACCAAGAGCGAATGGGTGTCCAGGTGCTGAGATGGAGTCTTCATATCGAATATGTATGTTCTTGACCGTGACTTGGAGGTTGTCGACGATCTTTGTTACCAGACTTTGTGTAAAGCTCTGGCTCTTCTTTTGCTCCTCCTGGCTTAGACCTTCCTGGTTCCTCTCCTTGAGCAACTCAGCGCTGTCTAGCTTCTCCATCTTGAGGCGCTGTTTCCTGCGGTCCTCCTCGTCTTGATCATATTCGGCTTCCTCCTTAGGGCTGGCGAGTAGAAAGACATCTTGGATGAAGACCTTGACAGGAGCACCGCGCAGGTTGGACCAGGGGATGACGAGTGTCAGCTCGCCCAGGTGGCCTTCCATAACATTAATGGGGAGCTTGAGCTGGTCGAGGGCCTCGCGGCGCAGCTCGAGATTGCGAAGCTTGACATCGCCCGACCAGATACCAACTTTCAACTGAGCAGGGTCGAAGTTCTTGACATACATGCCCAGGAAGCGGTTTAGCAGGCCAGCGACGAGGCCTTCGAGCATTCTGGCGGTATTATGGCCGTAACCCGGGCCGGGGAATTAGAGGACGGGTTCTTGTTGATTGCTTTATTTAAAACACATTTGTCGGAAGGGAAGATGGTGGTTATTGTGCCATACGAGGCTCGATCGGTGAATCGTCTGCTCACGTTTCGGGCGTCAAAGATGGTAGGACTCTTCGACTTCAGAGCGGGGTCACAGTCGAAGCTGTATCGTAGGTACAGTTGATGGGGTATCCCTGGTAGAGGGGAATGGGAGTGACAGGAGAGAAGGGGGGAAAAGCGGGATTCGGTGGATGAGGGTATTATCGATTCTGCCTCTTGAATAAAGATGGGCGAGTTTGCGGTGATGGTGGAAAGGTGGATTCCATCAGGCCGTGTCGTCCTCTGAGTGAGTGACGCACCTCGCCGGAGCAAAAGTGGGAAGCAACCATTGGGCGAGCTTTGGGGAATGGTGTGGCGTGTATGACGATGGTGTTTCGAGGTACTTGCTATTTGCGGGAAGCGTTGGCCGAAGCTCAAGTACCGAATTAAGTTGGCAACTGCCAGTGGCTTTCGGCTTCACGTTCCAACGCGTTCGGGCAGTTCGAAAGCTCTAAAGAGCCCTGGAGCACATCAAAGCACAGGGCATTTTTTTGGTGGGGCATGAGGATGGATCCGTTAGCCATTCCCGCAGCATTTGCATCGGTCCAAGAGTTAATCAGGTACTAAAGTAAGTAATAATTCATGACTTAATATTCTATTGACATCTAGATTGCTTTGGGGCTTCAACTAGGTTTACATTCCCGTTTACAATGCATGTGCCGGTTTAGGAGTGAAAGGCTATAATTCTGGCTGTCCAATTCCATGTTAGTGATGCTCAGCTCTAGCTCCTAAGACATTTTAGAGCTTTTCCCACACCAACACCAATATATACCAGTTTCATGACGTCACGACATAGCTTCGCAACTGGATCGCGATGATGTAGGCGTGACAGCAAAAACAAAAGAGAATGAGTTGGAGTAAAATTAAACACAGTTTGCACAGTTTCCGGGCCGAACGGGTATAGTGCCCAATGCTGTACCTGTTTGGTCCATTCTTCAATGTGCAACAGAGTTCAAGGTTAGTACAGTACAGTACAGTACTGGTAACTTCTCTATATCGGTCCAGGTACGGATTATCGAGCAATTACGTATGTCGTAGATATTCCCCAATCCCCATTCTGATCCTGATCTTGATCTTGATTCGGATCTTGGAAGCTGCTGAAGAAGATTCCATGATTACATGTTACCTCCGATTGCTCCATCGAATTCAATAGTATTTCAGTTTTAGCTTCCATTCCAGAACTTGTTCCTATTCTTTCCTCCTCAATCTTCTTCCTCGATAATCATTAACTAAAGCATCAGCCTGGTTTTGGCCTGTTTGCAGCTTTGTTCCGCCCTGCCTTAGTGTATTGTACCCGCGTGCCTTTCAATTGGCTTTCACCCTCTCAATCCAATCCAGTATTGCGACACACTACATCATGTTCCGTACCTCTGCTCGTCCCCTCTGGCAGCTCGCCGCGAGAACTTCGCCTAGTAGAGCTGCTCTTCCCCGCGCATCGATTGCGCATTTGCTGCGCCAGCAACGCGCTGTTTACTCGAGCAAATCCGACTCAGAGAACCCTCCTCCTCCAAAGCAACCCATTGACTATGAGGCCGAGCGCAAGCGCGGACAGGAGCTTCTCCAGTCCGATCCCAGTCATGTCTCGAGCCGTAGCTCAACGGCCAACGCTTCGGCTGCAGCTCAAGGCTCCCCCAGCGCAGACCAGGACATGGGCGGCGAGCTCAAGCACGATATTGTAAGCTTCAATCTACTCCGACTTGAGACAAAAAGACCTCTAACAAGCCGTCCCAGGATATCGTGAAAGACACCTTCACCTTTACAGACGTACCCCGCGAGTCGCGCATCCTCGGTCTCGCCGGTACCCTTCCTTATCTCGGAACTTCGCTTTCAACCGTTTTCCTCGCTTGGGACTTGAACAAGAACATTCCTACAGGCAATTCATTTTACGATGCTATTATGGTCGACCACGAGACGGCCAAGCACCTCTTGAGCATCATTGAGCCTGTCCAGCTTGGATACGGTGCTGTTATCATCTCTTTCCTTGGTGCTATCCACTGGGTAAGTCCGCATTGTTTTGAGCTCTACGGTATTTACGCAATAGACTAACCATTATGCAACAGGGTCTTGAGTATGCCGAGAAGGCGCCTCTTCGTGAACGAACTCGCTTCCGTTACGGCATGGGTCTTGCCGCATCAGTCGTTGCCTGGCCTACTCTTATGCTCCCCATTGAGTACGCTCTCACTACTCAATTCATGGCTTTCGTCGCTCTCTACTTTGCCGACACCCGTGCCGCGACCAAGGGCTGGGCGCCTCGCTGGTACGGCTCCTACCGTTTCCTTCTCACAGCCATGGTCGGAATGGCCATCTTCATCTCTCTTATTGGCCGCGCCAAGATCAAGCAGGGTGATGCCATCACTGCCAAGGGTCTGACCAACAACTTCTCACGAACTGGTATTGCGGACCACGAGACCAACTGGGAGAAGCTCGAGGCCGAGGAGAAGGAGCGTCAGCGAAAGAAGAAGGCCGAGGAAGAGAAGAAGGCTAAGGAGGCTGAGAAGAAGAAGAAGGAAGAGGAGAAGAAGAAGGGCAAGAAGGGTGGCAATAAGGAGAAGAAGGGTGATGACAAGGCCAAGGCCTCCGAAGAGGGCGGCGACAAGAAGGGCAAGGATAAGAGCGAGAACAAGGACGAAGGCAAGAAGTCCGAGTCCGAGTCCGAGTCCAAGGGAGACGAAGAGAAGTCTGAGTCGAAGGATGAGGGCAAGGATGAGAAGCCCAAGGAAGAATCATCGAACAAGCAGAAGGATGACTCCGAGAAGAAGGACTCCGAGCAAGAGTCCGACAAGAAGGAAGAGAAGGACGACAAGTCTGACGAAAAGAAGGATGACAAGTCTGACGAAAAGAAGGATGACAAGTCCGAGGATAAGAAGGATGACGAGTCCAAGGACAAGAAGGAAGACAAGGAGTAACTTGCTATCACAAAGATAAAGCAAGGCAAGCATGACCACTAGCGATCACAAAAGGAGTTATGGAATTTTCTGTACTTATTTCTTACATATTTCTTACATGTTGAGTTAATGAATTGATGCCCATACGAGTCAAGACGCTCACTGGACGACTGCAGATATGATAGCTCCAAGGTGAATAAAAATCATCAACTTCATGCATTAAACAACTAGGTATCTCTGACCCGCCGCGGGTATTGCTCCGTACAATCCCAAGACAGCCGTGGCCCATTTATAATTCTATCAGACCCCTTGAAGCGAAGCAAAACAGATGGTGGCACAAGTTCCAACGCCGTCAAGATGCAACCGGACTGGGACCGTCTGTTTCTGTCCCAGGAATACCCATCCAGCTTTTCCGCGATGAACCTCCCAAAAATCATCATCATTAAAAGTACTTTAGCAAAGAAACGGTGCTCAGTGTGTTCTTGACAATGTTCAAGGTCGAGCGAGTCCTTGTTTGGCCTGAAGATAGGTTAGTTACAATGATACATAAGCCAGGAAACATATGTCAACATACCTTCATCTGTTCAATTCGGGCCTTCAGTTGACTCGTCACCTCGGCCGCTCTCCTCCAGCTCTCGGCACCGTTACCTCCAGTGGGTTGAGGTAGTGATGACATTGGCCGTTGTGAGGGCGCTGGTACATGGTCGTCGTCGTTGTAGGGTCGTGCACTTCTAAAACCGCGTGCTGGAGATCCACGTCCTGATGAGCTTGCGCTGCCTGCGTATCGCATCTCGGGACTGAACTTGTTACGAGGAGGTGCCATTGGCTCGCCGTTTTCCTTTTCTTCGGACATACTGCTGGCAATGCTCATTCTATGGCGGCTTACTGATGGTGGTCCGTGATCTCGGTACACGTCATCGTTTGTGGGAGAAGCCAGGCGAGGGCTATGCATGCCACTTCCAGAGCCCTCAAGTCTTTCGGCGTGACTCAAAGCCTTCTTAAGTCTTTCCAGTTCACGTCTCAAGCGGTCGTTGGTCTGTTCGGTAGCCTCTGCATCGCTTCTCGCACGAACAAGCTGGGTCTCCTTGGCCTTGATACTTAACACGTCGCGGGTGTGGTCCTCGATCAAGCCTGCGTTCTGGTTTTTGAGTTCCTGGATCTCCGACATGAACTTGCTACGCTCTTGTCGCATTTCATCAACCTGGCGGGTGAGTCGGTCGTTGGCTGCTCGAAGCTCCTCGATCTCGGCACGCTCGACAGCCGTAAGACCGCTGGATGGAGGTGGCGAGGCGGGTTCCACTGGAGGTGAGGGTGCGGCAGGCTTGGCGAGAGAGCGTCCAGCAAGACCACGAGACAGACCAAGACGAGGCTGAGGAGGGGCAGGCGCTGGTTCGTCATCGGGCATGACAGGTGCAGCAGGGGCACGGCGAGGGGATCCAGGGGCTACCGGAGCTCCAATTGTCTTCTTCTTCAATCCACTGAGTCCAGGCTTAGCAAGCTTACCAGGGGCTGCTCGAGGCGTAGGCTGAGGAGCGAGAGGGGCCTCATCTGGCATCACAGGAGCAGCGGCAGGGGCGGGAGCAGCCTTCTTGGCGACAGGTTTCTTTCCACCCATAACCTTCTTGGCGGGAGCAGCCTTGGGCGCAGGAGCAGGTTTGGGCTTGGGCTTTTCCTTGGCCTTAACTTCGGCAGCCTCAAAATACTCCTTAACCTTGTTCCTGCGAATATCATCCAGTCCTTCCAAATTGGGTGTCATAGCACGTTCACCGATGATTTTCATGACAGTACCGAGAATCTCGGCACCACCATCTCGAAGAGCAGGGCTTGACTCAGACAGAAGCTTCTTACCAGCTTCACAGATAGTGGCTTGCTCCGGCTTGCTGGGGACATCTCGCGTCGTTCGCAAACAGCGAATTAAAAACTTCATGGTACCCTCCTTGACCTGGGGGTTCTTGTTGCTCAGGTAAGCAATGATATCCTCCATACACTCGGCCAAGTCGGTCGAGGCGAAAACAGCATCGAGGGCGGCTCCGAGGGCATCGGCTACTGAGGCCTTCTTCTCCTTGAGGCGATCCATGATGGGCTGCATAACCGTGGCGCGGTACTTAGCAAAGCCCTTACGGAGGCCCTTTGCGAGAAGTTCGATACATAGGGCAGCTTGTGTAACGACGGTAACGTTGGCGTCCTTCATGCACTTGGCCAAGCCACGACAGACTTCGTTGAAATCGGTTTCCTTAATACGAGGGACGTTAAGCGCTGAGTGCAAGGCGTCAACAGCTTCTTTTCGGTCCTTCCACTTCGAAGAGGCGAGCTGGTCGCTAAAGTTGGGCGGAATCTTCTTGCTAACATCTTGAGGCTCAGCCAGATCAAAAGCATCGACTTCTCCAGCATCCTCTCCCTCTGCCTCGCCTTCCTCGCCTTCTTCGGCGCCTTCGGGAGCAGCGGCAAGAGCTTCTTGTTGCGATCGGAGCAGACGTTCCTGCTTGGGTGGGCCTTCAGCTTTGATCTTCTCGAACTGCGCTTCCAAATCAGTTTGCTGAGTAGGCTTAAGCTCGCCCCAGAACATGGGCTTCATAGCCTCCCTCAACCATCTGTAAAGCTCGACTGTCAGGTTTGTAGCCTCAGCACGGACGTTCTTGTCGGCAGCGCCAAAGGCCTTGGGGAGTGCTTTGAGCACAGGTTTCGGGTCGACAACCTTGCAGCCATAGTTGTGGAAGATCTGTGTGAGAGCGTGTAGTGTTGCGGCAACATTCTTGGGAACCTTGTTATTTAAGCCGGGAAGCATATCCTCAATAACAGGTCCAGCGACGTCGAGCTCAATGTAAAGGAGCAGAGCTTCGATAGAATTTTGCTTAATGGCTGCTCGGGTCGAAGAGAGACATTTCTCAACCATAGGGGTAATGGTTTGGTTCCGCGTCCTTAAGCAGCAATCTCTTCCACCATATTTGAGAAAAGCGCACAAGGCGGTGACTGCTTCTTGCTGAGCGGCAACATTCGAGTCGAGAACAGCTTTATTCCATAGGCCTGGGTCGTTCAAGAACGGTCGGAAACAGGGATCCGACTCATCAGGGGACTTCTCGAACTGCTTGGTAGCTTCTTCGTATGCTCCTTTTCTGACCTTCCAGACCTTGTGTGCGAAGCGGTCGGGCAAGGGTATGGAGCTAAAATCTTCTTCGTCGGCCATGGTTGCGGTTTCTTGGGAAAATTGGTATTGAGGAGAGCTCGAGACAGGGTATCTTTCGAGTGTATGATGTCGTTTCTTGGGTTTTAAAAACTGGACTAGGCGGGTAATTAGCTTATGAAATAGACCGGAGCGCTTTGGAGGATCCATCATAAGGCTATTGGGTTCCAGATGCCATAGGCGCACGGGATACTCTGTAAGAGTAAAGCCGGCCTTGATGATGTTGAATAGCTTCGCAGAACATACCGAGTAAAAGCGAAAAGTAGAGTGACGGGTATCAAGAAGAGGGAAGAGGTTTGGTGGTTGTCGCGTGTTAAAGGAGGAAACAAAGCAGTTGCGTTGTTCTTTCTATAAAAGAGGGCGCAATGTTAGTGATGGCAAATATACAGAGAAGGAAGCATGCGCAACAAAGCGACAGGTCCAAAATAAAGATGCACCCGCAAAACAAGCAAGGCAAGCGACTTCTTATTTGTTCCTGGATCCTTGTTGTTTGGACGAAGCCCTCTTGTTCCGTTTCGTTTTTTGGAGGGGAAAGTCAACAAGCGGCCGTCACCTGATTTAGCAGGGGTTTCGACAGGCCTGAAATGAACCTGGGACAGGGCCAGAATACGGGGACGGGACGGAAATGGATTTTCAGGGACTTACAGATTGGCTTTTTGAAACGTTAACGTCGTAAAGTACAGATGTATATTTGATTCAGGAACGGAAGAAAAAGGGATATATGTATGGATATGGATATCAATGTATTAAATGGAACTAAAAAAAAACTGTGCCACTTACGGACCCCAAATATCTTGGTAAAGTACTTTATGGCTACCTTGTGTGTTGTCATTCAAGTGGCCCGGTCACAATTCTTTATTGACGCCCAATCTACCACCATTGCCCCAGAAACAGACACAGACAACAGCCACACACCGATGTCAAAATGCATGGGAGATCAACATCAACAACCATGCTTCTTTACATTGGATGTAATTCTGTTCATGGAGATAATCTAACCTGGTGGACAGTATACTAAGAATTGGCGTTTTCTGTCATTTCTCCAGATCAAACTCCCTTGCAGATTGACAGGAACGGGAATCAAGCCACAGCTACTGGTTTCGGGCTCCTACATTCCTCTCTTCTTAGTGGACCCAAATACTGCATCATGGAATCTTCAGTTTTCAGCCCTCTAAGGTCAAAGCTTAAATGGCATGAACCCTTTACAGAATGCTGGGTAGAAGATGCAAGAAATTGCTGCTTATGTTTCGCCTTGCTTTCAATTGCTCAGCAACCAAGAAACTGTTGACGTGTCGTACTTCAAGCTGGAGGGATAGCCAGTTAGGCACCTTGTCCACAGTTCATTTGACTGGTCAAGGGTAACCTTGAATTGAACAAGATCTATTCATCAAGAAAGGTAATGAGGGGTAATTATTCCAGCAGGATCGTGGGAAGCCGCCAGATAATCATTATTGCCCAGTAATCCTACAACAGTACAGTAGTGTGAGCCCGGGTTCCCGGATAGATTATGTCGAGATTTGGCTCAACTGCAGAAGGTTTTTAAGAGGTTTGTTCGGTAGAGCACCCACACAGCACATCCATCTCCGGTCGGGGAAAAAGAACAATAGTCTTACAAGGTGATTATTTAAGCGTGTACCGGATCTGATGACCATACCAGCCCAAAGTCTTGACAGCATAAGAAACGAAGCCCATGTATTGAGAGTTTATAGCACTTAGAAGTAACCCATGGCACTGATGTAACGATCGGCCTTTACCACAGCGTGATAGAGGGAACCTGAGGTGGGATTCTGCTTAGTAATAGTACACGTGAAGATAAGATCTTCGAGGGTGGGTCAGTGGCTCAGTGCTGAGCATCGTCATGTTTAGCTTCAGCCTATCGCGTCGAGATCTTGCTTTAATCTTTACCCAAGTGCGCTCGCGCACCCGAAAAGTATCATCCTTTTACGAAGCACCGCAATCCACACAGCTACCATGAACGGCTCAACAGGGTCCTCATTTGATCCTTCACGCTTAACTAAAGCCGCCGCTGCCGAATATTCTTCATCAGCATCCGAATCCGAAGATGAGCACCTTGCGCCAGGCCTCGATGCCGACAACGACTTCGGTGACTTCAACCCTCGCAAGAGACGTCGCACTGGTCGTAATAACAAGGAAAAGGCAGCGCTAGGCATCTTTGGCTCCGATAGCGAGGACGACGGCCCGGCTAAGAAGTGGAAGAAAACAAAAAATTTAAGAAATAAGGGTTTGAACTTTGTTTCTACAGGCGCAGGCAGCGAAAAAGAAGACGACGATCAAGATTCCGACGATGACCGCCCAATGCTAGGATCCGCGATGGATCAAGACGAGGATGAGGATGATGAGGACGAAGGAAACACTCGTGGAATAGGACTTGGCTTCGGTACTGCACGCGGGTTTGCCCAGAACGATACCCAAAACTCGAGTCGAAGCGCGAGTGCTGAAGCGCCATCCCGCCCAACTTTTCGAACTCGATTCGACGGAAAGAACCCTCTCGGCATGGGCTTTGTTCCCTCATCAGCAAACGATCCAGTTCTCAAGAACCCGCGCGACAATGGCTCTCCAACCCCACGCAACAAACCACAGCCCAGTGCGTTCGGCGCAAAGGGAAAAACAAACCCCAAATCTTTTGGAGCTCGAATGATGGCCAAGATGGGCTACCAAGAAGGTCAGGGTCTGGGTAAAGAAGGTCAGGGTCGAAACGTAATTATCGAAGCGAACTTACGACCACAGGGTATCGGTCTTGGTGCAGTGAAGGAGAAGTCAGAGCAGGAGCGAAAAGAAGAAAAGCGACAAGCTCAACTAAGAGGAGAAGAAGTGGTGGATTCAGACGAAGAAGAGAAGAAGAAGCGTAAAAGGGCAAAGAAGAAGTCTTTGGGAGGTGTATACGACAGCGCTATGAGTACACCGCGACGCCAGAAGCCGAAATATCTTACAGCAGAAGAGCTCAAGGCTGCTGCACCAGGTCTCCATATCCCAGATGCCTTTGCTCCTATTCTCGATATGACAGGGCCTGGCAGCAAAATGCTTATGTCAACGAGTGGTATCATGACACCTACAACAGGGACAGCTACACCAGAGTCAGCAGAAGTAATCGAGGCACGAAAGCTTGTCAAAAAAGCGCAAACGGAATTGCTAGCTTTCTCCGACGAGTGGAAGAGCTTACAGGAACGGAAAACCTGGATTGATTTAGAGCTCAAGGAGAAGGAACAAGAGATGGACGATTTGCGATCAGACTTTGAAAGGTTACAGGTCTTTTCCGAATTGGTCAGTGGTGAGCTTGCGACAGCCGATTGGGATCAGCTTATCGTGTGTCTGCATAAGGCTCTTGAACTCAAGGCTACAACATCCGAAATTGCTGACATCGCCGTCGCGGCTATCCATCCATTTCTTCGGGAGGCAGATTGGGATCTTCTTCAAGAACCGACACGATTTGTTTCAGGGATTAAGGAATTGCTACCACTTCTCATGCCAGCAGCTTCGGATGGTAAGTCTGTCGGTAAATGGGATTCATTGGCGGTTGACACAGACGACATCTACCGCCATCATCACAAGTCAACGACACCATACGAAAGCATGATGTACAAGAACTGGCTCCCCAAGGCTCTCGCTGCGGTCCGCTCATGGGATGTTCTGGATCCAACGCCAATGCTCAGCGTTATGGAGGCTTGGCATGACCTTCTACCAGTCTTTGTTCGCGCGCAATTTATCGACAACATTGTTCGAAAACTAGAGACGGCAGTCTCAGACTGGAACCCCAAGAGTAGACGCCAGAGCCACCGTTTACCGCACGTCTGGCTATTCCC
The DNA here is from genome assembly GCA_011034095.1 of Fusarium cf. aywerte. Lineage (NCBI taxonomy): Eukaryota > Fungi > Ascomycota > Sordariomycetes > Hypocreales > Nectriaceae > Fusarium > Fusarium cf. aywerte. The sequence continues at coordinate 1,275,240 of WETZ01000003.1, read as the reverse complement.
CTGGCTCCAATATCTACCCTCGTATCACCTCGACCCCAAGGGTACCGGCCTTGTGGCAGATGTTAGACGAAAGTTCAGACAACTCATCGATGTATGGGAATTCAAGAAGGGCGAACTACCAGGTCTCAAAGATTGGAAGGGTGTTCTGGGCGATCAATGGCGTCCCCTGGTCATGTCCCACGTCCTACCCGCAATGGGCAAGTATCTCAGCCGAAATTTCAGCGTCGAGCCCTCAGACCAAGAACCTACGCTTCCAGTCCTTACAGGCATACTGGACTGGCGATACATCCTCGGCCGAAGGGTCGTCGCCGAGGTACTCCTACAGCACATGTTTCCCATGTGGCACAAAATATTGACGGAGTGGTTGTCGCGTGATGAAGTTGACCTGGGTGAGGTCGCAGAGTGGTATGGCTGGTGGCGAGGGAGTGTTTTGAAAGATCTTGCGGAGGTCAACTCCGTCAAGACGGAATTCGACAAGGGGATGAGGGTTATGGCAAAGGCTGTGGCAGGGGCTTAATGCTGTTTGAAATGGGGAGATGTACTGACAGAATGTCTTGAACCAGGAGAGCGTTTCAAGGAACATATCTAGATAAAGGTTTTAGAAGGATGAATCACAAAACTAATTATCTGGACGAATAGGTTACGTCCTTAATTTGCCTCAACCCTGATTTCTCTCAAGTTCGGTGGTTCCGTGAAACGACGTCGGAGATCTGGTGTCTTGTCCGGTATACCTACGGCTACACTGGGTGGCCGGATATCTTCATACATACTCCCTAGGTAGAAACTAGAGACCAAGGACTTCAATGTGGTATACAACGGCTAACTGACTTACATATTTAGTATGTGTATGTTCCGTCTCATGCCTATATAGAGCCTCTTTCCATCCTTTGTTGTCAGTCGCATACAAAGCGAACAGAAAGGGCCTCACTCCTCAATGTCAGCATCATCCATCCATCCTCAGCCAATGACTCTGTACGAGTTCATAGGCGTGGCTGTCTCAATTGCCACTCACTACCTGCTCAAGATCTTCTCACCACTTCCCCGTTCGAAATCTACTCTCCTTGGCAGAGCAATAAGGGAAAGCCGGTGCGACATCTGAGAAGATTGAGTTTCAGAATGCTAGACAAGATTTTCCTCTACGGACTTTCGACAGATGAGAGACAAGCGCATAGGTTGGAGATTAATGTGTAAGTTGAATCAAAGACATTGAGTTGCAGAGTGATGCACAGATCTCATGCGTTGGCGAGTGATGAGCGTGTATGTAAAAGCATGTAAAAGCCAAGATATGCGGATTGGAGGGAGTCGAGTATGGCTGGCAAAGGTTACTTGACGCCTTTTCCACTTACGCAGTAGAGAAGAGGGGGCATAGTTCTATAAGAAGGGAAGCCTTCCTCAGGTTTTTCATTGTCATTGTACTCATCACTCCAAACACTCTGCTTCAAGATGCTCTCCATCAAGATCCTCCTGGCTCTGCTTCCCTCAGCTCTCGCCCATTTCACAATTGGCGAGGTTGTCCAGGACAACTACATCGTCACTTTAAAGCCCAGGATTAACGAAGCAGAAATTGAGCAGCATATAGAATGGGTCGATGATATCCACACTGCGAGCCTGCTGCGTCGCGGTGAGGATGGTGTTGATAAAGTTTGGAACTCGACCTTTAAAGGGTACTGTGGTGAGTTTGACAAGAGCACCATCAAGAAGATCAACGAGAGCCAGGATGTAAGTCGCACCCTTCTTCAATCCTTTGAGTATGACACTCATAGCTTGATAGGTCCTCGCTGTTGAGCCGGTTAGGAAAGTCTCACTGGCCGTCGTCCAGCCCAAGGCTGAATGGGGTCTTGCATCCATTTCACACCGGACTACCGGCACAAACGAGTATCTCTACGATGCATCTGCTGGAAATGGCATGTTCGCTTATCTCGTTGACACTGGTATCAATCTTAAACATGAAGACTTCCAAGGCCGAGCCTCCAATGGTTACAATGCCTATCCTGGTGTTCCGTTTGTCGATGTTGCCGGCCATGGGACGCACTGCGCCGGCACCATCGCTGGCAAGGTGTATGGCGTCGCCAAGAGAGCACGCCTTATTGCGGTCAAGGTCTTCCACGACGAGAGTGTAAGTTTTCCGTCTTATTCGTGTTACGAATCCTGCTAACAGTTAGCAGTCGACAACTGCTATCGTTCTTGATGGATATAACTGGGCAGTCAATAACATCACCAACACTCCTGGCCGTAATCAACAATCCGTCATCTCCATGTCCCTGGGCGGCGGCAAATCCGACGCCTTTAACCTCGCCGTCGAAATGGCCTACCGCCAAAACATTCACACTGTTGTAGCAGCAGGCAACAGCAACGTTGACGCCAAAGACACATCGCCTGCCTCTGCCCAAAACGCCACCACCGTGGGCGCCATAGATAGGAACAACAATAGAGCCAGCTTCTCCAACTTTGGTCCATTCGTGGATATCTTTGCGCCTGGCGTGAACATTAAGAGCACCTGGATTGGCAGTAACAACGCGACCGAGACGCTGAGCGGCACAAGCATGGCTTGTCCCCATGTTGCGGGTCTGTCATTGTACTTGAGAGCGAAGGAGGGCTTGAAGACTGTTAAGAACGTTCAGGATAGGATCAAGCAGTTGGCAACCAAGAATGTTGTGACTAATGCTGGAAAGGGAAGTCCAAATCTGTTGGCTTACAATGGAGGTGCTCCCGAGAGAACCACAGCTAGAAAGAAGGACTGGAGTGCGTAAGTGGTTAAACACATGCACCGAGATTCATTGATGAGGGCTTGGAGATGTCGACACTCGTTTTACTTCTTCTTCGATACACTCGTTTCAAGATCATTGTTTACTTCAGCCTTAAGAAGGCCATTCTTATCCTGAATCAAATGAGCATATGCAGTTCTATCAACACTGTTTGTTCGTATTACTGTGTTTAAGATACTAGAGTTGTTCGACATAGATGTAGGGTAGGCTATCGGGCTGGGTAACGTGAGAATGACCGTTGCCTTTGCCCGCATATAAACATTATCCGCCTTGATCCTGGCTCTATGATAGAAATTTTGAACTTTTTGTGATAACTCAGATAATCACTGCACTGAAGCTATGCTGTTGATGGTATCCCACCCGCGTGGTCAATCGATGACTGGTGTGAGCACAGACAACGTGGCAATCCAGGGTTGGGATAATAAAAAAGGAAAAGAGGAGGTCCGTGATGAGATAGCCGGTTCCGGGGGATCTGTAGCGTGAATGTTTACGACTCGATTGGCTTCTCGATAGCAGCAGTTCGTTGCTACAAGGATAGATTGTGTAACCTTTATCAGATCGCACAATCTTCTGTGGATAATCAAGCTGTTGATGGCATTGTATTGAGGCAGTCTGTAATCCTGGATTGGTCCCTTTTTGCCCCTTTTATTTTTCAATTCGAGGCCTCTTCTCCACAACAGCTTAGCACCTACATAAAGGTGATATGCATATGGATACTACTGAACCAGGCAAGAAACACTCACTGCGGCAGACAATAATAGCAACAACAAAACAACAACCGCCAAGCATGTAAAGAATCATCAACTGAATCAGATTGGTGTCATGTCTCAGATAAAAAGAAAACATAATCGACTCGGAAGTACTAAACAGTCAAGGCGGCTTCTCTAAGTGCCGTCCACCATCAATGGGAGGGGGGCCTGGCCCCGGGGTCATGGAAAACTCGATCCTCGTAGCTTATGAGACGAAATAACTTGGTCACTTTACATGGATCTAGACAGACTGTTAGACTCTTTATTTCTGACAACCTAAACTTCGGTCTCAAGTTTTTCTGCCGCCCCTAGACTTGAAGCGCTGCAGCCGCCGCAAAAGTGCAGTCCAAGGAGGCAAATTGACGCCCGATCGACTGCCTAGACTAGGTACAGTACCTAGACTAAACTCTTAATGTCGCGTGCGTGCCAACTTTGATGGGTTTTCAGTTCAAGCCTTTTTGCTTTTTGTGACGTGCTGCTCTGTTTTCTCGTTGGCGCTCTCTGCCGCTGCCGCTCGCTAACAAGTTGACGCCCAGGCCCTCTGCTCGCTGTGACGCCCGTGCTTTGCTTCCGTTTCTATGCTCTCCATGCTTCACCTAAACTATCTTGTCGGCTTCTTATCTTGAGAACCGTTTCTGACATCACTTAACTCTATTACTGTTTGAATTTCCTTCTTTCAGGCTGAGGATTCACAGTACTTGCTTTTTCCAAATCACTATACTTCCTGTATTCTGCCCTATTCTTGGCATTGAGTGATTGCGACGCAGTACACATACGTACCTACTATTGCTTTGGGTTGCTTTCCGACAATCAAGGCAATCACCGCAAGACATTCTGGGAATGTCACAGTTTGACTGACCATTTGTTTATCAACCACTATACCTCCATTATTTGATTCATCATCTTGGCTGTGCTGAGGTGAGGTGAGCGAGGCGACGTTAGGCAAAGCGCTGCTGCAGTAAATAAAGGAAGGTACTGCACTGCTGGAAATCGCCCGCCGACCCGCTGACTCGACCGATTTCGACTTGACCCGACCTGGTTGATTGATTACATGACCCATCTCGACTCCTCCACCTCCATCAATCCTCCTACAACCTTTTCGTTCCCAAAAAACGCTCCAGTCCTGCGATAGCGACTGCGACTGCGCCTTGGGCATCCCTTCACCATGTTTTGGAGGTTTGGCGGTTACGCCAACATCTCCACTATCGACACAATCCTCGACAAACCCGATTTCACCCTCGAGGAACTGCTCGACGAAAGCGATCTGATCCAGGAGCTCAAACAGCACAACTCAAAACTCATCGAATACTTGCGAAGCGACAAAGTTCTCGATAACCTGCTCGATTATGTGGTCGCTCCCAAGCTCGAGAGCGTCGAGTCCCCCGACGAATCCACCACGGAACAAGAGGCCAAGGCTAAGAATCGCTTCTCCTTCTCGCGACCGCGCGCATCCTCCCGCGCCACCGACCCGGGCAACGATGAGGAAGAGGAGCAAGAGAAGAAGCGCAATCGCTACGCTTTTGTAGCTTGCGAAATTCTCAGCTCCGATACCTGGTCAATCTACGAGGCCCTCGCTGACAATCGACAATTGATTCGCGATTTTTGGAAGTTCTTGTCCCGCCCTGCCCCGCTCGATCCCCTCCAGGCGAGCTACTTCACAAAGGTCAACGAGTCCTTGTTCGAGAAGAAGACCGAGGAGATGATGGAACTTTTGACCACTCTTCCTGATGCTGTTCCCAATTTACTTAAGCATGTCGAGTGCCCTATGGTCATGGACCTGTTGCTCAAAATCATTGCCCTGGACCGTAACGAAGGTGGCCAGGGTGTCGTTGAGGTATGCGCACCCCTCATCAAAACGATTGCATTCATGCTAACATTGCTTCTCTAGTGGCTGTATTCCAAAGACATCATCCCGAGCCTCCTTTCCTGCCTTGGACCCGAGAATAACTGGGTTGTTCAAACCGCCGCGGGTGACTTCATCAAAGCCATCATCACCATCTCGGCTAATGCCTCCCAAAACGAGCAACAATGCATCGGCCCCAACGAACTTACTCGTCAACTTGTCTCCAAGCCATGCATCGAGCAGCTGATCGGTTACATGCTTAGTGGCGGTAACCCTCTGACTGTGGGTGTCGGCATCATTATCGAGGTCATTCGAAAGAACAACTCGGACTACGATCCCGATATGGGCACCGAGGCGACCGCTGCGCCTTCGAGCCGCGATCCCATTTACCTGGGCACCCTTCTTCGACTCTTTGCCGAGAACGTCCCCAAGTTCATGAGCCTCATCATGGACGTACCCTCCAAGAAGGACAAGATTGACTCAACCTTTGGTGTCAAGCTCGAGCCCCTTGGCTTTGACCGCTTTAAGACATGCGAGCTCATGGCCGAGTTGTTACACTGCAGTAACATGGGCTTGCTGAATGAACCAGGTTCCGAGGAGCTCACAGCTCAGCGTGATGTCGAGCGACAACGTCTTCGTAACGAGGGCAAGCTAGGCCCTCTTAAGGAGGAGGATCACTCCGCCGACGACTTGACCATGCGAACCCCTGCACCCGAAGAGAAGAGGCGCCTCGAAGTCACTAACGCAGACGATGACGGGTTTGAGGAGGTTGAACCAAGCAAGGAAATGAGCGAGGATACTTCTCATGAGTTCGTCAAGGCCGAGGATGATATCCCAGTTGTTTCTACAACTTCGCTTTCCGGTAAGGATGAGGATGACTTTGTCGACGAGCCGCTTAGCCCTCCTCAACCATCCATCAAGGTAGAGGAGACACGCTTCGACGAGCCAGATCTGATGGTTGCGCCTTTGTCGCCTACAAAAACCAAGACCGCTGAGCCTGCGTCTACGGAGCCTGCCAAGGTCGACACCAACGAGAAGCCCGAATCTAAAGAGTCTGGCAACGAGAAGGCCGAGGAACAAAAGTCAGACACTTTGAAGCAAGAAGATGCTCCTAAAGACGACACCTCTGACTCGTCGGTTGTCCTGACTCCTGCTCCCTCTGAGCCCGAGTCTAGGGCTGAGCCTAGTGATGTCCCTGCCAAGGGAGATGATCAGCCTCGAAGCTTCTCTCCCCAACCTGAGGACACACCGGCACCTCTCTTTTCTGCTCCGCCTGCGCCGGAATCAGGAGCTAATCGTCCACCGCAGACGCCTGAGAAGCCAACTGCTGATGCCCCCAAAACTGAGGAGACTTCAACCTCTGAGGTAAAGGAGGAGGACTCCAAGGACTCCAAGCCAACAGAAGAGCAGCCCGCAGGTCAGGCAGAGGAGCCTGTTGTCGGAGACTTCCTTAAGCTCCAATTCGTGGAGTATCGCGTTGTTCCAACCATTCTTGTAAGTCACTCACACCACTTATGGAATCTATTTTCTAACTCGTCAGAACTTCTTCTTCACTTACCCTTGGAACAACTTCTTGCACAATGTCGTCTACGACATCGTTCAGCAAGTGTTCAACGGCCCCATGGACCGCAGCTACAACCCCACACTGGCTGTTTCCCTGTTCGAAGCCGCCGACATCACAAGTGCCATCATCAACGGTCAAAAGATCAGCGATGAGTCTCAGGCTAAGACTAAGACCCGCATGGGTTACATGGGTCACCTTACCCTTATTGCCGAGGAGGTTGTTAAGTTCACTGAACGACACCCCCCGGAGCTCCTCTCGGAGATAGTCCTTGACCGGGTTATGAGCCAGGAATGGATCAGCTACGTTGAGGGATCACTTGCCGAAACACGTGAGCGAGACAACGCCATCTTGGGAGGTGTACGACCAGAGGTAGCCATGGGCAACCGAGCTATGGGCGGCGGCAGTGGACTGGGAGGCGTCGGTCTTTCTGGACTGAGCGGAGGTTCCGGAAGCGGCGGCTCCAGTGCACTGGCTGAAGCTGGCCTGAACGGTGGCATAGAGCTCACCCAGGACAGCGGAAACGGCATTGGTCCTTTTACCATCACCGCTGGAACATTAATGTCCGGCTTCGGCAGCAGCAGTGACGAGGAGGACGAAGATGGGGACGGAGACGAGGAAGACGTCAATTCTGAGGTGAGTGGTGCTTCCGCTGAAGATGGGGAGGATCGAGGCATTCCTGGATACCCTGGCATAACGGAGACTCTCGAGGATGTGATCATGCGTTCCCCAGAGCCTTTCCGAGCGGATTCGCCCGATTTCGAGGATCTACAGGATATCACAAGAGGTTCCCCTATGGACCTAGACGGATCCGGGGCTCCGAATCGGGTATCGTCTCATGATGAAGAGCGGCAACATGCGGAACAGGTTGAGGATGTCTCAAAGCCAGAAGGCAACCCTTAGGAAGGTCCGGCCTACTGGGGAAGTCTTGATCGCCCCCGTACAAGACGTGAGACGCGAAGCAGGCGAAGTCGAGTGACTCCACAACTTGACGAACTCGAGACACTCGAGGAAATTGATGTTGAGGACATCACGAGGCTGATGTTGGCGAGGTTTTGAGACATTTATACCAGGCGTTGTGGGATAGATTGGGTGGATGGATGGGCAAGGCAGGGTTATCATGTATAGGGTCTAGAACGTGGCCCAAATTTGGGATTTGTATAGTTGTGTTTGGCAACGGAGACAAAGAGTTAGGAGTCCATGCCGCATACGAAGGAACGAAATGGAATGGGGGATCATGCTTCGATGCCAGAGTTTTCCATGGACGCCTATCCTCATCTCATCTCATCACATCACATCTTCTAGTGTCAACTGATCACTCATGGGCGCCTCGTACTGACGAGACATCTTTAGTTCCGGGCTTACACGGACCCTCTGAACAACTCGGGAGGCTCTATGGATCCTCCCTCGATTCCCCCACCACCTCCGCCCCCACCGCCGCTGAACATTCCCCCTTCCCGGGCAAGACTTCAGCTAGCGGCTCGGTTGGCTATGCACCAGAAGAACAACCAAGCACAATCATCGGGCAATTTGAGTAACGACGATGATGAGGATGACGAGAATCCCACGGATCCTTTTGCCGATACGGAAGAAGATTTTGACGATGATGACCAAACTCAAGGTGATGAGAGGGGTGCGTGGTGGCGAGATGTGGTGAGGGATCGCGGAGGCAAGCCAGACGGGAATGAATCAGATGATGAGCGTGACGATGACGACGATGACGAGTTTGGAGACTTTGCAATGCCCGAAGACGATGCAGCTGGTGATCAGTCTGTTCTACGGCCTCAACCTGTGAATCCCGCCAAGGAAGGTTCAACTCGTGGTCTCAGCGGCTTGTGGCCTTTTGGTCTATCAAAGGCTGAAAAGGACAAGGAAGGAAATAAGCCAGCAGCCGAGGAGGAAGCAAGTCAAGCAGCTGGTAAGGCAGAGGATGACACAAAAGCTGTGGAAGTCAAGGAGGCGAAGCGCAGGACGAGCATTGAGGATCCCGATGACGATGAGGTTGTTGTTTAGCGAGGCTACGACGATACCAGCTGGCTTTTCGATAGAGGTTTGTGATGAGATGAGATGAGATGAGATGAGATGAGGGGCGATAATGAACGGTGTACGATATATAGGAAACTGAATGGACTGATGGTTGATGAGATAGTTTGGTGTACGTAGAATTGCATGTAAGACGAATTGAGTTATGTTTGCATTTGTGATTTGCGTCATGTCAATTGAAGATTATTCAACTAGAGCACGAAGATAATAATCTGGTCTATCTACCCTGAATCTTCGTAGTACAGAGCATAGTCGAAGAGAGCTGTCTTGAGCGTGTCCCTGTGTTCATTGTTTACTCGTGGATTCTATTCCTGACTCGTACCTCTGCGCCAAGCTCTTTGGACTTGACTTTGCAAAGAGTCGAGTGAGCACTAAGCAAGCGTACCGTAAGAAAAAGTGCCTAGCTAATCTCGGCTGTAGCCTTATTTCGCTTGTAGCCGAGGGACGTCCCGTGTTCCCGGATAGTGATGTGACCATTGCTGAAGCTTGGAAGAAGATCTGTCACTCAACACTGAGTTTTATCAATAAGATAATCTCCCAGTATTTAAACAACAGTTGAGGTACGGTGGTGTTTTAATTCGATTGTTTTTCGAGTCATTGTAGGTATTGTACAAGCAGTTTTGAGTAGTATATTGCAACAGTCCAGGGGTATCGACGGACGGATATGCAAGTTTTAGTCAGAAGCTTAAAAGAGAAGATGCAATTTCGGATAAGTGCTGTGCCTGACTTGTGCTGCGTTTTCTCCAGGTGCCAAGCTTTATCGTGCACAGCCGCTTCGGTTGTTAGATATGGGGGCTATCTGCTATCATACGCGTGCGTGTGTTATAGGTAGGTGGGTGATGTTTGCGAGGCGGACTGCGAAACATTTTTGGGGAGCTGAGATGGAGATTTAGTGATGTTGAGATCTATGGTTATAGACTTGTCTGGACTTTCACGACGCTGTCTCGAGACCGGTCACCATAATTTAACTAGGAGTCTAACTTTGCTTTCAATTTGATTATTGGTAAAGATAAAAAAAAAACTCTGCAGTCTTGGAACTTGGGGGCGGTATGCCGGTGTCGCTTAGCTGCGTACGAAAGTAAGACGCGCTTAGCTTACAGTGACTTATTAACTAGACGCAAGGGAAACAATCACCAAAAGCGGTGATAGGTACAGATGGTGGGTATCAAAAAGGGGAATGAGAAGAAACCCTGATCCTTAACTTGATCCTGTTCATGGATGTGCTGTCTTGTTTTGTGTTACGGTTGGGCTTTGACGCGCTGGGCCAAGACTGGGGGCGGGATTTGGACTACCATGGTTATAGTTGTGGCTGTGAGGAGAAGAATCCGCCTCGACGTGCTATATTTATTCGTTTCAGGTTTACCTTAATCTTTAGATGGATATCTGTCGGCTACGCTGTGATAAGCGATATGAAAACTTATCTGATGAGTTGTCTTGACCAGTGTCTCAAACTACTGGATAGCAATGCCAAGTTACAATAGAGCACTAAGACATGATGATTCGTAGCCAAGATGAAACAAAACAAGAATAAAACAAAGACACGCATATTTCCCTTGACGGCACGTCATTTTAGTTGATGGAGGAGTTAACGAGCTTCTCCATTCGCTGTCATGTCTAATCTTCAACAGTCACTGGTACTTCAAGCCTCACAATAGCCCGAGTACTCTCTGGGTACCCCGTACGAACGTCTGCTGCTATTGGCTGCGGAAAGGAGGAGGAGCTGACGGGCTAACGGGATGGGCTGTGCCAGGATTCAGGATTCAAGATTTGGGGGTTTAAAGATGAAGGATGAATTAAAGAGGAGATAAACTTATTAGAATGCAGAGAGATGTCATTAATGATTAGTTGTTTAAAAAGGATCATGGTTCTCGCTTCTTTTGGAGAGATTGGGACTTTGGTTATAGCACCATTTATGATTAATTTTACGAATGTTGCTCATGTACTCAACTGATTGTATGCAGTATGCAATAGCCATTATCGACAGCATCAATATCATTGGAGTCAGTCAGGCGTGATACCGTCGAGGTTCTCCTTCAAGATGCCCGAACATCAAAGCCTTCCAAGGCTGATGACAAATCTCGACTTCCCCTCTCAACCCCAAGACCATCTCATCCAAGCCATCGCCTCAACACTATCTATCTCCCTCGAGGACATTCTTCTATTCGACTCTTTCTCCGAATTAGGCGGCGATGAAGACTCGGCGCAACAAGTCTGTCTCGCTTGTCGTAGCAAGGGTCTGGAGGTCAGCGGCAAAGACATCCTAGACTGTCCAACTCTAGCCGAGCTACAGACGCGCATCACACCGCGTGGGTTAAGTTTCTCTTCGCAAGAGAGTAGCGAAAGCGTTTCCGCTGCTGACTCGGGAGGTAATGCATACTATTACTCCGGTGATGAGGATGTGCAGGGAGAAACAAGTAGAACAAGAAGCGGTAGGGCTGCAGGGGATGAGGATGCTGTGGAGTCTAATTTGTCGAGCTTACTGCAGTCATTTCCCAGCGTCAGCTACATGGTTCTTAACCCCAGGGCAGGCCCATTTGACGGTCAAGCGGTAGCTCTTATTAAGATCGACTGTGTCTCTGGCTTTTCGCCAACCAACACCACAATCAACAACAAGACTCTATCACCTATCGAGTCTGATCTCGCAAAGTCGCAGATTTCTCTTCTGCGCATGGAATATCATCACCCTCAGATCTGGATTCCAATTGATGAGAAATACTACAACAACACTGACGAAAAAAGGGCGCTGCAAACATGGGTGCAGAATATGGATGCACCTACTTACAAGGAGGTTATGAAGCTGCAGATTCCCGCACGGCGAAATCGTGTGGTGACGAGGAGGAGAAGTACATTGCCAACAACGTGCATCGATGATTTGGAAGGGTTTGCGCTTTCGCCAATGCAACAGCTTTATTTTCAGGGAAACGACTCAATTTCGGGAACTTGGACGAAGAGCGTCTGTCTTAATGTCCAAGGCGGTGCGGAACCAGCTGATGTGGACTCTGCGATTGAAGCCATCGTTGCAAGACATGATATGCTCAGAGCCAGGTTCCGACAGACTCAAGATGGATGGGAGCAATGTATTTTCCCTGCGGCGCCAACTTCGTATCGTCTTACACATCATGTCGAGATCACTGAAGACGAGATACGCGCATTGGTTAGCGACATGGAAGCGAGCGTCAATCCTACCGAGGGTCCTGTTTTTGCAGCCATGTACATTCACAACCAGGACAGGCAACTGCTGTACCTCACAGCGCACCAACTGGTGCTGGACGATGCATCATGGAAAATCGTGCTGAGCGATCTGGACGAGCTACTCCAAAAAGGCACACTTTTGTCTGAAGGATCGGTGTCGTTCAAGTATTGGATCAAGTATCAGGGTCGACAGATGTCGCAGAGATTATTCGAGCCAACACTTCCCTTTGAAGTATACTCCGCTAACATGGACTATTGGGCTCTTACACAAGAATCCAACACTTTCGGAAACTCATCGTGTCTTTCATTCAACCTCTCCCCCGAGCAAGCGTATTTTTTGGAACAAGCGTCTGCCCAGGTTTTTAGAACGGATGTTTCTGATATCTTTCTGGCTGCTTTGTTACTGTCTTTCTGTCAGGTTTTTTCAGAGAGGAGTCTACCCACGCTATGGAAGCAAGAGAACGGACGACATGCCGCAGAGAGCGAATTTAACATTATGGAAACAGCTGGATGGTTTTCTACTCTGTGTCCAATTGGTGTTTCCGTCGATTCAGAATCGGATTTGATGCAGGTCATTACCCTGATCAAGGACACACGTCGTGCAATTCCGAGATCCGGTATCCCATTCTTCACATCTGAATTCGCCACCAGTCAAGGCGCAGCTACGAACATCCCTCTTGAAATCATCTTCAGACCAGTGGATACGGCGAAACAACTCCAGCGTCAGAACGGCTTGCTGGAACCAGTTGCAGTCCAAGACCAACTGGCAGGTTTTAAGAGCAATGCAGGACCCGACATTGGACGAATCGCCCTATTCGAAATCTCAGCTGCATTGGATTTCTCCGGAGCTCAAATCGACATCGTCTACAACAATACATCCAGATACCAGGACAAAATCCAGACTTGGATTCAAACCTTTGAGTACCACGTCCACGACGCTATCACAAGATTACAAACCCACGAACCGCAACTCACTTTTTCGGATATCCCTCTCATCCAAACAAGTTACCAGTCCCTTAACCGCCTCTGTTCAGACCGACGCGTCAACGTCAAGGACATCGAAACGATATACCCTGTAACACCAGCCCAGCAGGAGATTCTCATCGCGCAGGCTCAAGATTCAGGGTCATATCATTGTCATGCTGTTTACGAAATGACCGCTCTTCAACTCCCCATAGATGTCACTCGGCTTTGTGAAGCGTGGGAAGTCATCGTGTCTAATACGCCGGCTTTGAGAAGTATTTTCATCGATGCTGTTTCGCGAGAGGGATTATTCGACCAAGCTGTTCTGAGGAAAGTATCGCCGAGTATCTTGTTTATTGAAACAACAAATCCGGATGAAGCTGTTGCGACTCTGCCGGTGATGAATACCTCGTTTGGAGAACCGAGACACCGTTTGACAGTGTGCTATAATCCCATGAGGATGATCATCAGGCTTGATGCAAGCCAGGCCATTTGCGACGTAAGTCACCCACGTCTCTGATATACAAAATAACTAACACGGCCACAGTTGCCGAGTCTTCATCTTCTAATCGCAGAGCTCACGCGCGTGTTTTCTTCACAAAATCCCACAGACAACTCCTCTCTGCACAACACATATCTTCATCAAATCTCCTCTGTCGACACAGCTTACAGTCTCGAAGTTTGGAAAACAAGTCTCTCAGCCGCCTCGCCATGCATCTTCCCTCCTCTGACAACAGCTGAGAGTTCTGCTCTCTACGCATCCCCATTCAACTTTGACATCTCCCGGACTCAAATCGAGATGTTCTGCCAGCAGAACAATATTGCTACTGAAGCTGTGTTTCAACTGGCCTGGGCTCTCGTTCTGCGCGTATTCGTGGGTACACAAACCGTCACGTTTGGCTACCAATTCAACGCGCGCAACGAGCAGCTCCTCTGTGGAGTTGCATCTCTGGTTGGAAGCTTCGCTACGCTTTTACCATGCCATGTAGACCTTCCTGCTTCGCAGACTTTGGGAGAATGCCTGGTTTTCCTCAGTGAAGTCTTCACCAATGCGAGAAAACACGATAACATTACCCTGGCTGAGGTTCAGCATGCACTGGGTCTGAAGGAGAAAGCTCTCTTCAACACATGTCTTTACTTCCAGACCCCTGAACATCTCGACACAGGCGATGAATTAACCGCGACACTTGTTACATCTGGCCGCAAGACGGATTGCGATGTTAGTCTCACGCTGGTGTTTATCGATGAGCGTCTCCGTGGGGATTTAACTTCGTCTTATCTTTCGCCATCACAGGTTCAAAGTGTGATGAGTAGTTTTCAAGCAGCGCTGTGCCACATTCTCAACAACCCTGACAAGACCATTGCCGAAGTCGATCTTCTCACCGATAGAGACTATGCTTCGCTCGTCGTGCAAGACTGGGACCTTGTCCAACAGTCGCAAAAAGTCTCTGCTTGTGTACACGATGTTATTCTTCAACATAGTCTTACCAGACCGAATGCTCCGGCCGTGTGCTCCTGGGACGGCGACATTACATATGTTCAACTTGCTACGCTTGTGCAACGACTTAAGACATATCTTGTCAATCTCGGTGTTGGGCCTGGAACTGTTGTTCCTGTTGTCTTGGAGAAGAATCACTGGGCACCAGTTATTATTCTCGCCGTTCTTCAAGCAGGAGCTGCTTTTGCACCGCTTGATTGTCAAGATCCTGCCACTGTAAAGTCAACGATCGACTATCTCAACCCGCACGTTGTTCTCGCTACCGAGACAGCATGGAGGGATTTGAGTACTCTGGCTATCAACCTGGTTATCATCAACGATACATTCTTCACCATGCTGACACCTTATGTATCAAACATTGGTCAAGATGCTACCCCTGACCACGCAGCATGCATCTTCGTCACACCTAAAAAGTCGCGGAGTATTTTCTTCACTCACGCTTCTCTCCTCTCCACCTTCATCGCGCAAGCCCACTCCTTCAAACTTACTAGCGAAAGCCGCGTCCTGCAACTATCAGCCTTCAATGTCGACATTTCTCTCGTAGAAATCCTCGGCACGCTTGTTCACGGCGGTTGCGTTTGCGTTCCTCACCCCCACGACAGAGCGCACGATATAGCCAGTGCTATGGCGCGCATGGACGTAACATGGTCATACATGACAAGCGTCCTCGCAAGGAAAATCAACCCTGACGCCGTGCCAAGTTTGAGGACGCTGTGCTTTCGCACGAGAAGATTAGATCCAGACACATATGTACCCTGGTTGGAAGACCATGATGTTCTCGTCGCGTACGGTGCACCGGATATTTGTCCCCTGGGTATTTCTGTAACGGAAATAAAGAAAGATGGTGATCTCGGTGTTATCCCACCACCAGTGACAGGCAGGTTTTGGGTTCTAAATCCCGAAAATCCCAGGAAGCTCATGCCTGTGGGTGCAATCGGTGAATTAGCCATCGACAGTCCTCTCGTCACACCTCATCGCTTCGCCCTCGATAAACCCCTCGTCGCACCAGATACTTCCTTGTCTGCGGATGAGAAACCTCGTGCGCGATATCTAAAAACAGGTCATCGCGTGCGCTACCTCGATGACGGAACAGTCCAGTTCATATCTAGCGTGCGCGACGAGGTCAAAGTCAGCGGCTCAAACGTCGACGTTGCCCAGGTCGAGCAGCTCGTGCGTCGCTGCCTCGGCTCGAGTATCGACGTGGTAGTAGATTCCATAACGACGCGCGACTCGGGGCCTTTGCTAGCTGCATTCCTAGAACTGGGGCCTCAAGTATTCCAGCAGCACGAAAGTCTGCGTGATCTTAGTCCAGAGACCAAAGAGAAGACGTACATTGCTAAGAAGATGTTCGAGACAGCTCTTGAGAGTTTGTCTGCGCGGGACCGTCTTCCAAGACACTGTATTCCCTCCGTCTTCATCCCCGTAAGGACTTTTCCCATGTCGACTTCTCTCAAAGTCAACCGTCGCAAGTTGCAACGCATGGTATCTGATCTCTCAACGCACGATGTGCTACACATGTCCCGCGTACCCAACCCCAGCGAGATCCAGCGTATCGTCCTCTCACAGAAACCTCTTCCACTTACGGGACCTGAGGAAGCCATGCGCGAACACTGGGCGAGCGTAATTGGCGTTTCGGTATCTGCCATCAAAGGCTCCAGCAGCTTTTTCTCGGTCGGGGGAAACAAGTTTCTCGCTGCCGAGTTAGTCGTTACATGCAGAAAAGCCGGTCTTTGCATCTCCCTAACAGATCTCCTCAGCGAGGCCAGTCTAACAGAGATATGTCGCTCCACTGATTCTTGTACTCGCAAGCAGACAAAGATCAAAACACCTCCTGCGAAGAAACTGGATATGAGATTCGTCAAAGAGGTCATTTCGCCGCAGCTGCACTGCTCGAGTCCAGACGTTCTCGACTTTGCTGAGGCGTCGGCGCAACAAGTCCAAGGTCTTGAGTTGGGCATGTTCAGAACCCGCGCCGATATAATCTGTCTTGCGCTGCGCTTCAACGGGCCTATTGATCCATCTCGTCTCGAAACAGCGTGCAGATCTCTCGCAAAAATGCACGCCATTCTCAACGTGGCGTTCGTAACGCATGAGCATCGCGCGTATCAAGTCCACTGCGCTTCATTCACCCCTCCCTTCATGACAATCTCATGTCCCCCTGGGTCTCTCGACGATGCAACGCAGAACATCGTAAGAGAAAATCAGAACTTATCTTTCGATCCTGCAGTACCTGTCACAAAGTTCACTTTTTTGAACGGCGATACACAAGGCTCGTTAGTAATTCGTCTAAGCAAGACTCAAATCGACGATGTCTCTGCACACCTACTCATCCACGACCTCGCGTCTTTGTACGATGGCGACTCTTCACACGATGCGCCGCGCTCTTCATACCTAGATTACACACGCGCTTCAAGAGTTTCGTATCAGCAAGGTCTCGAATACTGGAACTGCCAACTGGAAAACGCCAAGATGACCAAGATCATCGCGTCAACACGTCCCACCCCTCCAGCATCGGTATCCGAAATCCGAACGCTCAAGCAAACCACCTCACTGGGCCATCTCGCTCCTTACGGAATGACACCCGATGCAGCGCTCAAAGCAGCATGGGCCATCGTCCTCTCCACCATCTCGAGCACGCACGACGTTCTCTTTGGCGAAGTGATCCAATCTCAGTCTCTCAACAGCGACATCGTAGGTCCCATGACAAACACACTTCCCGTCCGCGTTCAGTTCCCACCAAGTCATAGCACGCCCCTCGATTTGATGAACTGCATCCAGATACAGCGCCAATCGCACGCACGTTACGAAACATTTGGTATTCAGGAACTTGTCAGCAAATGTACACCCTGGCGCTCCTGCACGAATTTCAGTACCGTCGTGCAGCATTATGTACCTGGTCCACTAGATGGATCCTCGACGATGAACGTTCACGGCGCGACGTTTACGTATCGCATGATTGAGTCGTGGACAAAGGACTTTCCCGATCTTTTCGTGCGGTCAACTGTCGAAGCTAACGACCGAGTAACCCTCGAGATTAAATTCTCTGAGGAGCGACTTTCTCATTCTTTTGTGCAATCGTGTCTGAGTCTCCTTGTCGCAGCGTGGGAAACACTCACGCACCCTGACACAATCCATCAACCCATGGTTCACTCGTCCGACGAAATCGCCCGTTCAGAGCGAAAGATCCCTCTGCCCGCAAAACAACCTCCTACCAACCCACCAGTTGAATCCCTCATTGATAGCGCGCAACGAAAGGAACTCCAAGAGTCCATCGTCAGTGTCTGGACCAGAGTGATAAACCCTTCACCTTCAATTCCCAAGAACAAACTCCCCAATACCCCTTTTTACGGCATTTCACAAACCATCCTCCCCGCATACGCTCTCGCTTCTGAACTAAACACCACACTCTCTTTAAATCTGACAGTGGAGGACATCCTCGCGCATCCAAGCATGCACGCCCAGCTGGAGCTCATCGCCCGTACCCTTCCCCCCAAACACGACAGCGGCTTGTCTACGCTCCTGCACCTAAAAGCCAAGCCCGACGCGCCTGATCGCTCTGCCACAACAGTCCTGCGCAACGGCATACGAAGCTTCAAAAACAGAAACAGCATGCTAAGTCTCAAAACAAGCTGGATAAAAAGCAAGCGCGAATCCTCCGAAACGTCTGACGGAGCACAAACACCCGCTACCATCCCCGAGGAAACACTCTCACCTATCCCGACCATCATAATTCCCGAAATCGGATCTTCTGATACGCCCGTGAGCATAAACCATCACCTCGTCGAGTTGGATGCTGGGCCTGTACATCTAAGTCCGAGTTTGACTCAGAGTGATCGGAGAAGTAGCGGTGGCTCGTCGCAGAGGACTGTTGACGAAGTGAGCTACACACCTGCACCTATGGAACGACGAAGAATGTCGACGTGGGGAAGCGTGTTTGAAATACGACGGAGGGGTACGTCGCCGATGAATCGCAGATGATACACACAAGCTGTGCTGTTTCTTATATTGTGCTTTATACGCCGAAAGGCTTTGATGGATTATGATACTCATGTCTTTTGTTTTAGCTGTAGATAATAATATGGATAGATACCAATGAAGGAAAGATACGATACCCAGTCCTTAGGATATCAAGCAACGTAGCTGCTCAAAGAATAAGAGATGAAATTAGTGAACCACTTCGTACTATTTAGTGACTCTTTTGTTTGTCTGTCTTTGCACGTAAACGCTTCAAGGTCAGAATCTCTGTTCCACTAGCCAGTCAATCAACTCCAATTATGCTTCAGTGCCAGTCTTACATCGTCGATGAAACAAGTCAAAGCATCAAAAGTCAAGGAAGTCATTAACAAACATTGTCAATTCAATAGTCAAACGTCACCGCTCTGGCACCGTCAACGCAAATTGCAACAAATCTGCCGTTGATACTACAACAAAATCTTTATACAACATCTTTCCAGATGACACTCTTCTATGTCAATGCAATCGGGGTATATATCAAAATTCTCCATTTCCAGATTCAGTTCCAAATAAACAACGCACGCTCAAAACATTTTACCATTTTACATTGCGCCAAATCATCTCATCATCATAAGCCCAGGATAGAGAAGGCTAGTGGAACTCTCCAACTCGTGGACCAAAGTAATCGCTACCCTCCAAAGGCTGAAGCGGACAAGCGTCGTCTTCACATCCCGTGTAGCCGATTGTGTTGCCCCACCACTTGAATTCGGTGCCTTCGAGCTGAAGAGAGAAGAAGATGATGATGCCTGCAATGGCAATGCCGCAAGACCAGGCTGCTGAGAGCACAAAGTTGTACTGAGGAACGTTAGTATTTGATTCAACCAAGAATGGGATGATTGACTCACTTTAGACCACAAGCCGAGGTAACGCGACTTGAGATAAATCCAGGAAAAGTATGCAATGGGCACTGAGGGCCAGACATATGACATGTTGTAAGGAGCCCAAACAATACCTCCATACATAATGGCCACGGGGTGAACCTGTCGGGTCCAGGTCCAGTGGGGGAACTTCTTGTTGATCAACCAGACAGCAAGCACAACAACCACGCCCAGCGGGAAACCGACCAGCACCTCAGTGTAGAGTCCATTCTTTCCAAAGATCTTGCTGGGTCCAACGGTGCCCCAGAGGACTGAAGCAGTGAAGAAGGTGTTGACACTAGGACATGTCATCTTCCATCGAGCATCCTCAGTGCAGACACCAGAAATCTGTGTCATTTGAAAGTTCAGAACACCCACGCAGACAAAGGTGCTGATAAAGGTAGCAATAATCTGAGCAAAGAAGGTGTGTCGAGGAGGGATCTTGACGTAGTGAGCGAGCTTAAGATCGTTGGAGAACATAACCGCGTGAGCGCATGTGACATAGCCGAAAGACTTGAAGTAGTTCATGGCCAACGCATTGCCTTCAACAAAGGACCCTCCAATAAACTCAGCAAGGACAGTCAGAGTGACCTCAATACCAGTCATGGCCTTGATGATTCCAACAGGGATAACAAAGACAAGGCAAAGGGCGAGACCATAGAAGATGACGCCGGGTGAAGTGTGAGTGTCCCAACCAGCGATACCGGAAACACCAAATGCTATGGCGCAAGCAAGGCAGACCATATACCACCACTCGGGAACTTCACGGTACGCCTTCATGAGACGAGTGTGGACGTCAAGATCGTGAATCTCTTCTTGACGCTTCGACTTCTTTCTCATGCTGTTGAACAGACCCTTGAAACCAGTAACGATCTCGCGGCGGTGGAACAGAAGGGCATAGGTAAGAGTCGAAGTGTAGATGCCAAAGAAGAAGATGTAGATGACAACGTTACCAGCACCGAGGAAGGGGGGTGAGTAATCCTCGTATTTTTGGGCATCGAATAGACCGCGGTCGTTGATGGCACGAGTGACGTTGTACAGCTGGCCCCAGCGGTCATAGACACGGTTGGTGTTGATGGGAAGGTACCCAGTGTTGTAGATGTTAGAGTACCAAAGTCCAAGAACCACCCACATGGAGATGAAAGCGCCAATGAATCGGTTGAATGTACTGAAGAACGGAACCATCAGAGGATCGGCAGAGTCCCACAGAAGAACGTTCCAATCCCAGGTAGGGAATGGGTTGATGCCAAGACCATTGTTGAAACCAGTGATGGTGTTGAGATCACGGTTGTAGGGGTCAATCCAGGACATCCAGCTGAAGTTGGAGAGCGAAGTCCAGATGTAGTTAGGGAACCAGAACCAAACGAACATAGCACCAAACATGACATAAAAGAACTTGATGCGAGAAACGCGCCAAATCTTGGCAAATGGTCCCTGCACAGGAGAGTTGTTGTCCGTGTGGAAAGCCGAGTTGAGCGCAATGGTGACCAGGGAAGCGGGCCAGACGCAGTACGAGGGATAAACGAGGAAGCGACGGCAGACACCGGCCATTCCGTAGCCGATGAAGTTGGTACTCAGCGCGATCAAAATCTGGTAGGCAAAGTGAGAGGCATATGGCTGGTTGAAATACTGGGGAAGATATTGTACCCAGATGATCAAGTTGGTGTATGGGGTGTTGTACGCAACATTGGCCATGATGGTAATAAGCATATGCTCCTTCTTGGAAAAGGGCCCAGGGTTAAGAGAATGGCGCACGCCAAAGAGAGTGAAGCCATAGTCAGGAAGCCACCTTTCGCAACCTTTACCAATGGGGTATGAGAGCAGCTGAGCGACGTTGGCCATGATTCGAATGGCAGGCTGACGGATATCGAAGAGCTGGTTGGTAAAAGCCAGAAGCATAGAAAAGACGAGACCGATTGCCCAACTTCGAATGGTTGAACAAGGAATGGACGTGTCATCCTTGTTCTCAACGACGGCGCGAACTTCGGCGTAGGGGCTGTTATTTGTGATAAGGGCGGCCTCGAGCTTCATCTCCTGCACCAAGTTCTCGTGCTTTTCGGGGTTCGTGAACAGTTCGTCGTTGTCGAGGAAAGCCTCGATCTTTTGGATAACGGTAAGTGGAAAGTTGGGATCCTTTTCGTGGATGCGATAGACGCGAGCCATTATGTGACGGACATCTTCGAGAGTGTATTTTGAAGCGAGCTCGCGAGCCTCGAGTAAGTCGTCTTCGGTGACGTGAAGGTCCTGTTCAGTGGTGTGGTAATCGCGCATGTCATCCTGATCGTAGGAAAAGGACTATTGATGGCCTATGTGTCAGTCTGATTGATCCGCAGTGAGAGCATGGGAATCCTGGGTGAAGCAAAGTAGCGCAACGCAGTGGAACTCACCTCGTCATACTCGGATGCCGAGTCGCTGGAGAGAGGAAGTTGAGTTGGGGGCAGCGGTTCAAGAGGGATCTCTTGAGCCTCAGAAGACGAAACCCTCTTCTCGTTGTCGGCCATGGCCAAGGGGCCTCTTTCAGGCGATGTGACGTGCTATTCCTCCAGTTTCAATACCCGTGCCAAAGTCCCCTGACCTATGGTCGCTCTTTCTGAGTCTAATCAATTGCGCGCTGAAGTAAAACGATGGGGGCGCTGGCGATGGTCAAGCGATGAACGCTGATGGGGTAATTTGAATCGTGTCAATCGGGTCGAGGTATTCGTGATGGTGGTTGACAGGAACAAGAGAGCGACAATGGCGCGAGGGAAAACAAGTTCCTAGGAGAGAGTACGAGAGCCGTAGCGACGGAGGAAGCCGGTGATTGAGTACAGGCTCAATTACCACCGGGTGCGTGTGAGTGGTAAAAAGCAGGTATGGCAGCGTGGATGAGTGGATGAGTGGTCGGGACAAATCGAGTCGAGGCGAGGCGAATCGAGTTGAGTCTAGACAGAATCGGTTGTACAAAGCACTGTAGACAGACTATGGTACTGTACAGTGAAGACGGTAGGTACGCGTGGCGCAGCAGTCAGAGAATGGAATTACTCTTGTCTCAAGTTGTCGTGTCGCGAAAGGAGAGAGAGTGAGCAAAGTAAGTACGGTTGGAGAGAACCTGGGGAGAAGAAAAGAGGAGGAGGAGAAGGGAGATCGGAGTCCGGCAAGGACGAGTTGGAGTTGAGACGAGAATAGACAGGACAAACGGGGAAGGAAGGACAGAATGAGAGGAGAAATGACGGATAATGGAAGGTAAGATGCTGTACCCGTACTGTACTGTACCGTACTTACCTTTACTCACAGTGAGTGGCGGGCCCTTTTGGTTCTTTTTGGTACAACGGACAGGCCTGGTCAGGATTTTCTGTGGGGAAGAACGAGGATAGATGTGGGCTGTTATTGGTCAGAGACGAGCTGGGGGGCTTGGGGGAGGAACAAGAACGCCCCCCAAAGAAAAGGCTCGGGCTCGGAACTAGGGAGCCGTAGTCCAAAAGCAAGCAACCCAACGGCAAAGACGGCAGGTCTGTTTGCCGCGGAAGTAGTACTAATCTACAGTGAGTTTAGGTACTAGATGTACCTCTACAGCAGATGGAAGTGCTAGGAGTACGCGTCAATTTGTAAGAGTTACCATGGGAAGGCGGACAACTACCGTAAAACTACAGGACTTGGAAAAAAGAGACTATAGATCTCGTATCCTGTTGACTTCAATATCTAAATATTACAGTACAGTACTGCAGTGCAGTGCAGTGCAGTTCACTTCCTTGTTGCTTTGAACTTGGCAGCAGCTGCGAATAAGGCGACAGCAGTCAGTCACTACAATATACAGTACCCATACCAATACCATAGGTACATACCCCTTGGCTCGTGGTCCCCTTCTCCATGTCTTGGCGTTACTGTACGTATTCTCAAAGTGGGAACAGTCACCCACCACGGACACTCCGTTCATATTATATGTGGACAACTCCAAGGAATTTGACCTTGACTGAACTTGTTAGACGACGTTCCAATTTGCCTCGCCTCACCATCTTTAATCAGAGCCAAGTATATATAACACACGGATATCCCCCCCTTCCCCCCTTCATCTTCTGCCTCTGTTGCGTTTTACAATACGGACGCTGCCGTCAGATAGTTGCCGGTACGTACCGTTTCCTCGGAAGTGACGGCACGGCTACCGGCCAGTCTCGTCTCGGCGTTGTCCTCTTCCCTCTCACTCAAAAACCCCCCCAAGGCCGATTACCCGGGCTCTTTAAGGCCAGCCACTCAAGCAAACCCAAATCTAAACTTGGGATACTGTACTGTACACTTCTCTCCGACTTTTTGTAACGGTAACGAAACATGATTCGCAATCTTCATTGGCTACCCCGAATCTCCCACTTGATCGTCGACCACTTCAGCAAGAACATGCAATGACACGGCTGTCGGCACCATCGATAGTAAATAATTGAATCCACTATCGGGCTTCAATTGTCGTGTTTGTTTTCGTTTATTCGCGATGCCGTGATGGTTGCTTCGTGTTTACAGTTTGTTTGCGATGCATGTTTTACCTGTGGGCTGGTATTGAGGCAGAAGTGCAATTCCACAGAACGGGATGATGCCCTGTGCGGCCATGGTCTGTCTTGTCACGGCACACCAAGAACCATCTGCCATGAATTGGCACCTTGGCAATTATCAGCCGAGACCTGGTTGTAGATCTAGCCAGGCATTAACGTTAGTTTGTACGGCACTTCACTGTGGTAGTTTGCACAGGTCACGGTACCTCTCCTCCCTGCGCAGTTCTTGGTTACATAAGTTTAGACGGTATAGGGTGGCGGCTTGACTGTAAGTTTGACGCCATAATTTGACTTCAAGAACTTGATAATTTCCCCAATGAACTGTGAAAACGTGAGGTACCGAGTTCTTTCTATTCGGTCATTGTGATCAATTTCACAATTACATTTTCGATGCCGTGTTTGGCATCCATGATCCTCTTCCTTCGACCCTCAATGACTTGCGGTCATTGTGTAGCTAAAAAATAAGGCGTGGCAAGAAATAGAGTGAGCAACGACTTATGCTTAATTAATCAACGTTGAAGATGTTTATATCTTAGTTCGCTTTTGTTTAGCGTTAATCGATACAATCGTGAAAGGATGACTTTCTTGTGTAGCGGTTCAGTCACGACGTCATGCTTTGGTTCATCAAATCAGTTAGAGTTGGGAGCAGGACGCATTATTTGAGAGATCAACTATTAGTCTATTACCTATAGCCCATACCAGGCTGTTACCGTACCAATACCCAAGAGAAAGGGGACCTAAACACCACCAATTCCTGCTACGTATGCACCGCTGGCTTACAAGGAGTTAAGAATACCATCAACATCAACAAAAGAAAGCTCCTTATAAGTCTCATTCCAAACCTTCTCAGCAAAAGCTTGTCCCTCCTTGGTATGCAAAAACTTGGTGTAACTGTCAATCACACGTTAGTCTCTAGCCCTTCCTTCCAAGAAATGTTATGTACTCACTGGTGAATACTCCAGTCCATGATATACGACCCGTGGCTCTCCTTACCCATCACAACACCAGCTTGAATAAGAGTACTCGCACCCTGCTCCAAGTTTCGCGCAAGTAACCACTTCACCACAGCGATGATGTGCCGAATCATAAATTTGCCCTGCTGCTGAAGACTGGTGTTTCCTACCAAGCCCGGATCGACGAGATTGACAATAACATCATCGGAACCAAGACGCTCAACGAGTTTGTAAATCCAAAAGTGCGCGAGAGCTTTGTGTTTGGCATATGAGGGCATAGGATTCACGCCGCCGGAAAAATAGGCCTTGTTGTCGTAGTAGGACAATACTTTATCGTCGTTGGCGTTAGGGAAGTCCGCCATTAAAGATGTTCCTGAGTTGACGATAGTGAGACGGCCTGGCTGGCCAGAGGGAGCTTTTTGTTTGAGGGTTGGCAGGAGAAGAGTTGCGAGAAGGACGGTAGAGAGATAGTTAACCTGGAACGAAGACTCGTGACCTTCAGGACTCAGCTCAAATCTGGTCCACTGTGACCCAGCGTTGAGAATAGCAAGATCGATACGATCAAGAGTTTTGCATTGGTTGGCAAAGTCCTCAACACTCTTGTGCGAGAGCATATCGACTTGCCAGACGAGGATCTCAGCTTTGGAGTACTTGGTGCGCAGCTCTGCGGCAGCAGATTCACCCTTTGAAGGGGATCGCACGGCGATGACGAGACGCTTGAGGCTCAGCGAGAGAAGCTTCTCTGCGGTTGCATATCCAATTCCTGTGTTTGCGCCGGTGATGATGATGGTGCTTTCTGAGAGGGAGAGGTCCTGAGGGAGAGGAACAGGTTTTGTAAATTGGGAGCTGAAGAAGTGGTAGTCATCAGCAACGAGGTCAAGGGACTTGGGGGCCATTGTGTTGATGATCGATGTTCTCCGGGCAGCAAAATATGATGGTAATGGTAATGGTGTTGGGGTATCGGATTGTATTATTGTATCAATTGCTTATAAGAGCTAATGATGGTATTGATGTGTTGTTCTAGACATCATAGACGTCATGGAGATCGAACTCTTTTATGTATTTTTCGATAGAGAACTCATGTAGCAGGAGGACCAAGCCTCCTGATAATAAACCCAAAAAGGAAATCAATCGAACGAGACCATTGAATCTAAGCTCTTGTATATGGCACATCGGACAAGCTTCCAACTCCGAAGCCAGCGATTAGCAAGATAAACCACCCGCAGGACAAGAAACGACCCTTAACCCAAAGAGGATACCAATCTTGAAGAAAGAATAAAGCACGAGACACTCTACATTCTTGACACGCAGGAGAGTGAGTAAGTTATTCTGTCAGGGTTGACGGAGATCGGCATTAGTGCTTACCTCCATGATCGCAACACTAAGCCTTGGAAACTAACCTGAATAGGAAAACAATCATGTCTTGGCATGGAGACGGGGGATTATGCTGACTGACACTGTCACTGACACTCAAGAATCGATTGTTTTCCGTAAAGGGTTAACGGTTCACTCTCATTCTTAACTTTTTCTCTTCTGCTCATCATCTCAAGCCTCTTTTTCGCATATTACCAATATTTTCAACGGAATCTCCGACGTCCGACGCATCATGCTAGAACCCTTCTTCGCCCAGCCCGTTCCAGTGGTTGACCCGCAGCTAGTTACTGTAAGAGCGAAGCCACGAGCTCGCAGGACGGGACCTCGCCAACAGGGTCGTGAGTTATTGTTCACAACTCCAGATGTACCTGACTAAGAATGTTCAGCTAAGAAGTTCGAGTTTGTATCTTCGGGCCCTGTTGGTAAGCCGGCGCCGGAGTCAAGAAAGTTCATCCGCAGCCATGTCATGCGCGGCAAGAATACTAAGAAATGTCCTCCCAAATCCTCTACTGCGCCTTCGAGTGATAGTACTCTCCGAGAAAGTAACCAGGAAGGTGTCGAAGAGGTTTCTCGCTCTATACCCCTGGCCGTTACAGACCTAACAGACGACGCCTTATGGACCTTGGGACACACGTACTCCCGCAGAGACAGAGCTTGGGTCCAGTCACCCTCTCTTCTCATACATCTACTCAAGCCTCCCCCTGATTTAGAACTCTTCACCTTCGCTACTCCTCTTGACCGAAACTCCCGATATCTCATCTACAGATGTGAGGCTTTATTCGCCAATCAGTAGCCGCCCACTTGCTAACCCTCGATAGTTTTAACCACCATCAAAGAGACCCTGTATCCAGCAGAATGGTGCTTCAACTCCGACCATCAGAGAACATGTTGGTTCCACTGGCTTCTCGAAGACTCTGCATACCTGCACTGCGTATGCTTCATGGTTAGCGCCTTTAAGGATCTGGTCAAGATGCAGCTTACCCAAGGCCGTGGGAAATACACCGAGGGTGGTTGGGCAGGGGAGTTTTCGCCATCGACGCGGAATCGACTGCGGTATACTATCAAGCTCTTGCAGGATAAACTACAAGATCCCAAGAAGCAGTTGGAGGATACCACCACTGCTACTATTATTTCGTTGGCTATGATGGCGGATGCTATGGAGGATACACAGGCCTTTGAGGCACATTCTAACGGGTTGCGGCGGATTGTGAGAATGAGAGGCGGTTTGCAGGGATACACACATAACCGACAACTACAGATTAAGCTGTGCCGGTGAGTACCTTTCGCTTGGTAGTGTATGCAGCTACTGACTGATAAAGCGTCGATCTCGGATGGTCCATAAGGAACGGCTGCAAACCCGAAATCTACAACGGCAGACCAGCCTGGGAACCCCTTCTCGAGGCCTTTGGCACCGTCGCTTGCTCGTTCGAGATCCAAGAACCGTCCTTGAACTTCATGAACATCTACTACACTTGGGACTGGCGCCTCCGAAATGCCTTCAAAGACCTTCGCGACTTTTCCGCCCTAGCCAACAAACTCTCCCCCACCGCACAGAAACTCAAGCCCGAAGCTTTCCAGGAGATCATGCTGTCGATTCAATACAGACTATTACAACTTGACTTCTCATCCGATCCTAATCCTCTGCAAGAAGCCCTTCGTGTCGGTCTGCTAGCTTATGAGTCCACCATCTTTTTGCAGATTCAAGGCATGAAGTTGAAATCGAACTCTTTTAATGTTCAGATGCAGGAGGCGATACAGGAGGTAGCGGTGCAAGGTGAAGCCACGGCGAATGTCAAACTTTGGCTTCTGCTTGTTGGATCTATGATGGTCTTCAGTGGGAGTGAGGAGTGGCTTGTGCAGTCTATTCGGAGCCTGGCGGGGAGGCAAACTTGGGAGGAGGTAAGGGAGCGTGTGAAGGAGGTTATGTGGATTGATGTTATTCATGATGTGCCTGGTCGTCAGGCGTATGAAGCTGCGCAGGTTTGCACATCGCGATCTTCAAGCAGTACAGGTAACTGATGTAACACGAAGAATGAAACATACAAACACTTCATAATACTTCAATTGCGCGACCATGCAGGCTTATCTTTTAGTAGCGGCGCCACTGCACATAAAGTAGGTCAAGCAAGCATGCGACCATTCTGAAAGCCTTGGTAACTAGTTATCCCAGAACTCAGTTCACCCTCCATTTAGCCATCGCATCCAGACAGTTGACATGACAGAAAGGCACACTCATTTCAACATCAGGAGTGACTGCTTTATAGCGAAAGTGACTGATATCTGGAGGCATCGCTTTGGGGACGGAAACATGCAGCTTTAGTTAGGTGAAGCAACTGTCTTTTGCACTGAAATCGGGAAGAACCTAGTTCTTTCACACTTTGGCATTCTTTGTTCTTTGTAAGAGATATGGATCTTCAACAAACCACCATTCATGGCCTGCAACGTCCGTCTATTCGTGACGTATCACAAAACCAACCTTAACATTTCATCTGAGAATCCTTCATCTTTATTCTTTGCTAGTATATGTCCGGTTTTATGTGAGAAATTTTTGTTCAAGCGATCGTGAATGTCTTTAGAACAAAGGAGCAAAGGAAAACCACTCAAGTTTTTGTATGGCCTTTCCAACGATGCGATATGTCACATTCAAGCAAGTCACATAGATTTGTAGCTATGTTGGTATGAGTACAAATACCAGTTTAAATCAGATTCATGCCTTGGATCTTCGTACTACAAACTCCTCTCATCAGAGTATCAGTCCTTGACACTTCTATCGCCTCACCAATTCTTGACACAAGGCACTACCGCTGCATACCATCAAAATGGCCGACCAAAACGAAAACGAGTACCACGATGCCCTTGGCGGTCAAGATCCTCTCCAGGCCAAGCGTCTTTACAACCCAGAAATCCCCATCCGTTTCGCCGCTCTTAATCCGAACGTGGCCAACAACGCCAATAACAACAAAAACAACCTCCATGACCGTCGCGCAGTTGAACAGTGGCAACTCGACAACACAAACGCCTACGTTGATCAACTCGCCTCTCATCTCCTCGAATACCAGGATGAAACCATTTCAGTGATGAGAAACTACATCGACCTACTTCATGCGGTGCATGGTCCCGTTGAAGACTATGTCTTCATTGAAGAGGAGTTTATTTAGTGTCGAGGTTTCATGTGGAAAGTTTTGACCGCTATGTGTCTTCTTGCCAAAGGTATCCTTCTTTTGCTAGTTGTCACGGCTCTTGTTCTGCTTATGCTCTATGTGTATGAGAGCTATGAAGGGGACTTCTTCGAGCTCGTTGACATTGACTACCCGCACTATTTCTAAGGGTATGCGAGAATGCTGGGATATAGAGATGAAAGGGGTGGTAGACATAGGAGATGGATCGATTTATGGGATGTGTTTAAATGGATGGAATACAGGACATGGACATGAGAATTCCGAGGTTATCGATTTTCTTTTCTTTTTGTTTGGTTTGGTATGAGCAATCTTCAGCTGAAGTTTAGATTGGAAAGATATGACTTTAGTTTGGGGCATTGATTGTCTGCGGTCTACCTTGCGTGTACCTGCATTGGTTCAACTTTACACCTGATGGGTAGACACCAAAATAAGTTAATGATTTCTCCCACATAAGTCTTCCACACAATAGTTTCTTCAAGCCCCCACAGACAAGCACTCAACCCCAATCCCTCCATTCCTTCAGCCTCGCCAACTCCCTGAAGGAAGAACCTGCGCCACACTACTACCGATCGTAGATACAGGTTCGCACCAAAGGTGCAGCTCTCCTGTAAGGCGATACTCCTCATACCCTGGACGCTCCTTAACCGCATCGTTTTCATTGAAGAACAAGAGTCGCTGAGTGCTTCCCTGCCTTGCAGTGGTCTCGACGTATAGCCGGGTCGGGTTCTTGGTTACTATAGGTTCTCGCTCGTTTGGACGCGCACCGCCTAGAAACCTCTGCCCCCCATTGTTGTACATTATATGAACCCCTGCAAAGCTATAGTTGCTAGAATCATAGCCGGAATCATAGCCAGAACCGTCGCTATGCCCCGTAAAGACGTGAACTTCAGCTATGTCATCCAGGGGAGCCCAGGACCAGAAGGGCGGATGTGGCCAGTTTATGTTTGTATCAGGGATCGGAGGGCCGAGGTTTTTGAGCTCGTATACTTCGTGATCTTTGTCGGGTTTACTTTTCGGATAGATGCCGACAACTTTACGGGCTAATGGCCCATGATCTGGTAACAAAATATCATAGTGTGAAGCACTGCGGCGAAAGATGGCACGAGGGTTCATGCTAAAGGCTTCTATCATGCGATGTTCACTGGTTTGCCGTCCAAAGTGGATGATACCTGATAGTTCAGTCTTGAGCTGATACATAGTTAGACGAGAACATAGTGCGAAAGAGAGATAGTACATACCAATACACTAACGTAAGAATAGTACCTGAACTCATAGCTCCCGCTGTATCGGAGCCGGATCCATAAGACCCTGTCATTAGATGAAAGCGGCACATACACCGACGGGTGCAGATCAGCTCTCATGAAATCGCCCATCAATGGTGCAGGTTTGTTGTAAGCTGCGACAGAGATGTTGTCCCTAGTGGAGAGGCAAAGGGACAAGCCACCAACTTTGCTGAGATTGATAGTCTCGAAAGCGTTGAGGCCCCTGTCCAGGTCGACCCTAGCGCAGTAGGTGACGGAATCGAGAATTTGGGAAACATCACGTCCGAAGTTGAGGAAGCAGTAATTAGACGTGGTCCTTCTAAGCCGGATAGGAGGTCCTGGGACGTCCCAAATAGTAAGCGCGGGATCGTATTTATCCTCGTTCTCAAGCCAGCATATTCCGTCCTAGAAAGGCCAGTGGTCAGTATCCACACATACTGTCGTCGTCAATTTAGACTCACCTTGAAATAGGCCTTTATCATCTTGGCTTCTTCGATAGCTAGTATGACGAATTGTCGGAACCGATGCTTTCTCAAGCATACTTCGGGGCGCTGGAGAATACGTTCAATCTCATACACACCCTTCCTGTCGATGGTCACCCGTATGAGCCCGGGGGTGTCCTCAATCGACGTATGCGGCGGCGATGCGGACTCGCGTATCCAATGCGTGACAGCAGTAAGAGGAACAGTGAACAGCTCCGTCTTTGGCATGAGGTCCAAACGAGATCGGAAGTCCACTTCCCTTACCAGTTTCCAGAACTCAACATCACCGCAGCCCCCTTCCTTTACCAGTTTCCAGAGCCCAGCATCATCGCAGTACGACTGAATATGTCGCAGTATCTCCATCGGAAGATCGCAAAGAGGAAGCCCGAGCCTTTTGCCCGCTTCTGAGATCGCATCATGACTGAAGTCTCGAGCATCAGGTATACCATCGGGATCTTTTTCCCCGTAAAGACAAACATTCTTGATGTTCATCCAAGCCAAGGCTCTTCCCAGACGAGTTAATTGTTCTTCAGACTTGTTGTCTTTGTTGATGCGCGGGAAACACTCTTTATGCACGAGCACACATCCATGGCTTCTCCTGACATCTGACCGACCACACCAACAGATGTCAGGGTCCTCCACCATGTAGATGTTGACCTCAGCAAGCTTCTTCCAATGGAGCTTCCAGGTACCATCGGGGAAATTACTGCAGTATAATAGAGCGACTTGTTTGTCGACTGGTCTCCAGGTAGAGCCATAGTAACCGATTACTTTCTCGCACTCCAGTACAGGACCCCTGCAAAAGGCGCATAACCCGTCGAAAATGAAGTGCTTCAATCCATTGCAGTTTTCCCTCTTCTTCACAATGGGAGAGATTGTTATATTCATGCTATTTCTTGTGGAGGAGGATGGATTCATCTTGCAATGGCAGTTGAGATCGAACAAGGTCGTGGGGGGTTGGGCGTGCAGGGACGAGGAGATTTGAAGAGCGTAGGAGAAAAACAGAAGGACAGGAAGAGGAAGAGGTACGTGGTTGATGGCATGAATTGGAACTTTCTTATATCTCACTTGGTAGAGTTATTGTTTTTGCAAACACGAAGTCTCTTGAAGAAACTTCAAAGTGTGTCTCATCTACAAGCTTTTCCCATATTCGACCATTGTCAGATATCAGGTGGCAACCATGGCATTGACAGGTAATGAAGTTTCCTGGCAAATATCAACTATATAACACACAAACTCATACATTAAATTTCCTCTCGATTCTGTAGACTTGTAAGGCGTCAAACTATGAGAGTTGGAGCATCTCGCTGAGTGGAAAGGTAAAAGGGGCTCTGAGTTCTGTGGGAAAGCTTGATGCTGGAAGCTTTAGACAACTCGTGAGTCAGAGAGTGATGGTGATACTATCCTGAACCTTATCAAATATATCGCCTTTTTGGTTGCTTTATCGTGGAAAGCACGTTGCAAGCAGCGTGTTGTAGTAGCTGTTACCACGCAATTCTATCGTGGGTATCAGCAGCTCATGAGAGGCCATCTTTAGACCAGTTTCAGTGAATTTTGTATCATATTAAATCAAGTCGAATTTGTTCCTGAATCTTCTGCGTATTGTTTTTGTACTTTGAGGTTGTCGAGAGTTGAACACAGGACGCGAGTTCCTCTCATGGCAAAGACGACCTGAAGCATCCAAAGCAACAGGGCGGTTCCTTGGTCAACTGGCAAAAGCAGCAGACTCTAAAGTCCAAGAGACTTTAAATGACTTAATTGAATACATTTTTGATTAGGAGTTCCTTCAAGACTTTGCTATCTGTATGCCCATACGGTCAACTCGCGTATCTTACGGAAGACGTAGCTCAGCATTGAAACCAGTTTAAGCGATATTATCAGCACTGGCTATCTGGTTTAGATGGATGTTGATCATCTCAAAGTGGATTTACTACAGCCGTTTTGATGTTGACTGTCGAGGGTAACGTTGATAGCTGTTGCGCAGACAATTTGAACACATCTTAGTATCTAATGATGGCGTCCACAGGCAGCACCTGCGTGCGCAACATTTCTACAAGTTTCCATGACACGTTATTATTTATAGTAGTTAAGGCTTGTTAAATTGTATCGTGTTTAGTGTTCAATATTCATTTCTTTGTTGTGATCACAAGGCCTGGTGAAAAACGACAGTTCCACCGCCTTATCATGAACCTTCCAGACATGCTGCGTATAGCGTGGGCCAAAGTTGAGTTCGTCTCCAAACACACATCTACGACACGAAATTGAAGAGATTTGACCGAAGCCCATACAGGCTGAAGGTCTTGATGTAACTAGTAAAGAGTCGTTGAACTCGTAGGAGAACTACACGTACATCATCATCATGACTTACAAAATTGCTACCCTGGACCACAATACATGCACCCAAGGAACCCATGATAACATCAACCAAAACCCTCATACTATTACTATCCAACATTACTCTGTTATCTGACCGCTTCCCCTATCCCAAGAGTCACGGAGCAACATCCGTGTCGGAATGTATTATTCCAGAACGACCAACATGCTCATTCCATCTCGGACATGCCTCGCCATTCCGAATCATGCATGCATATCAGCCAACAGCTTACCAACGCCTCACGGACCCGACAGTCTGGTAAAAAACGGGCCGTTTACAAGAAATTCTCACCTCTCTTTTCTGCAACCCGCTTGGAAAAGAATGCCCGCGGTCCCGTTCAGCCCGTATGGTATGTACAGTATGCGCCTATTTTGCCTAAACCTCCGAAAGTTGGTGAAACATGTGCAATGATACGCTGCGATGCTGTTACAGGCAAGGGGACTTGTTGATCAAAGAAATGGGACATCATTATCAACTAACACAAAGGAGGCATCCAGTCACGTTGGTTCGTACGTAACGATGAATCTCCATCTATCTTACTGCGGAGGAGGGTTTCCTCTCCCCCCCCTCCTGTTTCTGATAACATATGCAGAGTCGGAGATTCTTTCAGGCCAGCCCTACCGACTGCGTTGCATCGTACTTTGTCACCATCTTACACTCCCCCTAGAAACTCTTAACTCCACTGGGATATAATCAAGCGTTGGGGAAGTTGGATTGATGCTTCGGAGATAATCTACTACGGTGTATGCAATGCCGTATGACGTCCGTCCCCTCAGGCATAAGAACCCCATAGGTAACGATTATGTCAAAAGACCGAACGCGAGATAACATTCGCATCGCATCGCATCGACGTTACAGTAGCTAGCTAGCTACCCTTGAACCCCTGGCCTGGCTTGCCTTACCGCTCGAAACCAGAACCATGATCGAAACCCCCACAAGTCAAAACACGACCAGTTCCAAAACTGAACTGAAAATTGAATTGAGATCCCCTCACTCACCGTGGAGCAGCGGTTTCTATTGCCGCAACCAGCAGTGGGGTGCGTGAGTGGTACCCCAGGTCCAGGGTCACATCCGTGAACGACAGAAGGGGAGCAAGAAACACCGTCGGAGATTTAGTTCAACTGCCTTGTCGAGGGATTATACATACCACCGCTGTGATGAAGTAGAGCTCATATCATCAGCGCGGAATGAAGAAGCGTTAAGATTACGATGAGGCACAGCGTCTTGACTAAACACCAGCATCAACTTGATATACCCTCATTCTGTATCTCGATCATCAAACTAAACACAACCTAGACTTTTGCAAGTGGAGTTAGTTCAGTGCAACCTGGTGCTTTGATCCAGCTCCAATATTTTTCACCACTGCCTTTCCGCCGCACGGAAAACGCAAACGGCACTTCGAAGTTACGCTGCCTGTGTGTGTGTGTGCTTCGAGTGGATGAGCAATCCGGGACTGAACTCCCCCAGTCCCGCCGCCCTACCAGGAACCCAAGAGTTGAGCTATATTATGGAGACTACCGCAAATCGCTTCAAATGCCATGCCATACCAAAAGCCTAAAAAGATACAAAGAGCTTGGACCTTGTCTATCGACGTCAGTAGTCGGGACATACACATAATAGCCTCCGTCCGACCCCTTTCGGACCCTCGGACCCAGGTTTCTTGATCTTCGCGGAAGAGGCGTCTGGGAAAGGTAACCACCTCCGTTCTAGAAGGTTTCTTGGGTCTAGGGGGAGCATCAAGTTTGATACTGATGGTTCATACTATATGATCTGACTGAACGTGTTGGATGAATGAACCATCTCATCACCGAAAAAGCTTGTGAAATCATACTATCCTGGGAAATGTGTAGGGATTCTCTCATTTAGCATGTGTTTAACTCGGTAACCATGAGGCGTAGTAGCAGTTGCTGCACTCGCCGCTCGGCTTCGTCTTCCTCTCATCCGTTGCGTTGTGAGCAGTCACTGCAACTAATAAGACTCCTAGTTTCATCTTCCAAGTTCTTGGAATCACTAGATCAAGACCCAGACTCTTCAAACACAGGCTGCGGTGTCAGTGCCGTTACGCGGAACGGAAGATGCCTTTCAGGCCAACGCAATCAAGTGGATCAGTTAGTTATTGAATGAACCATCGTCACTAGTCCTTGACTAGGTACAGTAACCCACTACCCATGGGGAGGGTAACCTAACTTACGCCCTATAGTTCAGGCTAGTATGAATTCCGCCATCAACGAGCGCGGAATAGCACCGAAGCGGAGATCGTGTTCAATGGGCCATGTATGTAGTGCTCGAGCCGCACAGACAAGCGGATAGTAACAGAGTAGGGATGAACGGACCTCCGAAAGCCCCAGCTTTTCTTTTTATTCTCTTATTCCGTTTGATGCATGTAATTGTTTCGAATTAAGGAACATGGCCCTATAAGGAAAGAAGCCAGTCGATTTCCCCTTCATTGTAAGCAATATGTGTCAGTGTTAAATGACAAGGGTAGAACTTTTAAATGCCAAAAGGAGTCTGGTCCGCATAAGCACCGAAGTGCGCCCTGCAGAGAGTTTGGGGTGTTTACAGGGCTAGATATTGCACTACAGGGCAAGTGAATACGGTAACTAAGCTGATCAGTCATAGTTTATCAGTCCAATCTGGAGGTGCAAACCCCATGTAAACTAACTATTGAATCTTGAATAACTAGAACGGAACAGCAAAGACGGAAGATGCCGTTTGACACACTCTGCATTCCGTATGGTTCAGCACAGTTGGTTGCAGTACAGGCCAAGTAGGACGAACCCCCTGGCAATAACAGCCAAGAAAGGAATAGTTCCAGAATATTTCTGGAAGCATTCCAGGATCAGAGGACGCGTATGAGGTGGGTGTGAGCGGTTAAATTGGTCCCCTTTTTCACACCCTCATTCCATTGGCCTGCTCCAATGTCGATCGCTGCCATGATCTTACTGTTACTGTCATACCTTGTCAATATCACCTGGTAACGGTATTTCGCAATTGTCCGTCGCTTCATCCTTCGAGCCAGGAAGACGAGCACTAGTACGTGGATTAATAAAACCGAACTGCAGTAAACTACAGCCAGTATGTCACCAACTGCAGCATCGCAATCAAGTCAACGTAGCAATCCTGATGGATCTAAGTGCGTTGACAGTGACTGTATGTACATATTGTACAAGGGCTATCCCACGAAATCCTTCCCAGTCAGGGCTCATCGTCCGACGTAACCTTAAATAACCCCGTTTCAGATAAAGGATCGACCTCGCTAAACACAACAATCCTGCTGTTGGCTTCGGTTAACAGCTTCACAAAGCAGTAGGTATCACTGTCAAATGACGCTTCGGCACTTAGAGAGACTTTCGCTTCCATTCCTCTATCTCCCCATTGTGACCCTACTTCATGGTCCTTCCCCTGTAGATATCCTACGGTGTGACGTTTGTCTCAAGTAAATTGCAGCCCTACGGATAACGATAACCTTTTGGCGAGAATAGGTAGAATTTCCCAACGGTGTCCTTTCACACAAAAACTGGCAGACTGGCAGGCATTCGAATCCTTGTAGCAGTCAGAGAATGAGGAGGCCCTCTGACGAGTGACATGCCTGATTGGCAACCTGATTGACAGACTGTTGGCCTTGGAGGATCAATTCTGCAAGGCAGGACTGGGGCACAGAAGCCCTATCAGGTCGTTTGTAGTAACGTCCATGCATATCCTACGAGTCAAGCCTCGCGGCGCAGGATGGTGAACCTGACAATGCAGTCTGCATCGTCTTGTCACGCTGGCTGAATCACTCTGGACGCTGTAGGAATCCAACAGCGAGCTGAGCAGTCACGGAATGGGATATGCAAACAACCAGACAAATAAGCTACTGCATCCTCTCCCTCCGCAATTGTTCCCTTATGCCTCCATCTTGGCAAGATCGGCGATACCTAAAACAGGACTGGGTGAGAATCTTTTTGGAGGAGGCTCACAAGTTCCCAAGAGGCCAGTGCTGCGAATAGTGTCGTACAGCATCATCTCTGTGAGACACGATGTGTTCAGCTAGTTGACTTGTCCTACAGGCAGCATCCTAGCGGTCTATCTCCCTGGCATGACTTGGGAACCCACATGAACTATACCATTGACATAACGGTGTTATGTCAAACAAGACAATCTCATTTGGGCTGATTCCTCAGTGTTGACGAGTAAGTCAAGTCGATCGGTCCGTTAGCGGCGACTGGCTGACAAAGGACTAATAAGAATTTGATCCTCATCAAACAAGCCAGATCTTTGAGCTCGGAAGAAAGGGAATAATCATTTTGCTTTTTGTCAGAGCGATAGCATGAAACCCCACAGATCTCCCCCGGCCCGCTGCAGCCAGCCAGCCCATCAACTCCCTCAGCTCAGCTGCCGACAGCTCGCGCGCCTCAACAGAGCAGCATCGTGCTGTACGAGAAGCATGTGACACATGTAAGTTAGGTCAATGGCCGGGCTCTTGTATCGTACAACGGTTCCCTCTTCTACCGTGACATGCAGACCTGTTGCAGGCCAAGTTTCAGGACTCACCAACAGAGTTGTTGTCGACTTGGAGGCCTTTCGGACAAGGCATACAAGTCAAGACCAAACCCGATCGGACATCCGTCAGTGTTAGTTCAAATCACTGAGCGATCCGTTCGGTCGATCCATCCACAAGGGCACAAATTCAGCCGAGGCATGTGGGTTCAGCTCAGCAACAATACCTTGGATAGGGCTGCGAGGTTCCCGCTTGCCTACCCAGCAAGGGGTCTGCCTTGTACGTGTCGCACAATTGGCCATTGCGGCTATTGCCCCGATATAATAAGAGGGGCCAAGAGCCTCGATACGTTTCTCTTGTCTACCTCCACTTGCTCTATGCCATGCCAAGCTGGCATTGGCATCGTGGACATTGGCAGGAGACGACACACGACAAGACAGGGTACGCTGAGCACGAGGATTCGGAAGAGCGAGCTAAAGCGGGAGCTTGGCTGATCCGCTATTATAGGGATGCGTGAGGGCTGAGGTATGGATCGGAGGGAGTGAATCCTGATGCCTGTCAATGAGATTCACGATTCACGTCCTTGGTGTGGAAGTCGCAATTGCACGACATCAATCAAGAGTCATTTGTTCAAATGACACGCCAGGCCAAGATTAGCTGCTGTAACAAAAGCGGTGAAAGGAGAATGTCATTGTAAAACACACATCCAAAGACGGTGAAGATTACATAGCCATACTGTAAATTGCTGTGTATCTAGTGATGAGCAATCACAAATACAAACACAAGACACTAAGCGGTCTTGGCTCTTGAATGAGGATACCTCATAATTAACAAATACCCCTTATTCCTCAGCCACAGTTGACGACGAGTTTCCCTATACATGATTCGAGTCAATAGCATAGGATAGGATAGGATAGTTCCGTGTCTTATGACCACGACTTAGACACGAGGCACTAGGCTAGACGATAGCCCATCTCCGCTCAGGCGTCCAGTCGCAACTCGAAAAGAAAGTCTTAGTCAGTACTAGAGAAACAAAAGTGCTGCTGCTAACGTCGGGCATTTTAGTTTATTAGACGCGCTGTTCACATTCTGTTTCGTAAGGCTACCAACAGTCCAAGCCACAAGCCCGTTCCAGGACAGAGATTGGACATCAACCTCATCCACTTTTTATTTACTTACTTTGTTCAATAGTGACAATTTCCAATAAACCATTCCTGATAAAGTCACAGTATTGGGCGACAAGGTGCCACCAAGGTCGATCTTGACACTAGGAATTTGAACAGTCTCATACACCCCTGAGTCCGAGTCCCGTATCGACACGGAACTCCATGTTACCTGCGGAACAGTCATGCCGGAGGTTACGGACCGGAGGGGGCGGAACATCGGATGTGCAAGCGTAATGTAATCTCTGGTGCGGTTATATCTCCGGACGAATGAGATTCAGCCGTAGCCAAAATAACAGCCTCAATCAAAAATCGCCTTGTACTGTATCAAAATGACTGATTACAGTATGTATGATTCAGGGTTTTGAAGATTGTTGGTTATGAACTCGAGCTTGTATTCCGCTCAACGTTGTGTTCGCCACAGCTGCACCAGGATATAGTCTCCCCCCGTATTGTATCATCCGCAATGCTAATGCAATGTAATGCTACTGCTGTAGAGTTTTGCGAGCCGCATTTGCCAAGAATACCTTCATAGCCAATCCCGCCTGGCTGGGCTACAAGCCACTGCCTTGGAAATTCCCTGTAAAGCAAGAATAAAAACAGCCTGGTTGTGGCGCGCCTCTTTGGCCTCTACAGGGGCTGTGTTGTCTTTAACAGGCGAAAGGAGAGCATCTCTTGGTGGTTTACAAGTTGTAGATTCGTTCTCCCTCGTAAAGGACCCGAGCGCCGAAGAGTTTCGGTAGACGCCTTACCCATCGTCATTGCGTACGCAGGTCGTTCGCGTGAGCCTCTAAGACCTAGGGAATGACAGGGCCAGACCAGACCACTAAAAGAAGGGGAACAAGAGGAACAAACCTCGGTAACACGCCCCCTCCCCGTTCTAATCTAGTCCCGAGTGTAGTCCCCCAATGATTGCCACAGACTTGCCTTAAAGGAGACAATATCCCGGGGGAGAGTGTTTGAACACGGATGTACGGATTTAGACAAGAGTTGGTTCTGAGTAGAAACACGGCTTGTAGATATTCCAAGGAAAAAAAAAATGATATTCCGACCAAATAATGACTACATACTTGTGACTGTCAAAGGCGAAACCTCGACTGGAAAACATTATCCGGAGACAGTTATGTGGAGTCATTTCAATTGACAAGCGAGGTGGAACACTGCAATACTGTAAACACCACCAAACTCTAGGCGCAGCATTAGATTACGGCCAAATGGTATGGACGTCCTCGATCGGTTGCAACAACAGCTAATACCAAGTCCATGCATGAAGGGTCCCCCGTTTTGACTGTCGCATCATGGGCTGTCAGGCTTCCCGGAATATCGCCATCATCCCTGACACAAAAAGGGCTAAAAACACACACTAAGGCAGTTCACTATCGAGATCGACGGTCGCTATTTTACGGGAAGGAGGAATAAGGTGTGCTGCGTTTTTGCTGCGCCTCGTTTGGTCGTCATCAGACCAATTACCAAGACCACACTCCCCCAAATCTTCACTCTGAATCTGCCGCTGAGCTTAGCGGTTAACTTTGTCTGGCGCTGCCTTCGATTTGTGGAATGGACTCACTCCTGAAACTTGGACGTCGGTGCGACAGTAAAAAGTTAAGCCAAGCCGCCGAGGCCAAGCCAGGCTCTTGGTCAGTCAATCAAAGTGCTGACACCTCGCAGGGACTTGCCGCTCGGCAGTTGAAGGGGGAGCGATTCCTACCCTGGCATCGTGGAGTCTGATTGGACTGGTCGGGTGTGTTACGGTACAGTACTGTAGGGCGATCGACTTGCCCTGTTCTGATACGAAAAGTCCCCTCAACGCTCGACAAGACAGGGCATAGGCCCGTCGTATTCACTTACCAGGCCATGTATATAATTATCCGAAACGGCAGCAAAGCGTCAACGGACGGCAATGCAGTTTCGCTGCAACCTCGTTTGGGGGCAGGCAGACAGACCTACCAGGGCACTCCTGGACGACTGACCCAGAAAGAAGAGGGGACCAGCACAGGGCTGAACAGGACGACGGGGACTTTGACCTTGTCCTTAGACCATTCGGTACTTTTTGGGTCTTGATGTTATGTTAAACGTGATAGTGCGAAACTAGTCACGATCCAAGAACGTGGAATATGTGAGATGCAATTTCGAATTACGGGACAAGACGTCGTATCGAGAGACAGTTGTGTATAGTAATCTCAGTGAAATAACTGCGTTGAACTGTAAATATGGAAACTCGACAAGCTTTGTTAGCCACCAACACCATGAACAAAAATCCCCAGCATGAGGAAAATAAACCCCACTGTTCAATAATCGACGTGGGATATTGGGCGCGCGCAAACCGTTGCACCAACAAAAGCTTGGAGAGTGGAAACTCTTTTCTTTCTCCAGGATTTCCTGGTTAGGAAACTGGTAGGATAAGTCATTAGCCAGAGCGCCTGGTGCCCTGCGAATGCAACGCAAAATGCCATGGCGGTTGAGTTTTCGCTTTCCCTTGTTGGTGTCCGCGCGTCAGTGCAGAAGTACCATACAGAAATCTACCGAAGATTTACGGCCAGGGGAAAAACGCCATTGTGACGAACTGACTTCCCTTTTCGCGATAGAACCCAACGGTATGGACAGCTAAAGATAGTGTATGAGAGTCCCGTTAGTTTACCTGAGACGCTGCGACTGTTGGTGGCAGTAATCTGGAGTTGAATGGACTTGTGGGATGAATTTGTCGGAGAGTGGGAGAGTTTCGGAAGCGCGACCACCCACCGTCAAGCAACGTTGTGCATCTGCGGACGAAATGGCTGAGCAGAATGACGACGACAATGACGAGTGATGGATTGAGATTGTGGTGCAGAGGTACTGTGTCATGTCATGCCATGGTGATGGGATTGAAAGTGGGATATCGGCTGTAGAAGATGCCATGGAAGCACAAAAGAAGCAGCTACTGAACTGCCGAATGCCTTTTCCGGACTCAAAGCGGTGCGTGCAACCGTAACTGCAACTGCAACGGGTGTGGAAGAAGCCGGTAACTTTTGGTAGCCAAGTGGTTGGCTTTTGACTTTTTGACTTTCTTTTTCACACCCTCCATCGGGGCCTTGGACGTTGCCGAGAGCCCTACAAGCTACAGTACTGTTACAATAGGCCAGTGTGGTTTGTAGTTTTCCGTATGTATGTAATAATTCCGCCGTGGGTCTTGAGGCTTGGGGACTTCATTTCCTTTCTGATACCGTACCGTACCAAGGGGGGCTTTGACGTCTTGGAAATGGTCGATCACGGCCAGATTCGATGAAAGCTGCACCGAGCGTTTCTCCACGTTCGGCAGATGCATGTAATTATGAGAGGATTCCTATTATCCGCTTTTGTTAGCGATGGATAAGTGTAACGTTGCCTTCTTTTTTGCCTCTATTGTTTCGCAATCAAGGGAAAGTAGAGACGAAGGTGTAAAAATGTTGTGTCAAAGTAATAATAGGATTTGCCGTTTGTGATATGACGTCTGGATGGTAGTAGAACATGACATGTTGCAACATCTGGGCTTGGCATATGAGAAATCTCACCACACCACAACGCCAGCCCTAAGACTGGGCGGGCAGTTCAAGTTAATGCCAAGACCGGGCTGCATCTGGTTTTTGCTATGGGTAGGGCTGAGAAGCTAGAGCCAAGGAGAGTGTAGCAGGAAGAAGAAAAAAAAAACAGATACAAATCACGCTAACCGTGCCGTCTTTCCCATTTCGAACCACGCCCCGCCATCCCCGAAAGAGGTTGTGGCGTATACAGAGTCAAGCCACATTCAGGGTAGGATGGCATAGGTGGTTCTTCCCCCCATTTGGTCCAGAACCTAAAATTTCTCGTCGGCACGAGTCCACGAGTCACGATGTAGAATCAAGTTGAGGCCTGTAGGGCTTAGTCTGATAAACTCATCCATCGTCCCTCTCTCAAGAATGGGAAGGGGGAGTTGAGTTTATCGCCTAGGTCAGTAATTTCCAGCCAGCATTTCTCTTGTGCGCCTACTACAAGTTCCGATCTTCATGTGCCGGGTTGGTAATCATCTTGTAATCCAGATCACTGTGTCCATGCTGTGAATCGAGACACCAAGTAACATCAGTAGAGGGACGAGCGTGTTGATCTCTGGTTTCGTGACATGTTGATCGAAAGGCGTCGAACTCAGTCCAGTGACGGAATGACTTCATATCCACAATCGGTCACCTTGTTGTCTACCGCAAGACTGACATATGCAAATGTCAGTGTCGACGTCGACGTCAAAATGGTCTGTCTTTTCTGCGCTGCACCCGACAGGCTGGTATCACGCTCTCCCTGTAAGGCATCACCGCTGGGCACCCGTCAGAAGGATCAGTAAGAGCCAAGCCAAAGTCGGTTCATTAAAGAGTCGTATCGAACCGTCGATGCATACTGTCTGTCTGTCTGCCTTAGCCCAGCCTAGCCTCTGGGTTCTGGGCTGGACGTGTCGGGTGCAGGGACCAGGCCACGACGACTAACACGGGCCTCTCCCTTCAGTAAGTTCCCAAGTGGGGGACTAGGAACAAGTCTAGGAATTTAAACCATGCATGGCTCGTCGTCCGTGATAATGCGGAATCCTAGAGGAGCGACATGCTATGCTGAAACCAGTAGTACTAGCAGCAGCAATTAGTTGCTCCAAACCATCTACTAGGCAGGCAACTGAATTAACTGGTTCATGCTTCGGCCTCCAGCGGGCGGACCTCTCCGGTCTGGGGTTCATCTTTCTTAGTAGCATATAGATGGATTACTGAACTTCACCAACGAACTAGACCGAACTAAACTGAGATCTGGCATTTGTTGAAATGGATACAAATAAGCAAAACTCCCTGGACCAAGAATCGGAGCCCCATGAGCAAGGTGGCTCTCTCGCTTAGATTGCTGAGAGGTTGATAAAGGATCAAAGGATGCGTCCAAGGCGAACTAGCTAGGGCTGGAAGCATCTTGACAGCAGCGCCACAAGCCTGGGACTCGTAAATACACCAAACAACGAGAGGCGATTCACATGGACCAGCATCTACGCTAAGTTTACTTTGACGCATGTCGCGCAATTTGCCTATTCTTGACTTTGTCCTGAACTGACCTGAACTATCATCGATATTTCCCTTTCCTTCTAAATTATCAGGCGATCCCTATTGAGGGCGATGTGCTTCAAAGAGGGTCGGGTCGGGCCCGCTCGAAAGGAATCCTGGTCAGTTCAGATTCCCCAGCTCCAAGTCTTCTTGGACACGCGGGGTTTAGTTCCCATTCATTGCTCTGTACCCAAAGATCCAACAAAACGTAATTGCCCGAGAACGGCCGTAACAATCGTTTGTTATTTCCGGTGGTAGCAAGGTGACACATCAGTTCAAGAGGCAATAAAACCCGCAAAGATAGCATGGCGATGACATCCAATCCAGTGAGAC
The DNA here is from genome assembly GCA_011034095.1 of Fusarium cf. aywerte. Taxonomy (NCBI): domain Eukaryota; kingdom Fungi; phylum Ascomycota; class Sordariomycetes; order Hypocreales; family Nectriaceae; genus Fusarium; species Fusarium cf. aywerte. Next base: position 1,230,581 of record WETZ01000003.1, on the reverse strand, counting down.
CGACACGGCGACATTTCATGTCAATGCGGCTTGCTCCAACTATTGCTGCGTTTGGCAGGTTGCACGAGATATGGGGCCAAATAAAAAAACCATTGCGAACGTCGTGTATTCTCATTCGATGCTGATGGTTGAATCAGAGTATTCGAGTCATAACTATACAGTACGCTGATAGCCAAGGTCTTGGGTGCTTACCAGGGGATGAGAAATGAAAACAAAAAAAAAAAAATGTTGCTCACCGCTGAGCCTCATTTCTTGTCTAGGTTAAGATATGCCAAGAATTGGCATTGCTGAACTTGGAATGTCCCAATGGCAATTGGGTGGAAAGGTTTCTTCCAGTGTCAAAGCCAAAGTCGCGACCGTTTGACCTATCACTAACTCTAAACAAATTATCCAAACTGGGTTTCAGGCTCTTAAGAAGTGGCTGTGTGGCGTATGGGTAAGGGGAAAGAAAAGAGGAAATCCCATGAGAAGATCACGGCCACGAGGTTTGAATGACGAGGCGGCATTCAAGGAATGACGGACGGTGTATTGGAAGAAGACAAGCGCAAGGCAATTTCTAAGCCACGATTTTCGTATCTCCAGTTTGGAGACAATCATGCCCATTTTGGGTATAATTGGTGACTGTCGGTTAGGGAATTCACAAGTGCCGCTCTGGAACATACATACGGTTACGGCACGATACGGTACAATATCATAAGGCTTAGACCAGTAGGCGGACATCCGCTCGAGGCTGTTTTTGTTGGTTAGATACCCTGTTGTTGGAGAAAATGTAAAATGTGATATATAGGTTGTATTGTGTTGGTTGGCTCAGGATAGGAGTAGCAGCGGGAGGCGGACGGGTACGCGTGCGAATTCACCAGTGAGAGTTGCAGTCTCACGGACGCAGAAGCGGAAGCAAAAAAGAAGCAGGGCAGAGAACAATAAACGACAGGGAAGAGGCCTGCAAACCACAGGACTCTACTGTATCTGTAAGGCGAGGTGTATCGAGAAAAGGCATCTCCTGCAGCTCGTCGCATGCGTCCATGGACATGGCTAATGACAGGCAATACCTACAGAAGGATCAGACGAATCTATGTGGTGTACAGCAATCTGATCTATTAGTGGTTTGTTTGTGTGCATTAGGTGAGCAGTGAAATGATTGCAACTGTGGCTTAGTGTCTTGTGTCAAAAAGGTGAGGTAAGGCAAGGCGAAGGTAAGGTGAGATGCAGTACAGTCAGTACCTCGACCAACAGCCAAGATCTCGTACCCCCTACAATTACACCCTTGAGACATCAACGTCCTGTGAGAAGCCCTACACCCCCTCCCCGCGAGAAGCTAAGCTAACGTTAACCCCCAGGTAAAGCAACGCAACACTCTCCGTTCCGCGCACGCCACAGCCCGCACTCTCACCCCCACCCCCATGTCCACGCACACAGACACAGACAGCCCTCCAGGGCAGAGCGCAGGGCTACAGGGCAGGCTTCGGCTTTCCACCCAGCCCAGGCTGAGGTAGCCGGGCAAGGCATTGGATCCCCAATCCATGTGAAGTCTACCTATGGAGGAGCTCCATCTCATGGAGACAAATCAAGAAAGAACAAAAAGCAAACCCCGTAGGGCAGGCTTTCTTCATCCTCAGGAGTAGCACCTTACCGGAGCACAGCATGGATGATAACCTAACTGGTTGATGCCCCTGTAGTTGACATGCGGGACCCAACAGCGGATTGATACCGCACCCCCTCTGCTCTGCAGTTGTTTTTTCGATCTGTTCTTGCCTGGAGCTGTCAGAGGTAAGCAGAGAAAATGCGAGACAGACCTAACTCTGTGAGATCTGAGGATTCTACCTCGGATGGATAGTTGAGTGTAATACGGTGTTTCATGTAAGAGCGAGAGAGCGAACAAGTGGAGGCATCTTTGGAGTGCTCTTACAGATGCAATCGTGAGCATGACAAGCTGGGTAATCAATCTGGAGGAGGGACTTTGAACTCACAGTTGGTTAGCTGTTGTATGTAACACATGCATTTGCTTGGGATAGAGACAGGATCCTTTGCCATGCCATGCCATGCCGCCGCACATACGGTACATGCAATCCGTGCCCCAATATAACACTGTCCATACGTTGAGCACGCACTGGACTGATGTGATGCTACACGCAGGACGGATACAAGGGACGGATATACAAACTCCATCTGGTGACAGTCATGTTCGATATCTCGTTCTTGGTTTCGTCTTTCGCCTTAACTATTCTGTCCTTGATCACACACCCCCATCGGCAGATGCTCACTCCCCCTATACTCAGTTATGATTTGACTACCTCTTGTTCCCTTCTCCTCGGTCACTTTTTTCTTCAGCTCCATTGTGTCCACCCTCCAGCACATTTTATTACTCTTTTAGACAATATTGAGATTGCACTATATTGATCACGAAACAAGAAAATAAACAAAAATCTGACGAGACGTTCATTTCTCGTCATTTTTTACCGCTACATTCTGTTAGATCCTGTCTCAGTCCCCGGAGGTGACCCTGCCCAGTCCCCAAGTCAAAGTTCTTCCTTGCCTGGGTGTTCCTTTTTCACTCCCGTCTTCAGCCCTTGAGGGCCCCATTAGTCCCGCTTTTTCTTCCCTCCCCCTAAAGGTCCACCCCATAGGGCGTAGATACAGATCTACAGGGGTCCTAGCAGCGCTTGCTGAAGGCCAGGAACAGAGGGTGTGACAGCGCTTGAGCTAGGTACCCAGCGTACTGTAAACGTCAACGCAGGCTGGATTCTCTAGGTGCCCGTTCATTAACCTGAGGGTCAGGTCAGTGAAAGTGACCTGAACTTTCTTTAACCGCCCTGGCTCCCACCTTCCGTTCTCATCTGGTTCTTTTACATCACATCCCGCACTTCCATATCGATTCTTTTTTCTTCTTCCATCTCTGTTTTATTTCTCTTTCTCGGCCAATCTTCAATTTTCTATATATCAAGACACCAAGACGCCTTCTCACCTTATCCCACATAACAGACACCTGCCCGATACGCTCTGTCATTCGTCCATCTCTGCCCCAGCCAGCTGCACCAGCATCTTCGGTACCGCCGAGAAGCCATCATCGCCACAACCACCCCGTATTCCCTTAGCACTTACGAACATTTCGGAGCCGAATTGACTTTGGAAGGGAAAAAAAAGGAGGCAACCTCTAAAAAAAGGATAACAACATAGTTACCGGGAAACGGATATCTTACTTCCTCGGCCGTCGATTCTATGACGGAATAGGCTCGGTCCTATGTCATCCTAGCTCCAACCTCTCCGAATTTCAGCTGCCATTGCTTTGCCTCTTGCTCCATCTTCAGCTCGAGTCATCCAACTGCCAAGCTTAACAACATGGCATTTCCTCCTCAATATAGAGAGCCTGCTCCGGCTCTACCGAGCATTATAGTACCTACATCAGGCGACCGATATCGAGCGCATGCGAGTCATCACGAGTTGCCTTTTGGTAGAAGTCCTGCCATGTCGATACCCGGCATGCCTTCAAGAGACGACGTCCCTCCACCACTTCCTCCTCCCAAATATCCCGGCTACGATCAACCCAGTGCCTTGGCTGAAAACATGAGAGAAAAGCGAGAATATGCCCAAGGTTCTTTTGCAAGTGGGTATGGGAGCATGAACTCATCATATCATGAAGACCGCCCAAGTTATCAACGAAGAAGCAACACCAGCGACCGAGATGAGGGCTATGCCAGTTACTCATCAACTGACAGGTAAGGCCTAAATGCACTGAGCATTGGTTCAGTTCAGGCCTCCAATGGCTTGACTAAGACGTTGGATGAACGAAACTAAGATGATCCACAGGTCCCGCGAGTCCGTTCCCACAGGCTTCGGTCGCCTCCACAACCACTTCCAGTTCCAATCTCCAGCAGATATATACGGTGATGACCTCAAGAAGAAGCTTGACCGCACTCGACCCTTGGAAAAGACACCGCCTCGATCTCTTCTTAGTGCTTCAGCAAACGAGCTCATCTCCCGACGACCTTCAGCAGAAGGTCGATTCCCTCCAGCACTCAGTGTGCCCGTGCAACTCCCCATTCACTCCCGCGGTGGTATACTCGCCTCTCCCGCAAGATTGACCGATACGCCAATTCACTCTGCTATCTCTCCCCGAAGCACACCTTTCTTCCACGGAGACCGGTCACCAAATGACAGCTCCGATATCGATCGCTCACCTCGAACACGAACAAAGAGGAACAACAGTGACGATGCCACTTCAACAAACTCAAACTATGATTACACCGGGGCAGAGGATATGGATATGGAAGATGGTCAATCTTTGAAGAGACTACATATTGACGACGCCTATGTGCCTGGCGGACAGAAGAGAAGGGCTGCCAGTCCCAATGACGAGCGCTTACTTGGCATGCCTTCGGATATGTCTCGTCGACGTGGTTCTCCTCAAGGTCGTTTTGCTAGCCTTCCTCGAGGTGCTACTATGCCTTCAATATCTACCTCGCGGTCTAACTCGTATATCTCGACCATGTCCATGTCCATGCACCCCGCTGGCATCCCAACTGCTAATTCTTTCGGCCGACGCTCACCCGTGGGTCCCTCCCCAGGCGGTATCTCACCCACTTCATGCAACTCCCCTTATACAACGCCTGTTTCTCTCAACCCAAGCCCTCGAACCTCTATCTCTGGCCGCGGGTCAATCCACTCTAGGACCGTCTCGGGCGCAAGCACACGTAAGATTACCGAAGTGCAGAAGCCAGGCGGATCTAAAGTCCAAGGCTTCTTCATGTGCGAGTGCTGCCCTAAGAAGCCCAAGAGGTTTGAGACGCTCGAGGAACTCAAGTAAGCTAGATCCCATTTCAATCTCCGCAGACCCACTCTGATGAGGCTGCGTGAGACAATGTTTACACATATGAATTCGATGCTGACTTATAACTAGTGCTCACGAGGCTGAAAAGCAATACGAATGTTCATTCTGCGGCAATCGTTTTAAGAACAAGAACGAGGCAGAGCGCCACCAAAACTCGCTCCATGTGCGCCGCCACTCGTGGTCATGCTCAGCTCTCTCCGGATACGATAGGGCTTTTCACGATTCTACTAACCGACCCGGGGAAGCTGACACATGCGGCTACTGCGGCGACGAGTTCCCACGATCTGGACGAGGTCCTGGTACTGGTGCCTTAAACGGTGGTAATGCGCCTCGACATGCTACAGAACAGGACTGGGATGAACGAATTAGGCATCTGCAAGAGGTGCACAAGTTCAGAGAGTGTAACTCGTCCAAAAAGTTCTTCCGAGCGGACCATTTCAGACAACACCTTAAGCACAGCCACGCGGGCACAAGCGGAAAGTGGACCAATATGCTGGAGAATGCTTGCATGCTCGAAGAGGACCCAACACCTCGGTAAATGCACTATTTAACACCGAAGCTACACTGCAGAGAACCATACAGACTAGGCCATGTCTTTGTTGATCTCAACGAAGAAAGACATGCGAGTCGGCCGCTAAATGACGAGTCACGGCTAAGTCATCTGTGGGTGTTAGCGATTCAAGGGTGGAGGAGGATCAGGCGGATGAGGGCGGGGTACCAAAGGGAAACCGCCGACGGTGTGAATGATCAGTGGGGTCAAGATTCAAAGAGCTTTCTATTGGAAGGTTCATTTCGAAGGCGCTGTCAAGAAAGTGATCTTCGCGCTGCAATCAGCATGCCGTTGGAAGGTCTGGAAACAACAAGCCTGCGGCAATTGTGCGACGCGAACCGCCCGCAACAGGATGGATACCCATCCAAAGAGCGACTCAGCAATGGCGAGGCATACGACAGACGCGGAGAAAACTCTGTATCGCGTGGGCGGATTGCCGCATGATGCAGATGCGGCAAGTCCAAAACGAATCAAGGTGCCGCGCAACTGCGTCCGTTGATCGCTCGGATCAATTGGTGGTTTCCGCGTGCATGCAACGCATGTAGGGATGCTGTTATCCGCCAAGGTTGCCTCTCAGGGCTGAAGCACTAACGTGGCAGTGCTGTTAGAAGGGAGGGCAACAGACACAATGTTACATCAGTGTGTCCCGTTGCATTTGCGCATATTGCAGCTTTCTTTAACGTTCAATCCAACTCGAGCGACATGAAACCAATATCTTCCAGCTTGGCGTTTTTTTTTTAACAGCCACACTTGGCATCTTGACTCGATTACGGTGGCCATTTCATCCTCTTGGTCCGATATGATCAAGTTCACTGCAAAAATGAGTTTGACGATGGAGTACAAAAAAAGAGACAGCGACACAATTGACAAGATGCAGGCCTGGGGCCATGTGGCTGTGGAGGCGCTACTTTCTGACTCGGCTTGACATCCTTGTCGGGAACCCAGTCGAAGGACGAGCTACACGACTGCCGATATTTGGTAAAGGGGCACATACAGGATATTCATGGCAGAAATAGCCTGGCGTTGTCTTTATGGGTTAGCAGTTGTGCTAGCCAAAGCTTCCCGACAAGCGAGGACAGCTGTCTGGGAATTGAAATTGGGTGGACAAGGGCTTCACTTCGTATACATATTAGCTGGCACAGCTTGATGCTGATGTCGCATGCATCAATCATCTATCTCTCTATCTTATGGGTAACGGCACAAAAAGGATCAATCATGGGAACGGATACGGCTCACGGCGCGGCATTGGCATTGCTTTTTATTGCGAATCAAGGGAATACACCAGACTAGGTTAACTTAGATATACAGTAGTCTGAGAAGATAAAATTGCAATTTGACTTCTGATACTTCAATTCTCCCAAGTTTCGTGAATGTGACGTATTCATTACGTCTCTCTTCGAGTGTGACTGAAACATAGCGTTCCCAAACTGAGGGTGCAACCGTTGCAGGGACCAGCGAAGGGATGTGTCTCCCACGGCAAGGTAAGGCTTAGTTGGAAGGATTCATGAGGCATTCGGCACCTTACCATCGCTGGGCTGAACGAACCATTGCCTCGGGCGTCGGCAAACTCATACTCCTTTCTAGTTGTGCGGAATTGAAGCGCAGCTCATTTTCGTTACGCCATTCATCCTATTTGGGTAACTCGTACAATATCTTATGATGGTTTTCTTTCAGCTGGTGGTCTACTAAAAGTTCAGCTGGGCTCGTTTATCTCACACCACTCTCGCTTGGTATTCTCGGAAATAAAAACAACATGCAAGTCGATACAAAGCATAACGGGGGTAGCTTTTTGAATTGCCATTTCGAGAATAGCTTATTTTACCAGATGATTGCCGTCTTGGGGATAGCTTATACGGCTTGTTGTGTGAATTTGTGTGCTTGTTGATGAGAGGCTTTGACCGAAATAGACGAGACTATGGCTGCTTCAAAGGACTGAAGAGACAGTGTGGCTGAAAGCTTCTTTGAAGTGTGGCTGCTGTCGGTAGAAAATGGCGGGGTAGTTTCAAATGTGGCGGTTGAAGGAGGGGCAAAAAGATGGGAAAAAGGTGGAAGGGTCATGATTCACACCGAGATTGAAGCTTAATTTTGCTTCTCTGTGACGAATTTTGTTTTTGCCTCTTGTGTATGATCTACAAGAGAGATCATTTCTATAAATACAATCTTCTAGAAGTGGCAAGTAGATGCACTCATTCTCACAGTACTCTGGAAACCGAATTCGAACATTTGCGACTTGCGACACGGTCAAACTGGCAGAGAACGATCCCACAAAGACTCATCAGATAGCTGGAACTTTGGAACTACGAGACCATCAAAAGGGTGACTCGAAGCCACAGCAGTGGGAAGAATTTGGTCACCAGTTCGAACCCGGAGAGCTTGAACTTCTCAAGCAAAGCATCGTTCAAATGGCCCTCAGCAGGATCGACGGTCAGGATGAACTATTCGTCGGGGGGTGAGTACTTAGGACGCCACTCGACCAATTTACACATATGCGATGCTGATATGATTCCCAGTCTTTGGGCTTTGCGCCGCTCCGACTCGCTGACCGATCGTCGCATTACCCATGTTCTCTCTCTCGTGCCCTTCGACATTTCCAGCCTCAAGAACTTCAAAGACGAGCCCTGGATCGATTACGGAAAGGACTTTCGTCACCAGCTTATCGATATCGACGATGTAGAGGATGCTGACCTGCTGATCGAGCTACCCAAAGCTGTCAGATTCATCGAGGAAGGTCTCGGCGCGAACTATCTGGAGCATGATGCGGAGAAAGAAAAGAAGGGTGACGATGAAGACGGGGGCGTCTCGTTAGAAAAGGGCGTTGAGGACCTTGATATCACAGACAAGAAGAGGAAGAAGAAGGGAGGTGTCTTTGTTCACTGCGCTGCTGGAAAGTCGAGATCTGTTTCGGCCGTAATTGCTTACCTGCTCCGTCGATATCCCAGCCGCTTCGACCCCAACATCACACCTACCGCAATCTCGGATCCGACCCACTCTGCCACACAGACGTCAGCAGAGAAGCGTTCGAGGAAAGACACCGCCCAAGAGGCTGTTCATGCTGCTCTTACGTTTGTCCGCCGGACACGCCCTATGGCCGAGCCTAACGAGGGCTTCATGGAGCAGCTTGCCCTGTGGTGGGAGATGGGATGTCCCGACGATGTCGAGTCGCACCCTGTTTATCAGCGGTGGGCTTACAAGCGTGAAATCGACGAGAACCTTGCAGTAGGCCAGGCACCGACAAGGCTCCGTTTTGAGGACGAGGAGACGCAGCCTCGCGATGATTCAGGTCTTAGTCTACGATGCAAGAAGTGTCGTCGCACTCTTGTCACGGCGCCCTTTATCATGGAACACAAGCCTTCTGACAGGAAGTCCTCGGCTTCTACCTGCCAACATTACTTTGTCGAGCCGCTTAGTTGGATGCGCGGAGTCCTTGAGCAAGGAGAACTCAATGGACGGTTGCTATGTCCGAATGACAAGTGTGGTGCAGGCGTAGGCCGGTATGACTGGAAGGGTTTCCGGTGCTCTTGCGGCGGATGGGTGACGCCAGCGTTCTCGCTTCAAAAGGCGAGGGTAGATGACATCGTCAAGCGGCCGACAGGTCAGAGCATGGGAATCCGGATGCCGCCCGGTCTTGCTCCACGGAGCGGTAACCTATGAGGATCGAGGACAAGCGAGGGACGGAATTTACTGCTGCTATAGTACCCAGGTGTCATTACCCTTCTGCGCCGCGTAAAAGCCGATTCAAGCTACCGGTCCGTGACTCGAGACTCCGAACGCCACGGGTCCGAGCGATCGACATGCCCGGGGCCCCGCAGGACACCGAGTCTTGACGGATCCGCCCATCTCATAGGAAGCTTTACCCTGCCAAGATTTTGATGCTTGTTGGAAGCCTTACCTTGTCCGAGTTCCATTTTGCCTCGGCACCAGCAATTTTTTTCGATGTCGATGCATAGGCGAGCGAGCCATTGAGAGACAAGAAGGATCAAAAGCCGGCGGGGTAGGCTGGTCGGGATACGCCCTAGGGCTTACAGGGCGTGAGACGATCAAGTCGTGCGTGTGGAAGGTGAAAAGAGAGACTCGCATGTTGTGAGTGTAAGGAAGGACGACTTGGAACGCTGGGATCAGCCGGGAGCTTCGGGCTCCATATTGGAAAGGAGACTTGCTTAAGATGCAGAGACGGGATGATGAAAGATCGAATGGTCCCGTTCCTGGTGTGGGTAAAGTCCGACGGAAAGCTCATAGGGGACGGATTAACGATGCGAGACGAAAAGTCCGACATACGGTAGTCGATGGCTTGATGCTTTGGACATCAGCACTAGGACCATCTTGGGAGTGTCGTATCACTTCAGATCAACGCCCCAAACAAAAAGCACAAAATAACATGACTACTCGCATTCGCCTCAGTCAATCAGAGAAAGAGCCTTACAGCCCTGCAAACAAATGAGCGCACTGTTCTTCAAGGACCTGCGGACTATAACTGTGATGTGATAAGCCCTATGGATCTGCCACCCGACTAGCTTCCCCCAGGCCTGACTCTATTTTGACTGTTCCAATCTGCCTTTATGAGACTAGCGTTGGAGTTGTAAGGATGCCATGGCTAGCCGTCTTACAACTTTGACCCGCACAAAGGACTTTCGACTCAGCCACTGTAGGGCTGACCCGTTCTCTCGACCAATAACAAAATCACTAGATGAGCATCAACAGATGGCTTGAACAGAGGAACCATCACTGGGAGCCGCTACTATACGGAACACGCATACGCCCGGTTGCAGTTTTGCCTTGGAAGTTGAATATTGAAGTTCAAATTCTCCGCCTTCAGTGGGCTTGTAGCGTAAGCCCGTCAGCACGCCTCTGGCATGGAGCACCCTGCTTCGGACAGTTCTCAAAACAGATCGGACTCGTTGGATGCATGTTTTTGTATCACGGCGGCTTTTATTCATGATACATCAACTTGTGGAACGGTGGAAAGGGACGGACCATTCTTTGCTCTTAGCACAAACGCTATCTTCTGCTTACGCCTTTTGGCTTGTGGTGAGCGACTAAGTCGACGTCGGCGATTGCCTTATGGGGTATACATCATCTTACTAGACCTTTCAGCCTCCTGACCATGTATTTTGCCCTGTCAACGTTGGTTGTGGTGTATCGTGTTCTGCATATAGCCTTGTCAACGCCATGAACAGACGATCAAGGGTTTATGGTTTACTTGGCAGAAAGCAGTTTCGAGTGGTCATAGCTCCCTTTCGGCAGATATGTTTGTGACGTTCTTCGTGAGGGGAGGCTCGCATTTTGATACCCCTTTCGACATGACAGCCATGCAAATGTGGTCATGCGATTGACAGCTAGCTAGCGACCTACTGCCCGTTCAGACTGTTCTGCTCTAGTCTCTAGGGACTAGTCTGTCATACTGTACTTTATTATCTACCCGGAGTGTGCTTCATCGGCAGCTGTATGACTGCATTGGGCCGTTATGTCCCTATTGGTTTAAGGAGCGTAGGAGTAGCAACCGTTCAACGTAGTAGTTTTCACTTAAAGAACGGAGATGCGATGATACTCAAACCTCGAGACAACTACCTCAACCTGGTCGCTCCATCGGTCCTGGATAGTAGCTCGATCTGCAGTTTCTTTGTCAGCCCTACCTCACTGACCAGTCCGAGCTTTCTTTGTTCCCAATACAAAGTTAAGTTATTCCAGCAAAGCCCTAGAACGAGGCAGAGTTACACCCATCGTGAAGAGGAGGGGTGTCTCATTATGAAGAACGAACCACAAGTTTGGGATCTGACAAGACAGTCTCTTCTTCTCTGCACACACACCCGGGAAAGTGTACTTGTCAGTCTGACGGCATATAAGTATCGTCTTGAAAGCGGGCCATTTCGCAATCTTCCTTCGCTGAGAGGCTTGACACCTTTAGGCCAAAAGGCCACGAAGGGAAAGGTCCCGCGGTTGAATCCACGGCGTTGCAACCCCAACCCACGGGCAGGATTTGCGGTGTTGGACCCTTGCTTTTTGAAAAAAGAAATAGCTCTCCCGTCTCAGGAAGTTGTATGGAAGAAAAGACAAGATTCTGCAGCGGTTGATGTTGATCATCGGCAATGCCGTCTTACTCAGTCTGAAACTCGAGACATCTCAACGCTGAAACACAATCTTTTCTTGATGATCAAACATCTTCTAAATACATCTTCTAAATAGAGCCGATGTCAAACGCGGTGCCAATCTGTATATGTGGTGGCTATTATGTCATTCCTCCGCATATATCACCCGATGGGTTACTGTAGTTGATGTTTTGTGGTCCCCCTCACAGCTATCATCATGACAGCCACTGTCACAAGTATGAGCTATTGTGAGCCAATTCGTCGGTACTCATCATACACCGCTCTCTTTGAAAAGACCCCAACATCGCTCATGAATTGTCACATGTTCGTCTTGCACGTCTCATGTCAGCCCTATAATCATGATGTGGAGTGCACGTTGCCAAGCCCGAGACGATCATGGAAGTTCGAGTGTGGATTGACCACTTTCAAGCTGATATCCCAAACAACATGACGCTATCACATCGACAAGAATCTCATACTACGACGGCATTTCTAAGCAGGATTAGGTACTTAGCGGCACGACTAGTGCTTTTGATGCATGTCACTCCCTTACTCACTACCAAGCCAGTTCACCTGCAGTCATCACCTAGACGGAGACATTGCAAATACCGCTCTTACGTATCACGCCAAAATATTATAGCTCTGAAACGCGTAAGATGCTTTTTCAATTTTGACTTGCGATCCTACGGTCAAGAGCGTGAGCTTCGGGTCCGAGTTGATAATCGTCGCCGGCTTACTTAAACTAAGAATATCTTCGGGAGGAGAATAAACCTAAGAAGCTTGATGCCGAAATTCTGCGGAGACCTGACAAGGGTGTATGATAACCAAATCATCATCTCACCGATCATTTCGATGGCTGGACGGGACTAGCCATTGACAAGTTGTCACGATACCCTCCCTCGTAACTCGTCAATACCCGAGCAATAGGAACTCTGAGCACAACACAATCGCATTATAGCCGTACCTACAGTGTTGAACTTGCTTTTACTTTGAGTGGGAGTTGTCGCGGCTCTCCAAGATGCTGTACCAGAGTAAGCACTAATCGCCCAAACCATGATCTTTTCACAACCCGGCCCCGCACCTTGGAGGGTCACATCCCATAGCTGTTCTCTCTAGCCTGTAAGAAGTTCGCCAATGCGAGATTGAAAGAATGCCATGTCCGTTGGACATGAAAATACACTCCCGTTGGATGTAGCATCGCGTGAGCAGAACGCATCCGAAGAAGCCAATCGCTGGATGTTTACACATGCGAGAAACTTGTAAAAAGGACTATGCAGGTGTTTCAGGATTTGGGCATAACCCATGCATAGAAAAGCGGTATAAACTTAAATGTACATGGGTGCCTCCGTGGGATGCTTGGTTGCATACAATCATCAGTATGTGTGTGCGTGTTGAGTTGTAGTTCAACCGGAGTTAAAAGATTTCTTAGTAATTCCGCCAATTGCCCTAATAGGAAACAAGTTTACGATCACAAAATAGAAGGTAGTTGCTAAGAGACATGTAATCAGTAATTCATTATCCGTTGGGACAGAGTATGTGGCTTGTGCTAAGGAGATGGTAGGTCCCCGATATTGATCTTGTGGTAATAATGCGACTTCCTTGTTTCAAACGATAATGATCAAGGAAATTAGTTAATTGACTAAGAACTGACAAAGAGTTTACAACTGACTCAAGTGCATGTAGCTTGGTAAGGGATAACATAATTGCCACTGGCTCGTTACAACGTTACAAGTATAGCGGTTACAATGAGGCTTTCCTGCTCGCACGTCAAATTTGCTCCTGGAGCAACGTCTCTTGTTCATGGAGTACAATTTATCAAGGGGTCACAGAAACGTTGCTTTTTTGCCTCAATGGCAGGTATGAACGAAGGTCTACAATGCCTAGGGGGGGTAAAAACTCAAGACCAAAGTTTAGGGTGCCACAAACAAATAGCCTAAGAGCCTATGTAGCCTCTCATAAAGTGACTAAGTTATTTTGTCTCTTATGATGGAGTGCTCGAGGTTCTCATGACCCTGGGCAATACGCGGCACAGCTGCTTTCCTCACAATTGTATAGTTCGTATCGCCGAATTGATCACAATATTATGAAGTCAGCCATATCGGCCGAGAAAACATTGATCTCAAGTCATTAGAACAGCACGTATCATAAAGAGCTAGTGGCTGGGTTATATTCCAATAGTGATCACCGTTATTGAACTCTTCAATTGGGTACAAGTGAGATAGTTGACCATGAAGGACTCCAAACATACCTTGCTCACGAACGGCTTTGGAGTTCGACTTATCAATGGTATTCATTGTATTCGTACAGTGTTTATAAATTACAGGCATTGGAAGTGCCTCGATTGAGGGTATTATACAAGTGAAAAAGGCCTGTTGACAAGACCCTTTGCCTGAAGCATTGAGTCTCTCATCATGGCAGACGGAATGTCTCGATATATGATATGGCGTTCGGGTAGACGCCTATACTTCCTATGTAGTCGAAGGAAATGGGACCTCGGTGTTTCGAAGCCTTAGCTGCCGATAGCATAAAAGACGTGATTATACAGTGATTGACGTCCCTTGAGAGTGGGCTCCAAGTTCATCTATTTTGACAGAGCCTAGAGTTCGATGTCTCTGTTACCCTTCAGGGAGTTCAGAATTTGAGGAGAGGGATCACTTGATGGCAACACAATTCTATCACCCGGCACTCATAGCATCTCTGCCCAGACATATCTACAAGTTTATCCCAGTACTAAGAAAGAAGTACTCGGAACGAGATTATGAAGCAATGGTCCCAGCTTGCCAAGCATAGAAGTTAGGACAGCTCTGACGTGAATTAAACAGACATCAACGCTTCCTACTCAGTTCTATCGCAGTTAAGGATGACTCGAGGACTCGTTACAGTCGGACTCGGGACGCGAGTCTGTTTGGATGCCTCCAGAATTCAGAGTCTCAAGAGCAGATAATGCTCTGGGCGCCCAGGCGATCCTTTGTGGCATCATGGACAGCGTTTAATTGGGATCTATAACATTGACTCAAGTTGAGTCGTATGTTTGAGGGTGTGTGCAGTTAAGGGGGTCGTTTTTTGGGATGCCAGTAGAGCAACGGTTCGTGGACACTGACTGCTATCACTACGTTAAAAGCCAGTCTGCAGGCAGTAGTCTTGGAAGCAGCATGTTTCTAGAGTTAGAAGTTGTTATATAGCATCATGTACCGGACCATACTTCTTTCAATATATGGACATTCTCTTGTTTGAATAGGGACGTCGAATAATACTAGAAGACTGGTGACGACCTTTGTAAATGACAAAGAACGGTGACCTGGAAAGGAGGTACAGGAGTAGTGCCTTTTAACTCTATCGAAACTCGAACACAACACCTGCCCCTTATATACCAATTTAACGTTCTATATCACCAGCGAGGAATGGTGGAGTGGGAAAACGTACCTATTATCCTAAAACCTATGAACTCTAAAACCCGATCCTATAAACTCTCTTACCCCACTGCAGGCTCCTCGTTTTTTTGCCAGAACCACGTTCGAGCCTGGTTCAAGTCGTTCATTTGCTTCATTGGAATGGGAAACCCTTTCTTAGTCTTTAAAATTACTCGAGGCATCATGCAAGATGATAGGACTTGGCATAGGTTGTGAAGCCCGTGTGCAATGGAACTGACCGGAGCGGTGACACGGACGAAGTAACCATAGCTTTGTGTTGAAGTACCAAGAAACAGGGGGACGATTGAATGGTAACTTCTCATGTAGTAACGAAGCTGTTGTGGAATCAGGACTATAAGTGATAGAACGACCTGGAAGGAATGAAGGCACAAAATGGACATCTTGAGTACAGGGTAGTTGAAACCGTGACACCAACATGCTTCTGTCAACGTCCTAAGCATAAGGTAGTTTAGAAGATACATGCTGAGCTGTGAAGATCGCAGGGGGGCTATGGATCGACTTTCGTGAAGTTTCTGAACTGGTACATGCCAAGGCGATCGATGTTTAGCTATCCTCCTGCAGGGCAGTAAGGATCTTGTGTGGCCGCACATTGGAGTCACCGATGAAGCTCGACACGAACAAAGACTAACAGCGGAATAGGAGTATAAGAGAAGAACGAGATGGAGAAAAGGGATTGAAAATTAAAAGCACTATGCAGTATGTCTCTTCAATTCGAACTAGACGCGTACGTGAGGTCCTGCACAACTGTCCCATAGGTGAATGTCATGACACGGTAGGACGGTTAGCCTGAAGCACGACATATAACAACAGATCAAGTGCAGGGAATCGATATTGGCATTATCGACAGGAATGAGCGGAATGGGATTGAGGGTCAGGTTCGTTTGATCAATCTTCAGGCTATGCTAGACTGGGGAGAGATGTCTCGTCCTTGCTTCCGACCTCAATCACCAACACGGTGCATTGTTGTCTCCTATCATCGACTAGGAGCATCTGACGGCACAGATGGGAAGTAACCCGGTTTTGAAGATCGCTCACGATCAAGCTTTGCAGCCTCAGCTTGCCGCTTCTTCAATAGTCTCTGTTGGTAAAAGGCGCTGGGTGGGTGGTATTAGCAGGTCGACACAAGATATGTTATGTAGCGGAACTGAAAGACTCACGCCTTCAACTCAAACACACGAGGCTCTTCTTCGGGCGTAGGACTGCTCTCTTCCTTGGTCTAGGCACTTGAGTCAGCTATGCAGAGACCCGATTAGGACATGTCTTGGACTCACCTTATCCTCATCCTTCTTCTCATCTTTGTCCTTGTCCTTGTCTTTCTCTTTATCATCCTTCTCTTTGTCGTCCTTATCTTTTTTGGCTTCTTTTTCCTTCTTCTTCTTTTGCTTTTCTTCATACTCCTTCATGACGCGCTCCTTCTCCTCCTCCAACTCCTTCTCGCGCTTCTTCTTGGCAGCCTCTTCATCGATCTTTGGTGTCGCAAAAAACCGATCCTTCAAGTGAACGGGACAGACAAAGAAAAAGTCCTACCATGTGAGTGCATGAGCTTACAAACGGAGAATATTTAGCAGTGTTTGGCCTTTAGATTTCTCATCAGGCATAGCATAGCATAGCATATACCATACCTTCTTGTCTGGTGTGATTAAGACGGATGTGCTTGACTTGTAGCAAATGTCGCATGCTTTGGCCGCTGAATCAGCAACCTTGCGGTGCGTGTAAAGATTTGGGAACGTAGTTGACATGATGACCGTATGGGATTTACTGCTGTAAGACAAAGAAGGCTTTGATCTTGCAATTCAGCCTGAAGGCTTCAGGTCGTATCACTTGGAAAGTTGTTGAATCGAGCAACACAATGCAAGTCAGTCTTCGCGGGGAAGCGCCGACCGCCTGACGTCAGACGCTGATAGGGCGAACATCCCCTGAAAATTGACAGCAGCGCCTGTAAGCCACTAAAACTGTGGACTCTAGCGCCAATCTCCTTGACCCTGACTAATAAGCGCTCTCCGTCATGAATCGCAGCGTCCTTAGTACCTACTTTACTTATCTTATCTGCGCGCAGTTCCTGGAAATATGATGACCTATGTATATGCCATTGCCACGGCCAACAGTAAACAATTCTTTCACCTCATCCATAATTTTTCACACCCAGTCTTTTTCCACCCAAAAGCCGTGTTACTTTCACAGCTAGACGATTGGATTGAAAATGGGCAAAATTCTTGATACAGACAAGCTGGGCTCAGTATTTGGCACCCGACCGGATATTCTACAAGGCATTCAGAAAGCAGCAGGTAAACAATACACCCCCTGACGGACATGTTCACGATATACTAACTCAAAAACCAAGACTCTCCCACACGAATCGCTTTGTTCAACGAAATTGCGACCCATGTTTACGATCAATTATTAAGTGGGAGCACTGAACCCGCGCACAAGAAGAGAAGAGTCGATGTTCAGCAAGCCAACGGAGCCGCGAATGGCACAAAACCTCCTGTCAAACCCGAGACGAATGCCGCGGACGAGACTGTCCTGCTCGAAATCAAGGAAATCTCCGTTTCCGTACCTCAGAGGAAGAAGTTTGAGTTGTGTTTTACAGATGGTCACATTTACGCTCGTGCGCCAAACACCACAGCTCCTATTCCAGCTATAACATACGCGTGGTCAGATATTGGTACGCGTTATTGTGATAGTCTTGTATGTCCTGTACTAATTCTATGCTAGAATATGTGTTTTACCTCCCCGTACCCGAGAAGAACCAGGTACAGCACAACTACGTCCTTTTCCCACGAGGAACATGTCTTCCTTCCAAGACGAACCCCCCAACCGAAGAGCCGCTTGTCTTTACAGTACCCGCGACGGCGCCGAAGCAGGGCACGATAGGTGGACCTGACGCCGGGAGTGCAGCAGCGGTCTCAGACAACTACAAGTCTCTTTTCCACTGGGCCTTGAATCGACACCTTAAGCCTATTGGCATCGATATTACCGCAGCCAACCCCAACAAATTTCAGAGCATGGTGCGACAGCCTCACAGACCGAGCGAGAAGGCTGTTCATGTGAAGGCTTTCAGGGGCTCCAAGGACGGGTACCTCTTCTTCCTCGAGACTGGCATTCTCTGGGGATTCAAGAAGCCGCTCATGTTTATACCTCTGAACCGCATTGCAGCGACAAGCTTTACCAACATTCTCCAGCGAACGTTCAATATTGCCATTGAAGTGTTTGCAGGCGAGGGCGATGCGACAGAGGAGGTTGAATTTTCCATGATTGACCAAGAGGACTACGGCGGTATTGACGACTACATCAAGACCAACCGCCTACAGGATCGAAGTATGGCAGAGCAGCGCAAAGCTAAGCTAGAGCTGGCCGAGAACCGTGGACCCAAGAAGAACGGCGAAGAAGCTGAGGAGGGTGCAGCAGCTGGCGGTGATATTTCGGAGCTTGCAAAGGCGCAACTGGATGCCGAACAAGCATTGCAGGACGAAGAGGATGAGGATGAGGAGGACTACGATCCTGGTAGTGATGCAGACTCTGACGGTTCAGGAGAGTCGGATGATGATGACAGCGACGACGATGATGAGGATGATGAAGATGACGAAGATGATGACGAAGGTGAGGAGGGAGAAGAGGAGGCCGAGGGCGAGGCTGAAGAAGGCGACGAGCAAGTCGAGGAGGAAGAGGAGGAGGAAGAAGTCAAAGAAGAGCCAAAACCAGAGCCCGTGCCACCACCAAAGCCCGTCCAAGAACCTGTGGTGAAATCAGGCTGGGCAGCACTGAGAAGCGTTCCCCGAGCGCCTGCTCCTGAAAGCATGGATCTGGATGAGGAGAAGTTCGATGTTGTCTGAGTCAGTGGGATGGTCCCTTAAATGTAATGATAGAAACGGTTGGTGTATATGATGGAGCAGCGGTGTACATGAATGAATAGAGGCACTGATGAGGAATATCATCGCTTCACAAACGCGGAGTCTAAATGATCAAAAGTCAAGTAGTTACTGATACGTACACTGCATGGTTTAGTTCATAAAGAAGATAAAGTTCAATTACCAGCAACATAAGGGTGCAAAAATAAACCCATGTGGTATCACGTCGCAACTGATTCAAAAGTAAAAGAGCATTCTCATAGCCCTTCTCATTGTCCCAACCCAATTAACTTAACACCCCATTATTTCTGGAAGCAGCGTACTTCGGTTCGACCGCTTCGGTGGTAATCAGCAAGAGGCATATTACACTGTTCTCGTTAACATAATGCCCAGGAATTGCCAGTGAACGACTTACATTTCCACACTGATGATGGACATCCTTGAGCGACTCGATACAATAGGGAATACATCCCAGGCAAGTAAAAAAGCACACACCCGCAGCGATAGCACTGCATCAGTCAACACGCATCCTTTTCGTCTCTCATAGTGTAAGTACTTACTGCGTGAACCCTCCAGACTCCGCCTTCGTAACAGTCATGGCTCTCACTCCACAACTTGGACAGACTACCGGTGCACTTTGGCTCTGCAACGCCTGGATCGGTAAGCTCTGGAGGTTTTGTTGCTGCTGTGCCGGCTGGAAGCTTCCATTGTACTGTTGCGGTTGATGTGTAGGTGGAGGATTGGCAGGGTCGTTTGTAAGCGGTGGTTGCGCGAGAGGAGAGCTAAAGTCTCGGTCGTCATAATTCGGGGGTTGTTGCTGATTGGGAGGGATGTCCTGATGAGTCTGATCAGGATGGCCGTAGTTGTTCTGAGTTACTGCTGTAATCTTGTCAGCATACAACACCCTTCTGTAGAGTATACAAGAGACAACATACTGGGTTTCTCCATTGTGAATATCTTGTATGTGGTCTTAGTCAAGCTGGATGTCTTTACGCGAGAGAAATGCACTCTTAATATGCTTGGGTCTTATAAACACTTCTGTATAAGTGGCGATGATGAAACGATGTTCTCGGAACCTGCCTATTTCTTCCAACCGCCAAGTCACACAGCCTTAAGGCAGATTTTGGCTGACCACTATGCTGAGGTCATAACCAAGCGCTACAAGTCATTGGGTTTCGCTTACAGTGCCCGTACTTTCATGATCTTCATAGCGGCACATGGATACCGGAATAAGTTGTGCCGTTGTAGGCTGTGATGTCACAATGGATTTCTAGTTTGGCGATTACAGTTTAGGGACAGTTCCACGTCTCGTGTTTTAATTCGCTAGATTTGGCTATAACGAGGAACGATATTGTCCGTTTAAAGGCTGAGCAGAAGACGTTGGCCCGACTGGGGGCTGTTTGGATTGAATGAGTTGGCAGACGTCACGAGCTTGGCGATTTAATGTAACAGTTCGTGGCTGTGCTTGGAGGGCTATGTGCCGGAAACCCCCACAACACGGGATGGTATAGCAAGGCAGAGCATGCTTGGACATGTGTTGTGCTATATTTGGCTTATCCATATGTATCCGTTAGTTGTTGGGTAAAGTTGGAACTGGAAATGGTGATTGAGCATTAGGTAGTGAAGATAGGTATTGAGAGCAGATGAACCAATAGGACTAAATGCCAATGTCTCGACTGCCTAAGACTCTACGGATAGATGTGGAATAAGGGCCTGGCACAATGATAGAGACAGCATAGATATCAACTCAAGTCGACCAGCTCCTGACGGAACACAAACTGAGCCATCGTGAATTTGGGTGTAGCTACATGGTGGCAAGATTGAGCCACCGCTTTCAACAAATCACCATCCGGTATGGTGTAGTGGCTAACATTTCGCGCTCTCATAACCTGAGAGATCAGTACCGCGGAGCCCAGGGTTCGATTCCCTGTACCGNGTATGGTGTAGTGGCTAACATTTCGCGCTCTCATAACCTGAGAGATCAGTACCGCGGAGCCCAGGGTTCGATTCCCTGTACCGGAGTTACTTTTTGCAACTTTCTCCTTCGTCTCCTGATATCAACCTAGCATCTATATATTCATCTCTACCTTTTTGGCGCCGTCAAATAGGCTCTCCTTGTTACTTAGTGCATTAGGTATTCAGACTCCAGACACGGCTCTGTTAGTTCGTGCTTTATCTTATCACCACTATCTTATCACTCCACATCGCTCACACGTGACCTTCACTCCAAACTTTCCACTCCATCACCAGCTATCACGACGTCCCAACCGTTCCGATTCAGCTCCTCGTCGTCGTCGTTCAGCCATCCCAGCCACTCGACGTCGCAAAAATGGCCGGCCGTCATAAACCCATTCGTCTCCCTCCTCTCAAGACGCTACGCGTCCACAACCCCAAGCGCCAGGTCGAAAACCCCTGCATCGCCATCATGTCTAGTGTTCTCGGTATGTTCTCCCCCCCCCCCGCTCTCCTCCATCATGGATTGAAACTGACGGCTACAAAAAAGCATGCTGGGCTTCGGCAGGTTACAACGCAACGGGCTGCGCGGCAGTAGAGAACCAGCTCCGAAAATGCATGGATGGCCCCGCGGCTCCTCCTGCGCCTACGAATACCATCAACTACCACTTGGCGCGCATGCAAAAGTACATGACGGGGCCAAGGAAGCAGAAGTAAAAAGAGATAACGTACGACCGAACGAAATTGGAATTATGGGGAGGGGCGTCGGTAGAAAAAGAGCGCTGCTTTTGCTTAACGAATGGGATGGAGGGATATCGATCACTGTATAACAATACCCGTACGGGGATAAAAGAAGGAGGGAGATGTAGAAATATCGCTGTACAACTACAATACGAATGGTTACAACTCAAGAGATTTGGATTCGCAATAGGGACTCAATGGTATGCACGGATCCAAAGTCCATGATTACAATGTTACGCACGATATGCAGCTTTTCATCACAAGAGACACCATTATTCATTCAAAGCGTTTGCATTTCAACTACCTCACTCTGCAAATCACCTCTAGACTTAAAACCACAACCACAACAACTCTACCCATCATGAAGCGCACACCCAATGCCATATTCCCCACGCCCATCTTTCTTTCTATGCGCACGCGCGGGGAATCCCATATGAAGATCAACAAAAGGAACGACAACCCGGGAAGGAAGAGAGAGAAATAAAAAAAGGAAGAGGTCAAAAAAGGACAAGGAGAAGAAATAAAATGACAAAGAACGAGAAGAACGACAAAACGCCTCCATATCTTAATAGTAGCGCCGGATCCCATGAAAATGTGTAACAGAAAATGGACTGATAAGGTGTGATGTGATCCCAGGAATCGAAACAACAATGACTCCATGGGGTGTGTGTGTCGAGACGAGTTTTCCCACAGTAAGAATGACATTTCAAGACGCATGACTGACAGCTGCAGGTACGAATTGAGCATTCTATGCAAGAAATGCCGCCCCAGATCAAAAAGTAACCCAAGAAAAGTGCGTCCATCGGGACGAAAGAGTGGCTCGAGTAGGCAGTTCTCGTTAGATGATGACAAAAAGGAGATGATTTCGAAGAGTCGAGTCGCTTGCCGTCTATATGATATGATTCGGCCGTGTCCGGCCGTCCAGACGCCCTTGGTTGTTCGTTATCGTGCCTTGATCATGGTAGGGTATGAGTGTGAAGTAAATGTATGATGTCTTTTTTTTTTCCGTGCGCCGAAAAATGCGGTAATGATCCGTGGGTATCCCAAGCACAATGCACCGTTTCTACCTCCTCTCCGGGTGTCGATCGACATTGAGTGTGCGCGTGATAGGTGTTTAGGCGGTGTCGCCGACGCAGAAGAGCTCTATCTCTCCTACGCCTCCAGAGTAGACGTTCTCGCGCCACTCCATAAAGGCAATCTGGATATCGTCGTCACCTTCGATAGCAACGTAGTCGCCGTCTTCATCACGGTATCGCAGCTTGAGCATGCCCTTGCTAATGCTGCTAGCAGTGAAGCGAGCAAGCTTAGCATCGATACGGTCAATCAGAGATTGATAGGTAATGTTAAAGGCCACCACCAAAGTGACGTAGTTGCCTGACTCGCAGTTCACTCGAACCTTGAGCTGGGTTGGTAAAGGCATGTCGGGACTCAAGGGGTTGGCTGATGGTGGTGGCATTGTTGCTGTACCGAGAGCTGGAGATACCGTTCGTGAGTTTGCGGCGGCGGCATCAACACGGAGAATCTGGTTTCCACCACCTGGTGTGATTGATCGCGGGTGAACTGGCTGAGCAGGGAAATGGTTCATGCTGCCACCCACGCTTCCAGAGGGCTTGTGCATTCGTTCTCGCTGAGCTCCAGGGCTGTTTGTCTGGGCTCGAGTCGGCTGATCGTTCCTGGGTGAGCCTGTTTGATCTCGAGAAATATTAGGGTTGTGACCAGGTTGCAAGTGTTGAGGGATTCCAGGCACTGCTGGGATATTCCCGTGGCTAGGTTGGCGAGTACGCGGCATTCCTGGTCCGTTAATATCGGGAGTGCTGTACGAACGGTTCCTCTGCTGTGCGGCCAAAGCGGCCTGGCTGCTGGAGGCCATCGCTGGCAGGGAAGGTCCTCGGGGGTTGCGTCCATTAGGGTTCGGTGAGGGACCGTCGCGGGATGGAGCACGGGGCATTGCGGGAGCAGTGTATCGGTTGCCGTGGGCATCTTCCCATTGCTGTGGGTTAGGGGTGGCACTCTTGGGGAACCCATACTGAGGTGTCGTGAACATCCCGCTGGTAGTGCTTGTCCTTGTGGAAGCTGGCGACTCAGTAACGGGAGAGAAATAACTGTCACCTGCCCAGGCGCCAGGTGAGTGAGCACCTCCTGGAGCTGTCTGAAGGCTAAGCGACCCAGACGGTGCAGGCAGAGGGAACCGAGGTGGAGGAGCTCGCACCATTCCAGCAAGCGATGCAGAGCTCTCGCCAGTCCCCGCTCGTGCCCGAAGGTTGCTGCTTGAAGCTGTTCGAGGACCCAAGCTCATGGGATGGGTGACACCGGTAAACCCTGCGGGTGCTGTTGCCGGACCGATATCATCTTCGTCGTCATCGTTCTCTTGGAGGTAAGGATTCTCTAGGCCAGCTACTTGGTCTCGTGTCCAAGCAAAGTCGGTTGAAAGCGAGTCCGAGTTCGACGATTGGCGTGGCACATTATGCTTCCTCTGGGTCTCCAGAGCGTTCACCCATTTCCTCAAGGTCTCCTCATTCAAAAACTTGATGACAAAGTTCTCGACACCTGGATCTCCTTTCCACCAGATCTGTACGCTGTGGTTGCCTTCCAAAAGTTAGTTCTGCGATCGAGGTGTTCAAATCTTTCTAACCCACCTGGCTTGGAGAAGGACACAATATCGGTCACGTTGGTCATGAAAATGCGGCCCTTCAATTGAAGCTTGGCGTTCTTGTTTCGAACCTTGGGGCCTGTCGAACGCAACTTGTCCTTCTTATCCTTGCTCTTGCTTGATGATATCTCCTTGCAGCACAGGAGGATAGACTCGAAAAGGTAAATTTCGTACTGGCAAGGTTAGCGAAAATGGAATGAGTTCTGAAAAGGCGCAACGTACATCCTTCTCTTGGTCTGTCTTTCCAGTAATGACACCATATACGCCATGCATGAGAAGCCTGCCAAACTGCTGAACCTGGTGGTTCTTCCAGTCCTCCACGCGATTGGTGAGATCCTCAAGAGCCTCATCCAAAAGATCACGGTTCACTGCTTCATTGGCTTTAGACAAGACTCGTTCAGCAGCTTCGCAACCACTGGCCAAGTCCATCTTAACCTCTTCATCCTCCGTCTTCTTGTTAAGATCCTGCTGTATGTTAGCTGCTGATCAGCTTGGGAAACGCATGAACCCACCTTGAGCAATAGAGGATATTTCACCAATCTTTGCATGGGCTTGAGCAGGAAACCATCGAGAGTGTTGTAGTCGGCTGCGACAGGATGCGCCGAACGTTGGATTTGGTCGAAAACTTGGTTGGCAACCTGAGCGGCCTTGCGCTGATTTGCGATAAAGGGTTGGTAAATGTCGATCAAAGCATCTTCGTACATTATAAATGGCGCTCCCCATCGCTGATCCGGACCAGGCATAGAATTTGTTGTCTCAACTCGAATCAGGAATCGGCGCTGGAAATCGAGAATGGCATTGATGTTGAAGAAGATCTGGTGCAGGGTATCGCCGGGGATTGCGCCTTGCTGTTCGAGCGTCTTTTTCAAGTCGTGCAAATTCTCGAGATCCTGGACGTATTTTCGCTCGGTATCGACAAGTTCCCTGATAATGTGATCTCTGTAGGTCATCTGTCCACCGGTAGGTTCGTTGCCAGCCTTATCGTCGGGGTAGCTTTGAGCTTGAAGAAGATAGCCGCGTTCCTCTGCTCGGTCCAAGACGTAGTTAACAACCTGAGTTACCTAAATAATTAATGAGCTCAGTTCTTAACAATCACAAAAAGGGCTACCAACCTTGACAAAGCCACTTGTGTCGTTACCCATCAAGTCAGCTATCACAAAGCTATGAGAGGAGGGGATGTCTAAATCCTTCATGCATGCCTGGACGAATTTGAAAATAGCGATCTTGGACTTCTTAGCTTCATTAGCGCCAGAGTCGTCGACCTTGAGCTCCTCCTGAGGTCGCAAGGCATTGTAGATAAGGAGAAGAGGATATCCAGAACGGAAGAGGCTCCATAAGGGATCGACGGGATCCGTGGGGTCGAGCTGGTCGAGATACGGACCAAAACCCGGGACCTGGGCCAATCGCTGCTTGAGAGAGATGCAAATCTGGTATAAAGAGCGCGAAGCATCTGCCTTTTGGTTGATAATGTTCGTCGTGGCAAGGACAGGGCCGCCATTTGGAGGTGTGGCGGTCGGGGCGGTAGCTAGGGAACTCAACGAAGCTGATGACCCAGCGTAGGCTGTCGAGCCCGAAAGCTGGCTGGCGCGCGGCGCATGGTTCATACTGGTCTGCTGTAGGCCTCCGAATCCGTTGGAGTTTGGCTGAAAGGCCGGGGCTGTATTATTTCGTAGCAACGGGGCATGGGCCATAGCCTTCTACGCCATCCGTCGGAAGAGGGAGCGTTGGGAGAAATGGAAGGCGACAGCGGCAGCAGGGAGGTGCGAACAGACGAGGTTGTCGAGGGAGGTTCGTGGAGGCGCTTGACGAAGAAGGTTGCGGGTTGTCTTAGTATGGATGTCTAGGGATGTCGCTTGGCGTCGACTCAGGAACGTTTCAACGAGCGGTTCGACGTCATTCGGCGGTGAATCTAAGGCGCGAGACTTGTAGGCGTTGGATTTTTCGCAGCAAAGGTTGACCCAAGACAAGACAGGCGGGGTAAGGGGTTGAGGAGTGTCGAAGCGGTTTGTTGAGAGTCGTGAGGTGAAAGGCGACGACAAAGGATAAATGGCCGATCGCGGTGGATGTCCCTCTCGAAGACGGGCAGCTGTAGTCCGGGCCTGTCGATGGCTGGTTGAAAGTGTAGAGGTGGTGGTCTTGGGGTCAGGCGGTGGAGCGATCGAAGGGGGGTTTGGAGAAGCGGATCGACGATGCCGGTGTTGAAGAAAGAAGAGATTCTGATTCTGGCAGGCGGGCCAAGTAGTCCGATGTGAAAAGATTTTGATTGATTGATTATGGACAAAGAGGAACAAAAGTTAATTAATCACCACAGTTCAAGGTTGTAACTGATTTCTTTGCCACAGGCAGTTTGTCTGTCAGTCAATCAAAGGGGACAGACAGACGACGAGGCTGGGCTGGGATGGGCGTTGATTTAGGTTAAACCAAACGGCAGATGGGAAAGTCGTTTAAAGGAGGGAAGATGGACGGATTGGATTGGATTGGATTGGATTGGGCTAGGACTGGATTTGACTTGACTGGACTGCTAGGAGCTGGTCCGGAAGCGCTACTGTAGTGTTAGCGGGGGGGGGCTGTTGGCGCTGGAGCCAGTAAGTGGAGGGTCCAGTGTCTCTCTTTAGGTGATACTATACTCTAGGCGCTGTGCTGACAATGCGTACCAGTCTTGTTCACATGCTGATTGTGATTCGATGCTAAAGATCTCACTCGAAAGAAAGTATGTCATCTATGCATTCTTCTACTTTCTTAAAAAGAAAAAAGCCTGTACTGCCTCAATCGCCACACAAAAGAATTGATGATTTGGAGGGGAAATAGGGGATCGGACCCTTGTCTAACAGACTGTGCACGATATGACGCAGTCGACACTGTACTCAAGGGCGCAACTCTAGCCGATAAAGTCCGTGCGAGTGGACGAGTGACTGCCCAGAGGTGAATTCCATCACTTTAGGGGACGTGCATTTCTTTGGGCATTAACAACTTCTTCCCCAGTGCCTCTGTTTCAAGCTAGCCCAAGCCAGCTTTGTCTTTCCAGATATCCATCTATCTACCTTTGTTTCCGGTTATTACTATGAGAGATATTCTTGTTGTTCTGTCATGGCTCACGGACGTACAAAAGAATGACGATAAAGTAAAAGAAGGTTTCTAGAAAATGGTCCCTTGATCAAAAGTGCAGACGCAGATGCATGAATCGTGTTGGCCAAGACCCTGATCTTCGCCCACTGGCAACAAATCCATCCATCCCGCTGGTTGACTGGTTGCTGTGTCTTGCAGTAACCAATGATGAATGAAAAAGAAAGAGAAAAAGAAATGGTCAGTATTGATTGTGTTACCAAGCATTCACTAACCACTTCTAATCCATGCTCGCTCAGAATTTATGATTCAGGGATCAACAGGGGTTTTAATCCCCAATTCCCATCAATTCCGTCGACCGAACCATGGTCGTGGACTAGTCTGCACAAGCTCGCAAGCTAAAACCACAAGAAACCTGGCTGTCATGAAGCGCCATTGTCACCGTCACATGGGAAACATGAATCCGTCAGAAAAGTTGACGCCCAAAAGAGGGCCAAAAGAAGAGGAAGAAATCAGAGACAGAGGAGGGGCGCTCGACAAGGGGCTTTTGGAAAAGCCGATTTGGCTTGACATGGATAAGCCCCTGAATCCGCCAGAACGGGTGATGGGTGTGGTGTGATCCCCCTCCCTTCTGGAAGGAAGGACGTTGTCTTGCGTTGCGTTGCATGAATAAATGACTGAATAGTCCAAGACAAGATTCCTCTGTAGGCTCAGAAAGGAATCCGCATTGCAATTTACACATCAAATCGAGACGGCCCGAGGAGATGCCTCGACGCGCGTTATCGTGACCAACTGCACTGCACCCCCATCCATTGTCGACGATAGATAGATTGCAGCTGTCACTATCTATCGCGACTATCTCTGGGCTCAATCTACCGTTCAAAGCAACGCCAAATTGCGCACTGGCGACTAGACTCTAGTCACGTCACGACGCTTATTCAATGATTATTCACGATTGATCTTGTCTCAAGACCTTGAAGGGCAAATCCTCCTCAGCACATATTTGTAAGTTCCAAGATGATCTATCCGATATATTTTCTTTTTCAACGCGAGACTCGGCCCATCAGTCGAATAATCCCCGAGAGTATCCGCAAAGAAAAAAAAAAGAACAAGAAAAAGACCCTTCAAAAAGAAGCAAGCAGCGAATCCCCCATAACCAACTGTCACTGCCCCTCCCCCTTGCCTGACATCATGGGTCCTGTCTTGTCCCAAGGTTTCGTCAAATCTCTCCAAGCTCAGGGGGGGGGCGTTGACTAGCTTGCCCTCTAATGTAGAGAAGGTTTCATGGAACCTTCGAAAGGATGCCCAGCGACCCGGACCTGGAACCAGGCTCCTCGTTTGTTATGCTCGCTCATGTCTGTTGGTTCTCTGCACAAGTTCGATTTAATGCCCTTTTGGCTTTGACATCCATTCTGGAAGAGGTAGAAGCGGGGAGGAGGGGACCTAGTCTACATGCATTACAGCGCATGGCAATCTGAAACGAGCGGTTCAATGCACGGTCTCTTGAAGCAAGGTGACTTTCTCTTTCTGCATTAAGCTTTGTGTGTCTTCGTCTTGATCTTCATATAAGCTCTCAAGCCCAGCCAAGACCGACAGACAAAAGCAGCTGACTTGCAATCTCGATATGACCAATTTGGTCGACAAGAACATCTAAATTCACGCTTCAAGACTAAAATGAGTAGCTTGAAACATAGAATTGCCCGCTTTTGCTTACTGCATGTGCTGTTTATGCCTCAGCTGCAACGCGGCGCAACGCAACGACGATCAATTTATACAAGCGCTCTCGGGGATTATCCAGATTTCGTAAACGATCAGCGCCCCCGTCTATCTTGGTCTAACATCCGTGATTTATTATCCGTCTGTCACCGCGTCGTATCAGCCATCACCCGAACGCTGTGGAACTTTTTTACAAGCTCAGTAGGCAGCCTACAGATCTGCAGTGCCAGAAAAAAGCTCGTATTGTTTATCATGTCCACGCTTGAACTTTGTCAAGATGCCATCTTGACTTTTTGGCTGTGGAGAGAAATGTACCTGTTCATGCGTGTTAAAAAGGCAAATCCAAAAGTGGAAATACTTCCGTAACCTCGGACTAATCAGCTTGAGGCTTACGGTTTCATCAACATCCACAATTTCGCTACTGCTGTTTGGTGTTTTGGTGTTCCAGCCTTGTGGATTCCCTTGTTCTTTTCAATTTCGTGGCTGTTGTGTGGCGAATCTTGAAACGTAGCTTGGTCGAGCTACTGTAGATTACCGATTGATGGCTGCTGACTTGAAGCTGTTGTAGATGTGCATATGCACATGCATGGGAGTTGCATGCCGAGGTTTGGAATTTAGGATGTGTTTGATAAGATATAGTAAAAGAGAAAGATTGATTGGGAGGTGTTTTGTGTGCTTGGGCAGACGGCGCTTATTGTCAGTGGGCGCATACACACATGCGTGCATTCGTTGACTATCCACCTATCCGATGACCATGTAGAGTCATCTTTCTCAGGTATTTACTTTGGATAATAAGCTTTACATATATATGCTACCCAAAAATACAAAACATGTTAGCGAATTGTATGGCTTGCCTCTACTCCCCTCTTCTAAGAGGTCCTCACAAGATGGTCCAAAAGCAAGTCGCCTACCCTGCATCCCTACAACTTGTATATTTGCGCCAGGTCTTTATGGTCTGTCGCTTTCAGCAGTATCCTCGAACTTGAACCAGTTGGAGACTGCAGGATGTCAGGATATATACTAGACATAGATGTCATTCAATGCATACATTGGTTGGCTCACAGATATTCGTCATCCCTAGCGGTACAGTGACAAACAATGCCAGCGCAGTCTGGGGTTTGAAAGCATTCCTGATATAACAAGCTCGTAGTATGTCACTCATATCAGTAACCACAGAAACAAACTCCTTTGAGCGATTGTATACTACTGATATGAGTTCTCTCTCTTATTCTGTCTTTTCAGCCGCACGTCTCTACATACTTGGCTCTTTTTCGAGAAATAAGAACCATCATATGTAGTCATAAAAGCATATTTGTTCAACACCCAGAAGTGCATCACGTAAAACTGGAGATACTCTTCTTGCTTCTACTGATTTACGTCGCAATTTTCTTTCGTTTCCTACTTTTACCTCAAGAGAATATTTAAACATCGATACTTGTCTTCTATCTACCTGAGATTGAAACTTTGTTGGCTGAAAATTAATATCACTTGAGTTTTCATAGTTTCAAAAACGTGTTTCGTCAAAAGCGGAGGCAACATTCGCGATCTACTGTTAATAACGCATCCTGATTCGTAGAATCTCGGCTATCACGAACAGTGGAACAAAGGCCAATCACTTCCCATTGAAGCAGAGCCACCCCCGCGTCAAAGTTCATTCTGGCGGTCTGCGGCTCTAAAAACTATTATCAAAAAGTTCTTCCTTGGATACATCATTTTCGTTGCTCCAGAAAAAAAAGGGTGAGTTAGCGAAACCTCCTAGACAAGAGGGTTGACTAATGCGGTCAGTTTCCAGCTATTATGGTACAACTCGTCACGGTAGCTCTGCACCATCGAGACCACTTTTCCGTAGGAAATGCTCGACGAGTCTTCAACAACCAGGCTTACCACTGGAGCATCATGATCATACCTTCAGATGGCGAGTCAGAAAACTGCCACTCGTTTGATGCCACGGATGCATCGCACATCAACCCTGTTACGTTCCGCATGAACAACCCTACTATGGACTGGTGGTTTCGGTCAGAGCTTGATATAAAACCGCAACGTCATGAGAAGCTGCTAGGGAGGATTGTCATCGGTGAAATGCCGGATGAAGTATCAGGAGAAGAATTGGGCGAGTTTTTCAAGGGAATTCCTTTGCCAGTGAAAAATACCGATCCGCAGCAGAGTTCTGTGACGTGGATTATGGATGCTATTCAAGCGCTGCAGGAGAAGGGTTGGACACCGGAGTTTGATTTGGACAAGTTTAGGGACTTTGCTGTTTCTTATGCTGATGAGAAGATGAAAGGACCAGAAGCTGAAGAACCGGATTTGAAGTACTATGAGAGCTAGAAGAGTTGCTTTCTCTAGATATATGAGATTCTGGTAAATAAGATATATTACAAATAAAGCCCACACGAGTATGAACGGCATACATGTGATGGCGCTCCAATGCGTATGCTGCTGTTGTTAATTTCTTTGAGCAGTGTTGTCTGATTAGATGCTATACCGGGAATAACAAGGGAGGAATAGCCACTCCCTTCTTGCTCTTGACCTTGCATGCAACTGAGTCCACCTAAGCTCAACCTAAGCCTAGACCGATGCAGGAAGCCTTCTGGGAAACACGGGTCCACTATGGTTCACTCTCGTGATAGTGTTATTCCCGGGCCATGCTTAATCAACATCATTCATATTCCTGCCAAATGTTCTTACGCACTTCTGTTCCTCAAGACGTGGCATGCAAGAGACTGTTCCACAGTTAATTGACGTTTACTATAATGACAGACTATCGATGTCATAATACGAATCAAAACAAGCTTGTTCCGATTATCAAGCTCTCGTGTATTTGGTTTATATACCAAGCTTCGTCGACTCGAGAATAGCCTCGAGCTCCATAACAACATCATTATAAACATCTAGCCTAAACCCATCCTCATCCAGCCCACGAGTTTCCGTACAATCTATACATCTCTGAACAACTGCCTGGTAAGCCGTGTTGATCAATGCGATTCTCTCCAATAATTTATGTGCAGCAGCGTGAGCACGAATACTACCATCCAAGTCGCCATCGATCATCTTTTCACCGGGAGATCGAAGCTTTTCAAAAGATTGACCAAGTATTATCTCCAATAAGAGGATACCTAATGCAAACAGCGTGGGATTCGTCAGTGGGGTGTGCCCTGTCGTGATGGTGCTTGGTTGTGAAAGTGGACGCACTGGGAAGCTTCGAAGAAGAAAGGGGTATTTGTACGAGCAACAATCATCTCTTCGAAAGAAATGCACGTTTCTTCTCGTCAAAGCTTCTGGAAGCCATGGCGTCTTACTTAATTGAAGAACACTTGACGCGATGGCGAGTGCAAGTCGAACCTTCTCTGCAAGTGAAACCAAAGGTCTCAGTCCCTTTCTGCCCTCAAGGATATCATCCAGAGTGACTAACAGCCAATTATCACTGTTGGCCGTGGTTCCTAGTGGATATACTTGGAAATGCCGACCAGCACATTGTGTATCGACGAGATGGCCGTAGCACACGGGCCGTGCCTTGCGGTCATTTCTTAAAGCCATGCAAAGATTGAGAGGCTGCTTTGATGGCATTTGTGGTTGTTGACCATGATAGGTTCTCATGAGGGCGATATCCGTAGCAGGACGGCCGAGGGTCGCCATGGCTGTTTTGATATCGGGTGTGGACTTCGTTGAACCCATGAATGACAAGCTTTGTCTGATCCCGAACGAAACTCTCTTGACACTCTTAGCTTGATTGTGTGGTAGACATGATTGCGATTCTATCGTCGGGGTCGAAGTTATTGCCTTGATATTAATCTCATCCCAAAACCGCTTTGCAGCTGGACCTTCCATCATTTCGAAAGAGATGGCCATTTTAAACTGTGCATCTTGCAAGATCTTCTCGTCTTCGAATTCATATCCAACTTCGATCAAGCGCGGCGAAAGCTCAAGACTCACGTCGTGGGGGTCAGTACAAAGAATACTCGAGCATAGAGCTCGATATATACCTGTCGACAAGTCTCGTAAGATCTTGAAAAGCTTGCCGCGTGACTGTCTTCTTCGACTAGGCTCGAGTCTTATACTCAATCTAGCCAACGACTCAAGGTCGCTGATGCCTTTTGAAATTGTAGCTATGTCGCTCTTGTAGTCGTCTCTGTGTATACGGTACAGCAATTTCTTGAATTTTCGAGTCATGTGGCCTTTGTCTACCCATTCAACCTCCACTATGTCAACGACTGACTCGATCGTAATGATGGTGTAGTCTCACCTGTCCGTCTTGGGATATCTGCACCCTTAGCCTTTTGACTATACTCTCAAGGGCCTCCTGTATCTCAACGATAGTCTCTTCGAAGGGTCCATAGGAATCCCAAAGCCTCCTTCGAATTTTAGCATTAGTCTCTGGCGCTCGCCACAGCGGTCCAAATGGACTCAACAACATCGGCTCAACGTCTTTCGGCGGCACTGCATCATTGATAAGAAGATCGCAGACGTTGTACAGTTTCGCTCGTTCTGTGGTTAACTGACGATTCAGACTCTTCAGTTCTGACGGGGTTTTGCCCCAGTCTCGCATAAACTTGCAGTATGCTTCTAAGGCCGTGACAAGCAGGGGCAGAGATCCCAGGACTATACCAGCGACTTCGACACCAGACATGGCGATGATATTGTCCTTGTAGAAGTAGTTTCAACCGGCCGACTGAGTCTCATCATATATAAAACAGTAGCATGCTTGGGTGAATGTCGAAAGGTGGAGGACAAATCTCATAGCCTGCATATCATGAGTCCAATGAGACCCTGTCAATAGCCGCAGAGTCGCATACCCCTCTTTCGGCTGAGAAAACCAAGAGCCTCGTTTTAACAAGTCTTCATGTTATCTATTTCTCGTAGTCAGCGGAAATTACGAAAAGTCGAGCTCAACATATCGTTGCTCACAGGTCTCCCAGCAAATGATCGCCGAGTTTTATACCACATATTCTCTGACCACTTCGCTGACCAGTTGAACACGAGATGGATATCATGATGGGAAGAAATTGGCAACTGGAGTCGATCGCGAGCCATGTTGCGAAAACCTTCGGGTCTTTCCGTGATCTGGAGGAAGCTCTTTCCCAACCCACAGGCCTTGATAGTTTCCCGGAGAGTGTCACCCTGAGAGACCTTCTATCCAAGATGCAAAACGACTTTACTCGTTTCAAGATGTGGGTTGGTAATCAGGCAGCTCATCAGAGTGGTCCAGCCTCTTTAGATCATCGACTCAGGGAAGCTCCTCATTTGCAACAGCAAGTTGTATACCTCCTGAAAGACTTATCCGAATCCCTACAAGACGCGGTATCGATTGCTTCGGATAGACCATCTTCCTCGGATCAAAATCAAGATCAAGGAATCGAAAAGGATCAGGATATTCATGACGACGCATCTTCTCTTGGCTCAGACGAAGAGAAAGACGATGAATCAGATTTCTCTGATTCTGATTCGGGTACCTCCCCAAATGTGGGCCTCTCGACACTGTTCATCGACGTAGGAGAAGCCATCGATTGCTTACTTCGTCTTTCAGTAGCCATTGCGAACCCTGCACCTCATGAACGGTTCCGCAAACTTGACACTGGGAATTCTGAAGACATTTCATTCTATGAACCACACGATATCGCCCACGTAAAGGATAAGTTCCCGAAAGCCGGTGACCAGCTAGCAAGTGCGTTGGGAAAGTTCATCACCCGACGACGCCAATTCTTCAAATATCGTCATGCACATCATGAAAAATTGGCCTCCGGTATTGATTCAGTACTCTCAAATAAAGAAACTGATACATCCCGTACGGAATTCGTTCCTATGACGGTCGCTTCTTCGTTGCCTGAACAGTTCAAGGCCCAGGTTGATTCACGGGCCACTGTTATTGACGAAGATATACGATCAGATACTGGCATGTCGCAGACGTCTTATGCTACATCGGCTGGTTTTCCTACTGATGGGACTGGTGAAGAAA
Organism: Fusarium cf. aywerte; assembly: GCA_011034095.1. NCBI lineage: Eukaryota > Fungi > Ascomycota > Sordariomycetes > Hypocreales > Nectriaceae > Fusarium > Fusarium cf. aywerte. The sequence goes on along the minus strand of WETZ01000003.1, from coordinate 1,195,768 downwards.
TACAGAAACCTGCACCTCCACTAAGGATACCTCCGCGACCGAGTGATGCAGAAAATGGGATATTTGAGTGTCCTTTCTGTTATAGGATGATCTCTGTCAAGACTAGAGTGGCGTGGAAGTGAGTTATAGTTCTTGAGAGACTGTCAGATTTATCGCAGCACTAATGGAATTTCGCAGACGCCATGTGTTTGGAGATCTTCGACCATATACCTGCATTCTCTCCCACTGCAGCGAATCAAATATGGACTTCGACCGTCGCCATAACTGGCAGCTGCACGTTTCCAAATATCATTGGCGATCTTGGTCATGCCCTTTAAATTGCCAACAGTCATTCTCTTCTGCGGCAGAACTCGGCAGTCACATCAACAGTCGCCATCTGTTCAGCGAAACGGAAGAAGAAGTCAGAGCACTTACTGCTCTTGGCGAAAGGTCTGCTCCAGAGAATATTCCCAAGTATTGCCCCATGTGCGGATGCTCTGAGACAGGGTTGAAGAAGTACATAAAACATGTTGGCAGGCATCTCGAACAGTTGGCCCTTTTTGCTCTTCCAGATCTAGAAAAGGGTTTATTCCAGGAAGAGGCTGGGGGAGATGAGCGAAACAGCGCCAACTCCGAAATAAGTGCAAATAGCTCACAAGATTCTTCCATAACCCCGTCCCCGATCCGGGCGCCAGAACAACAAACGAGCCCTGGGTTACGACTTGAAGAAGTCAAAAGGCTCTTGTCTGATGATGCTGAGAGTTATATGAACCCACACGACTTGCGTAACAAGGTCCTGGGAAAGCAACCCGCCACACATGATCCTTGGAGCGAAAACTCCGAAGATTTTGAGAAAGAATCCCACCTTGCCACTTTCGATACACTGACAGATGAGCATCAAATAGAAAAGACGAACAAACACACAGAGATTGCGGGATGGCCTGATATTGCTCCTCTACTATCTGACGATATAATGAGCGTTATGACTCGCCAATCTTCTACTACCAGTCTCAGAGTATCAGTAGAAAGTTATTTTGGAGATTCGACAGTGGAAGTACAACGGATGGCGGACATCGGCGAAGGGATAGTTGGGTCAGAAGGTGAGAGTAAAAGAGTTAACAAGGTAGATGCTACGAGATATCAAAGTCAATCTAGGACAGGTGATGAGTTGGGCATTGCAGAAGGTCATCGATGCGATGAGTGTCTCAAGGCACGTTTCACTATTCAAACAGCGTTTAATTCCATTGCTGATCTCCTAGAAGTACTTTTCTACGAAACGAGATTTGAAGTAAGTTACCTGATATGCAGTTGTACGAAGATATTCCTAAACTAATGGCTTAGCCGGCACATGATAATTCATTCACCCCGTCTAAGAACAAGGCATTTGCGCTCTCCAAGCATATGCCCTATATGCACACAGTCATTCAGTCGTAAAGATAATTTACTGCGTCATATTTCACACTAGTATGTTATCAGATCTTACATGGAACTAACCTAACGCACTACAGCCATGAAGGACGAATCAATTCGAGTGGGTGATAACTGGCAGTATTTCTGTATTATGGATTTTCCAAATGCATCATGAGAACCCCCTTGCAAAACAAAATCGAAAGCTTTACCGGCTCTTCTGCCTGCGGTGACTGTTTCACTCAAGCAAGGCTCCCGTGAAGAATAGAGCCAGACATGCAGCAGCTCTGTAACGCTTGTGGTCTCTATCTGAAGTTCAATGGTGTTACGCTCAAGGTCTATTTGGAATCGGATGGCATCATGCAGCGCAAGCGTGTCGTGGTTCTGCCGTCGAAACCGTCAGCCGTGATCAATTATCGCATATTGATGTGAGTAGAGGATTGGACGTGTATCCTCAACTGGAAGCCGAAATTGAGGCAATTCAGAGAACTATAATTAGGACGTCAAAAATATTGCTGGTTAAATATCTACGAATGATTCTCGTGCTGGATGGGAGTGGTTGAACGTGAATCTATAGGACGGATAGCACTGGCTGCTTGGAACTTGTCTAATTTTCCCATGATGATTTACCCTTTTCTATTGTTAGTAACCCCAGATCTACAACCAAATATTCAAACATCCGTTACCAAACTCTATCCTGGTGGTATAAAAACGCTAGTCATGACAAAAAAACCCATACAAAGTCAATCCCTTTTTATCTCCTATTCATCATTGCTCCATTGCCAAGCTTCCTGGATGGCCTTCCAGTACTTCTCAGGATGCTCGCGCATATGTCCAACATGGTTTGTGCCCTCGAAAAGCTCCTGTCTTGTCTCGTAGCCTCTTTGCTGTGATTCAGCAATGTAACCCTCGATATCCATATGAGAAATGATTTCGTCTTCCTTGCTGTAAAGATACAGTCTCTTAGAGTCCAAAGTCTCGTAGGTTGTATCGTCGACTGTGCGAAGGGCGAAAGCACCAGAAGGCTCGCTGCCTATCAACTTCTTGAAGATAACGTCCAGAGTCAGAACGAAGCCCCAGATGCTCTTTGTCACGACAAAAGGCCAGGGGAAGAATTTCGCAGTGCCGATAGCCATAGCATGAGACCACTTTCCGAGTCTCTCCCATGACCAGAATGGGTTTCCGGGTGTTGAATCCAAAACGAGAAGTTGATGGGGCATCGTTCTGCCCTGCTTATCCGCAAAAGCCTTTAGTGTAGTAGCGTAGCTAATGGCGCCAGTGTTGGACATGCTGTGAACAAGAATAGGGGCTGTCTTTTCGTCAAGAAGGCCGTTCAGGTTATCGATGACAACTTGCATAGCGCGCATTCTTGTCTCGAGGCCTGTGAACATGGCGTCTGAAATGGGACTCAGGATGATGATTTGCTTTGAATGAGGAAAGAGAGCGCGGTAGCCCTCTGCATATTTGCCGACATGCCTAGCTTGACCATCACCCCAGCCGTAGATGAGAATGGCTGCTGGGTGATCGGCGGGTGTTTTTTCAGACGAATCCTCGCTGACAAGGATGTTGGCGTTGAGGGCCTTGAAGCCAGCGAGCTGAGGAAGTTTCTTGGCTGACATTTTTATTTTATAGTGGAGATCAATCTGTGATTGTGCTGAGAAGTGGAATCAGATAATAAAGGAACGGGATCAGACTCTCTTTATACTCTCTAAGTAAAAATTTAAAAAATATACTAGTGTAAGTCTATTGCTGACGTTGCTTGTCCCGGCCTGTCCGATTTATTGATACTTTATGCCCATAGGAGATTATCCTATTATGTTGGGGCGTTGTGAAAAGTCCGTCGGATGTTTTTTACGTGGCTGACGTCGGAGTTTTTGCTTGTTCGGGTTATAGATGCGCTCCCACCCAAAAAAAAGACTTGTCTACCATACTTGGAGCGATCCCAACAATATTAAACAAGCCGAGGTCCAGATTTATGTAGATCTATTTCGATAGATTAAAAAGATCGAATGATGTTTATTGGAGATGCGGCTCTTTCTTCAATGCGACGTTGTTTAATTGGTTTTTGAAGTCAATTTTAACGTCAGTTGATGGGGATCCACTGGTAAAAGGCCGAGATATATGGAGTACGTAGATTGAGATGCAGACACGATAGAGTGTAATCAACCTTGGCGGATATCGAATATTAGGCTTTAGACGGTTAAAGTGGAACAACTGATAGCAACTCGGTAATATGTCTATTTGATTTGGCTTTGAAGATTGCATGACATCTTACTCAGACAACGTTGCTTACCATGGCCACCACTATACTACCCTCAAAAGGATTTACGGATTTACTAATCGTGAGAAGAGTGGAGGAGAAGTAAATAGCTGACGTCTATATTCTGAACACTGGGAGTACTTTGTAGCATGGCTAGACAGGCACGACTATCCAGTTTTGAGACTAGAAGTGCTATCGGCCGTGATAACGGTCTATGGTACATTTTGCTGGTTGAGGCTCGGTGACACGCGAAAGAGGGAAAAAGACAATCTTACGGAGAATGAGGAGCTCGTAGTGAAAGACTCAAAGTTTCGTCCGCAGATCTAGAGTGATCAGTGTAGCTTGTTTGTAAAGTATGTCTCACTATCCCGCTTCACCAGTTTGATCAAAGACGATTACCTTCCGTTATGAGTCTTGTGGTGAGAGTTCTGATGCAAGTAGCCCAGTGTGGAGTAAGATATAGCTTTTGTAACAAGGGCTCCCGCATGACAATAAATCATCGGGCCTTAGGGTACAAATAGCTGTCACTCAGCAGAACAGGAATCACAAGTTGCACTTTGTAAGCTGAGCTTAACATTATTTATTCGTTAAATTTTAATTCTATTTCCAATGCTAATAAGTGGCGTTGAGTAAAGCACGACTACTAAAACGTGCTAATAGGTATCCTGTTGAATCTTTCAAAATCAAAAAATAACTTCAAAGACTTTTAAAAAGTAGAGTTGATCTTCCATCCAACACGATGGACTCTTGCAGCAACGATGAACGTAGTGCCAACCAGACAAAACACACCTGCAAAAACTTTGAGTCCAATCCAACCATGGGGTCTCTCAAGGATGGCGCCGTTGATGGGGTTTGTGGTCAATCCACCAATGGAAGAGACAAAGAACACAATGCCGCTGCGGAAACCGATTTCCTGAAGAGGTGAAATTTGAGCCACCAGGGGTGCAATGAGAGAGACGTATGCACCAGAGCAGAAACCGAAGAGTGCAGCAAAAGCAATAAGACCGTTTTGCGTGTTGCATGGAATCCAAAGAGCCAAGATCCAAATGGCAGATAAATAACACACAACAATGAAGATGTTGTAACGACCGATCTTATCGCCAAGAACGCCCGAGATGATACGTCCGAACAGACTGGCAGCGTTGAGGATGGGAATCAAGTACTGAACAAGGTTGGGATCAACACCAGCTTGCAACGCCTGAACGGGCAAGTAGTCAATTGGTACGAAAAGTCCGAAGGTGAAGAAGAAGAATCCAAGAGTGCAGAAGATGAACTCGGGTTCGCGGAAGGGCATGAGCATTTGCTTGCCGGAAACCTTCTGGGGACGAGGCGGGTGGATGGACTTGACTGTCAGGTTGGCGATGATGAGGAGGAAGAGAATCATGAAGGCGCAGATTCGCATGGACCAGCCGAAGCCAACTTCCTTGATTAGACGAGTTACCATGATGGGGAAGATGACGCCGCCAATGCTGGAGCCGGTGGAGAGAATGCCGAAGGCGGCTCCTCGCTTGGAGTCGAACCATCCATGGATGGTAGAGAGTGCTAATTTCGTTAACAAAGGCTTGATATAGAAGAGGTAGATGGCCTACCTGGCTGAAAGATGGCTGAGACGCCAATAGCAGAGCAAACACCCTGTGACAAGAGGATCTGGTAGTACTCTGTGCTGATCGAAGCCATCATGATACCAAAAACATGCATAAAAGTTCCAACGAGGATAAGCCATCTCGGACCGTAGTGGTCGTAAAGCTTTCCAATGATAGGACCCATGCCCATGATGAAGAAGATCTGCAAGGAAGGGATCCATGCGATTGTACTGGAAGAGTAATCCTTCAAGAGATCATTTTGGTAATATTCCTGGAAAGCGCCGACGCCTGAAAAGATTAGTCAAAAAGATATTGTAGACAACGAGAAAGAAACATACTGTTGATCCAGCCAAAACTGCAAAACGATGTACACCAAGCCCCTAGCACGACAAGCCAAGCCTCAAGACCACCATCAGGTGCCCCACTACCAGCCGGCTTGGCAGGTTGCTGTGTGGTAGTACCGTCTTCAATGTCTGACTTTTCATTGTTGAAGTTTTGACCTTGAAGGGTGAGATCAGATTGGCGAGGCGAAGAGGGTCCCGACTGTTGAACTGCCATGTTGATAAGGTTTAAGGTTGAGTAGGTTGCGATGAGGCTCAAAAACAGAAGACGGGACCCAGATTGACGGCGATCTAGCAGATATATAAGGAACAGATCCAAGGGCGATCAAGGGCCCCTTGGGACCCTTAAGAGGGACCTTACGGGGCCCAAACGAGCTTGTTCGGCGATAGTGACGGACTATTGCAGATGGAACTAATTTCGCGTCGCGAGGAAGGCATCGACAGAGAGTAAATTGTGGATTTCTGGGTCTTGAACAGAGAACATAATTGGTTGCGTCGGTCGCGGCGAATGTTGCATCGCCGAAACCGACGCTAAGATCAGATAAGGCCGGTCTAACAATCCCCCCATCATGATTCAATACACCGAGACATTCGTTCGGTCCTAGCATTTCACCACGTCAACTTCGGCCGACGGCTTCATAAACATACGAGCACCGAGAATCTTATCAATCAGTTAATTAATCAGCATATCACCGGCCATATGCCAACACATGCATCAGGCTCCTCGGCGATAAAACAAAAATAATGTCATCTCGGTCCGGCCGTCGCATCGAACGGTCTTGCGCAGCATGTCATCGCCGAAAAGTTCGCTGTGACAAGAAATTCCCCTGTTCGCAATGTATACGAAGTAGCTTTGAGTGTTCGTATCCTCCTGCTGGACCGGTTGCGAAAAGGGCGAGGAAGACGACTATTAATGATGTCGCGAGTCGGATTTCTCAGATGGAGAGGACTATTGAGTCGTTTCGAGCCCAACAGAGTACTTCGCCGCAACCGTCTGGGTCCACATCTTCTATTACAGCATCCAATACACCTACCACGTCTACGGCTGTGCCTAGTAGTGTTGAGACAAGAGATGAGTTTTTGAGACAAGCAATTCCAGAGCGGACTTGCCGAGAAGGTCTTTTGTTGAATAAAGGAAGAGTCAGTCACTATGTTAATGAAGTCTTGCTCTCAAGGGTCATCGAACAAGTATGTTTCAATCTGCTTATAATCCTATCTCAACTAACACATATTTCAGGAAGATGATGTACGAACAGCCTTGACAACGCCAAGAGATGAACTACCCCACGATGTCAACTCCCCTGCTTCCCCTTTCAACCCCATGTCATTGCTATCTGCTAGTTTCTCCACCGAAGCACTCGTGAACTTCCATCCTCCTAGAAAGGCAGCCATCCGGCTATGGAAAGTTTTTGCTGACAGCGTCGATATCTGCACCAAAGTTACCCATCTTCCCACCTCTGAGACGATACTTTACACGGTGGCGAGAGACCCAGCAAATGCAACTATCGAAAATCTAGCCCTTTGCTTTGCTATTTACTATGCTTCTGTTACAGCCTTAAGCCCTGATGAGGCGCTCGATATCACGGGTGAGGATCGGAAGCAGGCACTTCAGCGTTACAAGATCTGCTTGGAGCAGTCACTAGCCCAGGCTGACTTTCTCGATAACCCTACCATCACTTTGTTGCAAGCACTCGCAATATACACAGTAAGTTCTATCGACGCTCAAGGTAAAATCAAAATGAATGATGCTAACATTTGGTAGGCAGCTATGCGCGCTCACAACACTAACTCCGGCCGAGCAGTATGGATCATGAACGGCCTTGCCCTCAGAGCAGCACAATCAATAGGCCTCCACCGAGACGGCAGTAAGCTCGGTCTGTCCCCTTTCGAATCCGAGATCCGCCGCCGACTGTGGTGGCACTTTCTCGAAAGGGACGGCAGAGGTGCCGAGGATTATGGACTTCAAAATCCCTCTGGTTCCGGTCCCATGTATGGCGTCGAGCAACCCCGAAATCTGCACGACAGCGATCTCTTCCCTGACATGAAGGAGCTTCCTCCTTCGAGGCCGGATTATACACGGATGACCCTGCCCCTCTGCAACAACCAAGCCTCACGCGCTTGGGCTCAAATATTTCAATTGAGCTGTTCATCAGATGGTATACCAAGTGAAGATGTTCGAAAACAGGTCATAAAAGAAACAATGGATAAAGTCGAAGGTATGCTCATGCGCTGTAACCCCATTATTCCCGAACAAAGAATGCAAATGCGCGTCTCCCGTTTAATCCTTCGCAAAGTCGACATTGTCTCCCGTCGTCAATGGCAAACGCTACGTCACCCAGACGACCGCGAATGCGTTGCAAAAGAGAGCGAGGTCGCTGAAGCAGTAGAGCTGCTGGAACTTGCCAACGAGATGTGGCGCGACGAAGATATGCTTCCATACCGATGGATAGCGCGGGCATTCCCGCAGTATCACGTGATGCTGTATATCCTACGGCACTTGTGTGTGTGTCCTCGAGGACAGTTTGCGAGAAGGGCTTTTGCAGAAGTTGAGATGCACTTGGAACATTTTAGAACGGGTGATGGTGGACCGCTTAATGGGTTGAAGTGGACTGTTCTTATGACTTTGAGGAATAGGGCTTTTATTCTGATGCAAAGGGAGAATGATGAGAGTTTTGTGGGTGTTGAGGGTACGAAGGGCGCTGGGAGTGTGCAGGAGGGGGTGGAGGGGGATCTCAGTATGGTGGAATGGAATACTATATTGGAGGAGTTTCCAATGGACATGGAAGATTTTTCTTTGATCTTTTGAGAAGAATCATAGGCTCAGTAATACCACACACAGTCAACCTAAAATTGCCGTTGAACCTCATCCGCCAACTTCCCCCGCACTCAAATTGCTGCCGATACAGCTACTGATACGTCTGTAGAGCATCAAAACTCAAGGTACCCAGACACACTGCAGTATGCAGTCGTATACTCAAAGAGTATTTCGTCTCCTTCTGAACCTAGGGCCCACTATTATGTCAGTGCTTCATACTTGTATATATGAATATCAATCTCACAGTTTGCCCAGCGAAGGTAATGTTGTTGCCAAAGGGAAACGAGTCCCACAATCAGCTGAAGGATGCCGAAAATTAGTGAAACAACGACTTCAGCAGACAATGTCGCTTCAACCATATTGAGAGCTTGGAAGGGTCTTTGTTCACGTTCCAAGATAATAAAATAAGTTTGTATTGGGTAGTTGAAATAATGCAAGTGGAAGATCATGGGGTTAGTAAATTCAATTCTACAGTCTTTTTAATATTGTCTGGTATAGTAGTTTTGCAACTGTTCGCGTCGTGATGGCCTCTCACTTCATGTAAAACTACTATCTCACCAGTGTATGCTCCTGGGTGCGTGTCATGTACTCAGCCTCGCAGTATTGAATCCTGGTCGTACATCCTGGCAGCTCAAGCACCTAACCTTGCAGACGCGCTGTGTCAGAAAAAATAGTAGTTTTTGACTGCAACTTCGGTCCAATAGCGACTGAGAAGAAACATTACACCGCCCAAGAGTGGTGAGCGATTGGTCAGTGACAAGGATCAGGAACCAAAGTGGCGCTCACGCAGATGGTAAATAGTAGTTTTATCTCCCCCTTTTTTGTTGGCTTTACAGCAGAATAGTAGTTTTTAAATGATCTGAATGAGGCTGAGAAGAGTGCGATTGGGCGTTTTCTCTCTCATGCATGGCGGGCTGTTTGCCTTGTTGCCTCATAGGACTTTCACAACAAGATTCCCAACATCTTTTTCACATAACTCTTTCCTTTTTTTTCTTTCTACATAAGATCCTCCTTCTTTTCCATCAGGGGTCTGTGTTTTGTCTCACCAGCTGAGATTTGTCAATATGGACTCTTGGGCCATGTTTCCGGATTTGCAGTGGTCGTTTCCCATTGACCAGCAGCATTACGCTTACGGACATGAGTCCCATGGTGCTCTCCAATCATTCAATGAGCTTGCTCCGCAGCTAGATCCTTTGTATCATGAGCAACCAACAGCAGACTACGGCGAGCCACAACATCCACCCGAACTACCTCAAGAACTCCTCTTCCCTATGCCGCAAGATGTGCCTTCTTTTAACGATGCTTCAACTTCCATGGGACCCCCTCCAAAGCAACGGAAAAGAAAGGCACGAACTCTTCGCGACGAGGATTTTGAGCCTTATAAAACTCGCATCCTTGAACTTCATGTTGCACAGAAACTGCCGCTGAGAAAAGTCAGCGCAATGATAGAGGAGGAGTTTGGGTTCGTTGCTAAGTAGGTCTCTCTTCTAACTATTCACTCCTTCCCTACTTACGCTCTCGCATTCTCATGAATGACCAACTTTACTCGACGAAATGAAACTACAGCCACTAACTTTGAATGTGCATTGTAGTGAACGTCAGTATCGAACTCGTATCACTAGATGGGGACAGGACAAAAATATCAAGAAAAACGAGATGGGCGCAATCGTCAGGAAGTACCAACAAAGGAATCTCGTTGACACCCACAAACCGGAGCAAAAATTCACCGTCAGAGGCAGAACTGTTGAGCCTGACCAGATCGACCAGTGGATGGTCAGATATGGAGTCTCTCACACTTCCTTGTATGCTCCTAGTCCTACAGCGTGTGAGAAAGCTTCTGGTATCATATATAAACAATTTTGGAAGCTAACTCAAAGTCGCAAAGCCACCCCGTCCGCAGTTTGCTGTCGAACCATCTCTGAGCGCGGTTCCGTGGCAGCTAGCCCCGTATACTCCGCAAGAAGTTCGAACTTTTCACCAAGAGATGCCACATCAGCTACCCCGGTCCCCACTGTGCTTTCTCCTACTTTCTCCGTGCTGAACATAGCTCATTCTCAGAATACTTCATTTACTGGGCAAAGTCCTGCCCTTGTCAATCCACCCCTTCCGATTCCCCCTCAGATATCCCGCTCAACTATGTCTGACCCCGTACACTACACGCAGCTACCTCGTCGTTATCGACAAGATGACGAAGAGCGCACGGTAGCGGCGTTGTACGCAGCAGAAGGTTCGCTTGGATCTGAGCATCCTCAAACACTAAACTTGAGGATTGACTTAGGCCATTTCCTCCTCTCCCAAGGAAGATACAGGTCTGCAGAAGAGACAGCTCGCAGAATAGTGGAAGATTGTCAAAAATATGGAATTGGCGGCCTCATTATGCTCGATGGAATGAATCTTCTCAGCAGCATTCTGAGCAGACAAGGGTCAGTGCATCGAGCTACTAGTCTACGAAAGTGGGTGTTCGAGTCCAGCAAGGCCATTGTGGGAGAAGAGCATCCATACACTCTGAGAACCATGATGAATCTGTCCCTTGGACTTGCGGAAGTTAACCAGTTAGAAGAAGCTGAAGAACACTGTGTGCGAGCGCTTGAGATAAGCAAGAGAACCCTTGGAGAGGATCATCCGATGACGACTCGCGGCATGATTGTCGTGGGGCAGATATATTCTTGGCAGGGACGACTGAAGGAGGCTGAGACAATTGGAGTGCAGACAGCTGAGATTGCAAAGACGAGCCTTGGGAATGAGCATGAACATACTATCGCGAGTATGCACATGGTGGCAATTGTATATCTTCACCAAAGACGATTTAAGGTGGCTGAGGAAGCATTGATGCAAGTTCTGGATGTGGTAGTTCATTTATATGGAGAAGAGCACCCGTTTACACTTGGAAATCGACACCATTTGGCAGCAACATACACAAACCAAGGGCGATTCGAGGAGGCTGAAGATTTAGGAGCACAAGTGTTGGTGGCAAAGAGAAAAATACTTGGAGAGCTACATCCTTACACAATCAAGACAATGGATCTCTTGGTGAAAATATATGAAGGTCAAGGGCGGTTGTCCAAGGCTGAAGAGTTAAAGAAGCAGATACTGGAGTTACAGGGGTAGTAAAGAATATCAACGCTAAAATTTCACAATAAATACCTGATTAGTACTCGCGACTGCATGCAAGTGAGAAGCTGGGCCGATCATCAAGAGAAGAGGGAAAGAGTGGGAATTTCCTGCACAATCAAGGAGAATAAAAGGTCAGAGCAGCAACTATTTGTCTAAATTTGTTCGCGTCAAACGACAACATAGAGCATTGTTTCCTCCACATAATAAAAAATCACCTCAGCACAACAGCATGAACATCGACAATAAAATCAAGGTTTATGACTGCAAAAACGGCGCATCATTTTGTTATCAGGAATGCGGACGGCAGCGATGTAATGTTGATGCCCAGAACGCCTTACCCGATAATTCTATCGATGCCTCCCGCAGACGGACGAGTAGATGAGGTATGTATGCAGAAGAGCTTTCAAAGTTTAAGGTGCAGAGAATAAACAAGCAAAACAGGTCTGAGAACCACTGAAATGATTTAGTATTTATGTCTTACATCTCTTATTATCACTTATTGTGGAGCCGTTTTGCCAGCATTGTGTTTAAAAAGAGAGTTGTTGTGTTAGAGAGACCGGCATGATCCTTCAAAGTGTACCTGAGGTTGTTGCTTTGTCTCTCTATATAAGCTCAATTTATCTCCAGGAAGTTAAGCGACTTTCTTACTTCCAGTTCGTCTACGGGTTTTGTTAACGATTGCCAGTGGAATGCATCCGTATAATGACTACTATTGTTGTACTCTGTAGGGCTGTTTCAGTTGCATAATAAGCGCTTGGTCATTTGTTCAGCGCTAGTGAGGAGTTCGGAATTAGTTGTCGATTGACTGAGATCTAATGCCGCCCTCTTCTCGGCAGAATTGAGACCAAGTCCAGCCCATTCCATCCATGGATGGCATCAGCCAATCTTAGTTGAGTGGAGCCTCCACTGTTCTGGTCTTGGCCTAGCTCGGCCTAAACCTAGAAGACCTGGACCTGCCTTGATGGCCTGGAGCCGCCTCCACCTTCTGCATCTCATCTCTATCCATACCATACCACACCAAGCCAAACCAAACCAAGGATGGACGATTAGCCTCCATCATCTTCAATCATTCGTTTCTCCGTCCACTCCATTCTTGTATTTGTGGACTACAACACGTCACATCAGGACCCCGTTCCAATCTCCGTTTCAACTCTTTACCAAGAATTGTACATTCCCTCTCCTTCAACTCCTCTCTTGCATTATATTACATTGCGACGCCATATCTCGACCTTGGTCTCGTGTTGTGTTGCGCGTCCTGCTGTGACACTCACTTGTCCTCCCATTCAACGTTTTGAACGTTGAACCGTCAAACCTGCGCCATCCGAACCGAACCTCCACTGACCGCTGTATTGCTATCAACCGCCATACTGTCCGATCTTGATCGTCTCCTCGCTTGAAGGGGAAACTGCTACATCAACAGGGGCCCAAAGCCTCGCAGTCCCAATGTCGAATAAGAATGAAGGCTTGTCCTCCATGGATCCCTTCTCACCTGCACATCAACCCGACGAGGGGTACTCCGAAGATCCCTTAACGCCTACCGTCAATCAAGAACTCTCGACCGCCCTCGCTACCTTGCGATCTCCATCCGATTTAAGCACATGGCTTGTCGCAAACTCATCTCTTCTACCCCTCCAAGTCAGGACAGGTACGTGATGCCGAATGAATATTAACCTTGACTTGCTGACACATCCCTAGAACTGACCATGGCCCTTCTTGATAATCTACCCACGTCTGTCATCGCCGAAATCGTTCACCGTTTAAACCCTAGACTTTACATTGATTTCATCCAGTATCTTCCAGCGGAAATCTGCCTCAAGATCCTTGGCTTCCTCGATCCCGTCTCTCTCGTCAGTGTCACACAAACATGCCGCGCTTGGTACGAGTTGGCTCTGGATAGGAAGCTATGGGAGCGTTTATACTACATGGAGGGATGGAAGACCATCATGAGCGAGATCGAAGCCTGCGAAACTAAGGTCAACAATGGCCTCGACCACTCGATCCGTCAACTGAACCGATTGCAATCGATGCAAGACGCCCATCCTAATAAGATCCGCGCTGTTGTAAACCCCGACGAAGACCTCGAAATGACCGATCGCGATCGTACACCTGGCCCCAGCGAGGGTTTGACTGGTGGAAGCATGTTTGGTAGCCCTTCATCATCTTTCTCATCAAGTAGACCTGCTATTGTACCCATGGGCGAGATGGATCTTGATGGCCTAGGCTCCAGAACCGCGAGCTTGGATCGAACCTTGTCTTCATCTTCTGATAGCAGAGGAAAGCGTAAAGAGCCGAGCGGTGATCCCGAATCCTCCGTGCCTCCCATGTCTCTTGCCGATGCAGCCAACACCATGCCTCCATCGCCACTTTATATCTGGGATGTAGGTCGATCGCGATACCGAATCAACTGGCGCTATCTTTATGCCATGCGACGCAAACTGGAATCGAATTGGGAGCTTGGGAAATACAGCACCTTTCAGTTCCCCCACCCCAATTTCCCCGAGGAAGGTCACCAGGAGTGTGTCTATGCGCTGCAGTTCGACAAGGACTTTTTGGTGAGCGGTAGTAGAGATCAGACCATGCGCATATGGAATGTGCACACTCGCCGACTCGTCCGACCCCCACTTACAGGACATATGGGTTCCGTTTTGTGTCTGCAATTTGATGCTGATCCAGAAGAAGACTTGCTCGTCTCTGGAAGCAGTGACTCTAATGTTTTCATTTGGAAGTTCTCCACAGGAGAGCTAATGCAGAGGCTGACCAGAGCTCACCACGAATCAGTTCTCAACGTGCGATTTGACAAACGGATTTTAGTTACGTCTTCTAAGGATAAAACGATCAAGATCTTCAACCGACGTCCTTTGCGACATGGCGATCTCGGCTATGGTGGTAATGATATTGTTGGACCCGTGCCTACCAACCTGCGAAGATATGGTTACGAACCAGACTTGGCTCAAGAGCTTCCCGTCAAGCCACCATTCACCATGATCGGCCGTTTGGATGGTCATAGTGCTGCAGTCAACGCGATTCAAGTTCGCGATCGCACTATTGTCTCCGTCTCTGGTGATAGGCATATCAAGGTTTGGAAGTGGCCAGAGCAGGTTTGCACCCAGACGATTCCCGCACACGACAAGGGAATCGCATGTGTTGAATTCGATGGGCGTAGAATTGTGAGCGGCAGCAGTGACTGGGAAGTATGCATTTTTGATGCACCTACCGGCTTGAAGGTTGCCCAGTTGCGAGGACACGCTCACTTAGTTCGTACTGTCCAGGCTGGTTTCGGTGATCTACCATACAGTACCGCTGAGGACGAGGCTGAAGCCAAAGCCGTGGATGCTGAGTACTTCCGGGCTCTTGAAGCTGGTGAGATCGATCATAGCATGGACCGAAGACGCCGCCGAGACCGTCGGGCGAATGCTGGTAGCTCACGACCTGAGGACGTACAGGCGTTCGGTGCCAAGGTACCCCCTGGTGGTGGTGGAGGTAGAAAATATGGCCGGATAGTATCTGGTTCTTATGACCAGAGCATCATCATCTGGAGACGCGACAAGGAAGGCGTGTGGAAGCCCGCACACCATCTTAGACAGGAGGAGGCCGCTGCTGCTGCTCAGCGTGAAGCTGCTGCCGCCTTGTCAAGCGCAACATCGAACGTCGCGATGGCTGGATCATTGGCAAGCAGGTCTTCGCACGCGTCTACCATTGTTCCACGCTCTCCGCCTACTAACGGCACACCACTCGGACCACTGATGCTACGTGATCATCACGGCGATACTCATCGAACAGCGACTTCATATCAGGTCCTCATCGACCAAACCGTACCGCTGGGTCCAGGTGCACTACAGCAAATACTCGCGACGTACCCAATCGCGCTGGCTCATCACTCTTACTTGCAGTCCGCCATCGAAAAAGAGACTTCGCCCTTGATTCGAGCTCAGCTTAGAGGAGTGGTCACGGATGCTTTGGCCAGCCTTCATATTCGCCATGCACCCTTGCGACATCAGTCAAGTTCCAGTAGCTCTCACAACAACTCCAGCGACAGCGGTCGCACTAATCCGAGGTCCAGTATTGGAGTACCTCATCCCGCCGCTCTGCCCACTGCGGCCAACGTGCCAGGCGTTCCTGGGGGACCAGCTGCGCAACCAGCGACTGCGGCTAATGCTAACGCAC
Organism: Fusarium cf. aywerte; assembly: GCA_011034095.1. Lineage (NCBI taxonomy): Eukaryota > Fungi > Ascomycota > Sordariomycetes > Hypocreales > Nectriaceae > Fusarium > Fusarium cf. aywerte. The sequence goes on along the minus strand of WETZ01000003.1, from coordinate 1,180,105 downwards.
AAGGCGCACCACCTGGGCAGCCAGGACAGCCACAGAACGCGGCAGGGGCTGGCCATCATGCTGGCCATCATGCTGGCCATCATCCTCATATCGCCGCGGCGGAAAATACCTCGGCACGAGTCTTCAAGCTCCAATTTGATGCGCACAAGATCATTTGCTGCAGCCAAACTCCAACCATTGTTGGGTGGGATTTCTGTAATAAGGACCCAGCATTGGAAGAAGCTGTCAGATTCTTTGCAACAGTGGACTAGATTTATAAGACGCGTTTCAACGGAAGCATTATTTGAGCGAGGGAGTTGGCGGATTGCATGGATATGATCGAGATTGGGATTACATGTATCAAGTAATTAAAGAAGCGCCGTCGGTCTTCTTACTCTAAATACAATTCAATAATGGAGGATACTAACACAATCACGATGGAAGTATTTTTGAGCGATAAATAAGATATGTTTCAAGCAGTAATGCTGGTATTCGAAAAGTGATGAAATAATATGCTTGAGACCTTACTGACAATCCTTTACCAACGCCTTGTACCAAACAACCCACGAGACAGCCCATAACAGTTTGCCAACAACTTCAGTTAGCCAGCAACCTGCTTCACCTTGTCCTCGGTCTGAGGCGGCTCATCAACAAAATCTGGCACGACCTCGTCCTGCAGGAAACCCGGCACTGCACCACCCATTTCATGTTCCATCTCAACCTCCATTCCCAAAGCCTCAAGCTCGGCATCCAACTCATCCTCCTCGACATCATCAGGGATATCATAACTTCTCGCCAAACTCTCCTGAATCTCGTTACCCACATCCATCAAATCCGCCATCTCATCCTGCAGCCGCTCGATCTTGTCGATGTCGATCTTTCCGTACTGCTTCTTGAGCTCCTTGTTGGTGGTCTTCATGGCGTCGACCTGAGTCATGACGTTCTTGAGGTTGTCCTGCATGTTGCTCGCCTGCTCCATGTTCCACACCTGACTCTCGAGCTTGTCTTTCTCCGCCTCGTAGGCCTTGCGGCGCTGCAGCACCTTGAGCGCCTTCTGCTTCATGGCCTGCTTTCCGGGACCGTCGCGCATGCGGGAGAGCTTTTCTTGGTAAGCGCCGAGCTCGGCGTTGAGGGCTTTGAGTTTGGTGTCGAGAGAGGAGATGCGGGTGTCGAGGTTGGTGATGGCGCCGTTGAGGGTGGGTTTGGGGCCCGTGGGCTTGGAGCCGAATAGGCGGTTCATTTTGGCGATATTAGATTGTGATTTAGATTGGTGTTACTTGTTGAATAGTAGGAGACGTGGAGGAGATGTCGTGGTTGGCGATGTTTAAAGGTCGGAGGTTGAATATGGTGGCCTAGAGGGATGACGTTTTGCTGCGCACGCGGCTCAAAGGGTGGCGGGGCTAATGTGGCTCCCCCACCTGGAGATCTGAGACTGATTCTGAATGAGCTCGGTCCAGTAAGTTACCCTATACCATCAAGCTTTCAGGATTTTATTGACAGTGAGAATCAAGATCACCAGACAATTTGAGGTCAAGACGGATATTGAGGTAGTAGAATCTCTAGCAGAAAATTCATGTGTATCTAATCTACTCTAAAATGTGGTTTTTATCCTAAGTTTCCTGTTCCTTAGACTTTTTTTCTGCGATTGGCGCATTTCTTAGACTGAAAGTAAACAAACTCTCAAATTTGACTGAGACCCTGACCTGGTCTAGCACAACCGCTGCCCGCTCGTTCCCGTTCGTAGTTCAAGACTTTGATCACAAATGTCAGCGACATGGTAAAACTTATTTGTAATACTCAAAACGGACGTGTGGCTATTTATTTTATATACCTATATGAAGACTCTACTATAGTTCACTGTGACATGAACAGATGAATAGACTACTGTGCTAGGTTATTCAAATAAGGGAAAGAAGCGCACTAGAACAATGCTACGTAAGGTACCCCGTTTCATTCAGCTGAACCAATTAGCTATTGAATTCGAGCTGTCAATGTTCGAGTCTCAACCTCTGATGTGCAAACAGCCGGCTCGAGTACGTCAATTGTACTCGAACTTATCCTGATATTAGCATCTTCAAAGAAGTGTAGGAATAGCCACAGGAGTCATACACCCAAGTAAACAGAAAGTAAACAATCAATAACAATTACAATAAAATCAGCTTCATTTTATGGACCCTCATTGACCCATGTCGTCGCTTGGCATCCCTATTCATAGTTTAGCGCTTGGATCAACGCCTCCAGACTTAGACAAAGTGAGGCAGAATAGCACAGGAACATCGCGATTATCGAGATACGCGTGGAATCGTGTATGCAAACTAACCCCGGAACGCGAATTAATCGCCATTCGCGTCTTGACCTTAATTCACGTAAATCTACCGAATATCAGCTCATCAACTGGCTGTCACTGTCTGCCAGCTGCCTGCTGCATGTGGACCCTGAAAACGGTGGAAGCACGTGACCCACACCCACCAAATCGTTCCCGACGCGTTTGGTCCCGCGCTAGCTAGCGCCTCCATCTTCAGAGCAGCCCACCCACATCTCAAATCCATCCCGTTTCGCAAAACAAAACAAACTTTCAATCTTCACTTTTGCGCAACGCTCTCAATTTGACACCACAACGCTCATATTTTCGATCGCGATACCGCAAAACCTTCCTCTTTCAAACCTTCAGCTATATAAAGCTTCTTTTTTACACTTTACCGCACCGTTACTTCACGTTGCCCCCGTTGCTTTGGCATTTGTTTACTTTCTGTTCATCCGCGCTGCATCTTCGCGATGGAGGCGGCGGATGCCCCCAAATGGGGGTTTGGGCAACAGCCCATGGGAATGTAAGCTTTTCCTCCTCTGCTATGACCGCGAGGTCTTGTGTCATTTCCACAGCTTACTGACATTTATTTTTCTTGCAGTAAACCCGTTCCGAACGGTTTCATTCCCTTCTTCTCGACCACCGGCAACACTCGTGTCGATGCCGACAAAATGTAGGCTTGGCGTAACCGTTGCAAGCTAAGAAATACCGATGCTAACACCACGATAGTTTCCTGAATTTCGATCTCGTTGCTCCTGCCTCGATCACTCGACCTGCTGCTTGGGATCGTGTTGCTACATTTTCCTACACTGCAAAGGGAAAGACTCGCCAAATTATGAAGCGAGTTCCTATTTGCAACCAGCGCAAAGCTCCCCAGCCTTTCGTGCTGCTTCCTCAGGTCAACTTTTCCGTACCAAACACCCGCGAGTCCATCGCATTCGATCAACTCGTACCCCGCAAGCTTCGACGAGGTCCCAGTTTTGAGCCTATCTCTAGAGAAGCGGCCTACTCGGGACACGCTATTAGCCATGCATTTGTGCTTAGAGAGCTAATGATGGCTACAAGTAAGTTTTGCCTGTGATCATTTGAAGCTGGTCTTGTTACTAATGTGAGCTCACTAGCCACTGTTGCCAACAACTACATGAACACTTCTTCATGCACAACCTACGAAGACCGACGTGCTGCTCGCCGCGGCATCCGCCGAGTCACACCCCTCAAGCGACGCGCCGATGCTCTTGACAACGAACCCGACGTCCCTATCATGGTGCCCCGCAGTGGTGGTAACAAGCTTGGCTTCTACTACAAGGTTCTTCCTATGATCAAGAAGGCCTACTCCAAGGGCAAGAAGGAGGTTGATGTTGCCACTGCTTCTATGTTGGAGTTCTCTACCTACCTGCGCAGCAGTCGACGAAACCCTCGCCAGCATATTGCTGCTTACGGTGTCCCTGATCTGTCTGACATTATGGACGATGAAGAGCCTGAGAGCCCTACCGTTGTCCGTCAGCCTGTCCTCAAGGCCGAGTCCCGCTCACCTGCGAAGCGCATTGCTCGACTCACAAACCCATTCTCAAAGACCCCTCGCGGCAACCGCCTTGCTCAAGGCTTTGTCAAGCTTGTTCCTGGTCTCACTCGTGGTGGTTTCTCTACTCCTGTGAAGTCTCGCGCTTCTCCTGTTCCCCAGACTGCCAGCCCAGTCTATGACTATGCTGTTGCTTCTCTGCAATACTCACCCAATGCATCTGATGATGATCTCGCTTCGCCCACCAAGGAGGCTTCACCTGAACCTGCTGAAGGATCTCCCTCTCCCACTCGAACTCCCGGTCGCACATTCCGCGTTCCATCAGAGTTCGACTCATCTTCTATTGCTGGTGACGAGAGCACCCGAGGTCCTCCCTCCACCCCGAACAAGTCTTCCCCTGTGAACTTTTCGCGTCCTATCGCTCCCACCCCCTCTCGCTGGATTCGAGCTGAGCCTGCTACTCCTTTCACTCCTATGCCCCAGAGTGCTGCTCCTGCTACACCCAGCCAGAGTGACAGCCCTATTGGACTTTATGCTCTTCTTGCACCAGACACCCCCAAGGCGCCCGTCTGCACCTATGAGACCCCCAATGGTATTGAGTCTATTGACTTCGGTGGAGTTTCTCCCTTCCAGAGCTCCCTTTCTTGGGTGAACACCTCTGTTCAAGCCAGTGAATCCAAGCGTTCTCAGAACGTTGTCCAGGGCCGTCGCCGCCAGAGCGAACCTCTTCTCCGCAAGCTGATTGAGACACAAGCTCGTCGACGATCTGCTTCCCCTCAAAAGCTTCGATTCAAGTCTGACGACACCTTCCACGATGTCATCTCCGTCGCTTCACTCTTTGACCTTCCTGCTTCCGCCGAGAACACTACTCTCAAATCCGTTGCCGAGGACAGTGCCGTTTCTGAGATCGCTGCTGTTGAGTCCGCCAATGAGACCATCATTGCTGACCCCGCTCCTACCACCGCTGATGAGGAGGTCACCATGGACGATGCTACTCATGTCGATGTCACTCCTGACAATGTCAACGCTCCTGTTGAGTCTACTGAAGAGATCCATATGGACAACTCTACTCCCAGCAAGAACAGTGCTGTATCTGAAATCGCTCCCGTTGAAGTTATCGAGGAGACTGATGTTAGTGACGATACCCCCGCTCAGGAAGTTACAATGGAAGACCCTGCACCCATTGAAACCACTGATGAGGTTGATGTCACCGACACTGCACCTGTCAACACCACTGAGGAGATCAACATGGTTGGCGCTATTCCCATCGAGGAAGAAGCTATGACTGACATTGCTCCCGTTGAGTCTACTGATGAGACCAACGTCGCTGACACCACTCCTATGGAGATTACCATCACACCAGCCGTCGAGACCACTCCCGCTGAGAAGTCCACTGCTGTCGATGTCGAGATGTCAATCGACAACCAGACCACCACAGTTCATGGCAATGGTCAACCTGCTGCCGAGGAATCAATCGTCCAGATTGACATGCGCGAGAATCCTGATATCTTCGGAGCCCACCCTTCCTCTCCACCCGCTCCCATCAAGAACTTGTCCCGCATGGCCGATGATGCCTGCAATGGCCTCGCTAAGGTCGTGGTCACTGAGGAAAATGGCAGACTCTTTGTCCGATTTAAGCTGTCGGCTGAATATGCCCACATGTTCCCAGCTAGCCAAGGCTTCGAAGACAATGATCTTACGTTCTCACCATCAGCGATGTCATCGACTCCTCAAATCAAGGCGAACTCTAACTGTCTCACGTCGCAGGCTCAGCCTAACCTGTCCTCCCCACCCAAGATGGATCAGACCCCAGTTGCTACCGCCTCTCGCGACTTCTCGTTCTCATCTCCATTCACCGCGAGTACACCTGCCAACATGGCCACACCTGCCAGTCGCTCTATTGACGATCTTCTGAAGACCCCCGACGTCACTGGCCTGGGCATTACCAAGGATGCAAGCTCACCTGGATTCCAGACTCCTGAACTTCCTGCTTATCATGACAACACTCTTGTCTTCGGCGAAGCTCCTTCTACTGTCCGACCTGCATCCACCAAGCGTGTCACTCGCCGTCAGAGCGCCATGACCCCTCTCAAGAGAGCCACTGCCAACGCTATGGAAGCTTCCAAGTTCGCTACACCTGCTAAGGCCGCTGAACCCAACTACTCTACCCCCAAGTTCGCGACACCCATGGCTTCCGACCCTGACCAGACTCTTGCTATCTCTTGGCCTGACGTTAAGGACACCCCAGTTCAATCGAACAAGCAGACCTCTGAAATTGCTCCCGCTGAGGATGAGCCTATTATTTCCACCCCTGTCGACACTGTCACTGCCGCTCCCGTTCAGGATGAGCTTACTTCTACCCCCGCTATTGACAACGACACCGTCGCTCCCGTTCAGGATGAGCCCGCCAGTTCTGCTTCCGTCATTGACACTATCACAAATGCTCCCGCTGAGGATGAGCATGTTACCACACCCTCCATCAATACCACTGTCACTGCTCCCGCCCAGGATGAGCCCGCCACCTCTACTTCTGTCTCTGACAACGCTGCCACTGCTCCCGCACAGGATGAGCCTACTATCTCCAACGACACTGTCACTTCTGCTCCCGCACAGGATGAGCCCACCGCGTCTACCGACCTGATTCCCACCTCCACTGCTCCCGCTAAGGATGAGCCTACCACCGACTCTGCTCCCGCTATCCAGGATTACGATAGTCCTGGACGTGAATATATGCGAAACTTCATCAAGCATACACGACAGCCCACAGCGACAGAGTCGGGTTCTCCCATTCCTCCCGCTACCAAGCGCCAGCCTCTCACCGACCGAAGCCCTAACAGGGGTAGCCCGTTGAAGACCAAGCGCAAGCACGAGGATGGCACCGAGGTGGATGAGCAGTCGCCTCCCAAAAAGGCGAAGGTTGAAGCCAAGCGAAAGACAGCCCGACAGAAGTCGAACCTGGACATCGACATGGTCGATCTTCCCATGACTCAGGCCACAGAGTCAACCACCACCACCCCCGCCGATGCCGCCGACAACAAGGCCGCATCTCCTCCCACCACGCGCCGCTCCTCGCGACTTCGAAGCTTGGACACCACCAGCGGCGCGCCCAAGTCTTCGCTCCCAACCCCTATCAAGCTCACCCGAGCTGGGACCGGTCGTGGCCTGACCAAGAAGCCACGTACCGAGGAGCAGGAGTTGGACCGCAAGACGCGGTCCAACACCAAGAAGAACATGGGAGACGCCGAGTCCCCGGCCGAGGTCCTGACTAGACTGAAGGGCCAGGCCGAGGAGGACTCGGACGTCAGTGAGGGATCGGCCGGCGGGCGACGCGTGGGGTGGAACAACCCCTTGGAGAAGGTTGAGGGGTCTTCGCCCAAGAAGGGGCGGGCCGCGCCCAAGGGCAAGGCCACCCAGGGGCAGGCTAGGGTGTCAAAGCCCAAGTCGACCAAGACGACGCGGGCCGCCAAGGTGGCGGAGGGTTTGGGCATGGTTGCGAATGGCACGCCCGCCAAGTCCCAGCGCGTGACGCGATCTCGCGCACGCAATGGGGCTTGAGCCCTCCAAAGTCTCCCATCAATGGGGACGCCACCTTGGTGGCAGGACCGACGCCTGCCCTGGGGTTTTGTTTTGGAATGAAGGACGACGGCACCAGAAGGTGCACAAGGACAAGCTTTTTGGGCGGCGCTGGGAGATCCCCTCCCAGCGCCTTTATAACGATTGTATGAGTGCATGGCTGGCGTTGGTGGTTGCGAAGATACCACAGTTGTTTTTTTGCGCCTGTTTTCGGCTGGACGACGCAGGCAAGTCCTCGGGATGAGGCATGCCCAAGGGCATTGTATGAATAAATTTTTGAGTCATAACCTTGTGCCTTTGTGATGTCTTTGTTTGATCGTGACAAGCTTCCCATGTTGTGCTTCCTTGATATGAACTTGAGATGTCTTGATGATCTTACTGTTTTGAAGTCTGACTCGAATTCATGGTTCTGAGCCATGCCGATTACTGATCAAGCCATGGATTTTGAGTGCTGAAGAAGAACTATACTTGACATCGATGGCGACTAGTAGACATGGCCATGAATATATGAAACAATATTTTAATGTGTTTCTTGAGAGCTGGCACTTGGGGCGTTATATACTAAGCACATTTCACTAGCCCAGGTATATTACTTCCTATGAAATAAAGGTTTCCCCATGCAGCACGAGTCACCACCAAGAGCATCGAGAATTCTTTTTGTGTCCCCAGACCAACTTCAATCACCATCCTTCTCTACTCCAAGATCACCAGCCTCGGAGATCTCATCTGCGGAGTCTTCTCCCTACGTTGAGCCACCACCCTCTCGAGTTCTACCCAGAGCCGGCGTTACTTTTGACCCTATCCTCCTTGACACTTAGCAATGGCAGCTTACACCACAGTCTTGAATCTTTCCAGAGCTATCATGAACGAACCCCTCACAAGCTGCCATCACTAACGAAATCGGAAGTCGTCAGCTTCTCCGAGAATCATCTCTGCCGAAACATCGAACCCGACGTTACCATCTCACCAGCGACCCCATAACCGGACCATCTAAGGTCGAGAAGCCTTCCATCTTTCCCACCTATAAACAATAGCCAATCTGTCCGAAAGGCCCATTCCCGAAATCGCCGATCCCAACGCTCAGCGCGACCTTTGCATTCGCGCTCCCAGAAGCTCTTCGGCAAACCATCGCTGCCACTGCTGTACCGACGACATACCAAGAGCTACAACCCTTGAAGAGACAATTGTTTACTGGTTCACCACTTCTCGAATCACAATCGGCGATAAAGCAGCGACACCAGAGCAGAAGCCCAGAGTGACGCGCCATATCGAGAGTGTTTCATTTTCCGCGACTGACCCAAAATGACCGACGTGATATGACACTGTGTCTGGGCGACGACAATCATGGTCATAAGGCAGTTGCGGAAGCTTCAACAGGTTCACAGCGGAGCTCCAGCAACTGGGTGCTCGAGATGACAGGCCATTACACCCCAACATACCCCGAGCACCCGGAAAAGGATGAGAAGAGTATGCCACGTCCTGTCGACTACATGTCAATAATCAACGCTGTCAAGACATGGTTGATTTCATCATCAACCACTGCCCGAAGCCGACCTTTGTCCTGATTTCCAACAATTATACAAGCGTCGCTCTGGCGTGAAACCCGTACGTGACATCGCGGTACAAGGACCGGAAGTTCTGGAAGGCCAGATGCCTTCTGTAGGGCAGGGACCTTGAATACTCGCTCATATACTCCCAGAGTCCGACGCCGTCGGCAGATTCTATGGATCAACTAGAGATTAAATACACCCCTCGTACGCGGCACGATTGTCCAGGAAAGCGACTCTTCTCGCCATTACTGGGGGCTCTTCGTTTCGTGGTGTGAAGATGGAAGAAGGTCTTGGCGACTGGTAAGAAGGAAGAGAACGAGTCACGGACATATTGGGATACCCCGTAGAAGCTGAAGGTTTGTTCAGAAGCCGCTTTTTCGAGCTGTGTGTTGAACTCGAGAGAGTTTGTGTTGGAAGTCGGTCATGATGCCTCAACCAATCCAAAACAACAAGCTTGTCAATCGACCTTTGCAACTACCTGCGTCGGTCAATTGATGTGGCAAGAAGCCAAGCATATCGCTCAACGTACCGAGTTACTAGTCAGTCAACCGATCGCTACTCTCGCTTTGGTCTTCGCGGCGAACTTGCTTCGCAGCCTTTGTGCGACACAATGTACACACGCCGACAAAACCTGCAGTCCCCATAAGATTACTATCTCGGTAAGGAACTCGGCCTAACCACTGCGACGATCAAAGAAGCCCTCAGACTGATACTTCGGGAATGCAGTCTGGGTCTTTGCTTTTGGCCTACATGCTGATATCCACAACGATGTCAACGTGGTCCGGCTAGCCACGTTCGGCTACAAGCTGCTCCCGCTTCTGTATGGGACGGAGTGCGATCAGCAGTATCTCAAAGTGTGTATAACAGAGTGCTTCTTCTGAACAGTGTAGCCTTGATCTATCTCCACGGGGATATTGATACAAGGTCCAAATCTAATTCCTCTGGTGTGATCATGTGCGCGAGTTCACGAGGCAGCACCGGCGGCGAGACACCTCGGGAGACATGGGAATAGGCATGTTCGGGTCGGGATATCCTCCCATGATTGATAGAGCCTCGTACCTTGGTCGTTCGAGTATTTGATCGTTTTGGCAGTTGACGATGGCCTCCCCGACCTTCTTAGAGGTCAGATCGAGGCCCAGGTTGTGAAAGCTTGTGCAGCAGCTAGCAAGCTCCTTCTTTCAGTAGGATCCATTCTATTGCATGGTAGCTGCAAAAGAAGTCAGTGATGTGGAACGGCGGGTAGAGGTCGACCGACTGACAAGCAACTCTTTGCAACTGTTGCTTCACCAGTGTGTTTGTTGTATTGAGACGAAGGAGGAAGCATCAGCTGATGTGACTGACATATCTAGATGAGGGATGTAAAAAACATCAACAAAACATCACCATGAACAACAAAACGAACGCAGTGCTTCTCAAGAAGCTAGCTATTTCCTCATTTTGAGCACCCTCCTGGAACGGTATTTGGCTCCCAAGGAATCAGTGAACGTCTTCTGACAGGGCCAGCGACCAGAAGTGCTGTTGTTCAGCACAGCGAAACTACTCCGACATCAAGAAGGGCGTAGTCAATGGCCCTTCGCTAGCCTTTGCCGCCGTTGACGACGACGACAACAACAACTAGCGAGGCCGATGTTTAATTAACTTTGTCAGTCGTAGCCGTCAGTCAGGGTCGCGAGCTGGGCGCAATTCCATTCCGCCGTAAGGGTAGAGCTCGCATCAGACTGTAAACATTCAGTGGTCAATGGTATACCATACCTCTGGGTTGAGAAAGCCCGAGGAGTATAGCTTGAGCAGGTATGGGTTCTTTCGAAAGTGTATACCATCAAAAGGAGATATTCACTAACTGACGCATCTGACCAGGATACACTAGCCAAGTTTCTCGAATGTGTCTCGAGCTTCCTGGAGTGCGCGAACCCTGAAGCCAAGGACTTCCTTGTCCGAAGGGTCCTGGTAAGTTTGTTAAGCTCCGTCATACTAGAGATAGAGCATTACAATTATTGCTCTTCGACGAGGAATTACATCTAAGTACAAGCCATTGGCTTGCATTGATTACGTCCCTACCCTCTGTACACGTAGCCCGATGAAGATTTACAGACCAGGCCGACGATGTATACAACAATACGAGCTGTCAGGATAGTGGCAGGAGGAACGGTAATATAAGGATGGTTGGAAAGCCAGTTCTGGATACGATGGGCCTTGACGCGCTGCTCGCTATTCAGGAAAGCTATGGTTACTTTACCCCCATCTCAAGCGATGGTCAATATTACTCCGTCCTTGTTCAGCTACCAGCCCCCACATCTGTCTCCTTAGATGGTTGTGGCGATGGAGGCCAATATATCAATGGGCCGTTCGCCTACGGATGTATGCCCGAACAATAATGTCATCGATATCACCATATCCATCTGGCTTCAGATACGGTTGGCGCGTTTAGCTGCGTGTGGCTCAACTTACGAGTCTTGGTGGTAGGAGTTGGCCATCAGTCCAAGCGCGCCCAGGTTAGAGTTCTTCTGAAGATCAATAGCGTGCGAAAAGACTACGACAGTAGACACTATCGAGATCTGGGAGACCGAGGACTAGCTGAGGTTGTAGAAGCGTGTGGCAAGCGGATACACTAGGAGTGTTGGGTGAGCTTGGACAGGCCAGAGGGGAGCCAAGAGCTTGAGTATCGTATGTTGAAGAGAAATGATGTCGTGGATCGGCGACGGAGAAAAGGGGCGATCGTCGATTGTTGAGAGCGCCCTTTCTCATCAACTTTTCGGTCATGTTCGCTATCTCGAAGTCATCCGTGGCTTCTCGGAGTTCAGGTAGCAGTTTTCAGCTTATCCTGAGTAAGGCTCTCCGTGAAAGATGCATGTCGCTTGAAGGTGAACGGAGTGTTGGTGGCTCAGATCTCAGGTCAGGGTGATAATTAAACCCAGTGACTCGTCGAAGAGCGGCACTGGAGACTTGGGTCCAACTCAGCCTGTCTTCAGACCTGCTGTGCAGTATTCCGTAGTGTCGTGTCACGAGACTGGTGTCTCCCTTGGTCATATCTATCGAGCAACTGAGCTGGTCGAGGAGGTGGTTGAATCGCGGACAGTTCGGTCCCAGGCACCCCAGTTGAGCTCTCAGGAACAGCCTTGTAGGAAATGTCCTCGAACTCCTTGATCCCGCTCACTGATGGAACCTAACAAGTTGGGGTTTGCGTACGTTTGGGTGAGTTCTCATCCAGTCGCGATGCGTTTCGCACCACAGGCTGGCATCAGCCCCGGCGCACCTCACCTGCGTTCACTTTCATTACGCATTGGGGTTTGACACTTTTTCGAATTTCTCGGAGCATGTGCAGGAATTGTCCCTCTCAACGAAGCCGGCTAACAAGCAATTTGACATGATGGCTGATCCGGCTATCCACCAGAGGCATCAAGCTACCTGAATCAACGAAGTTCAACATGTCACAGAGGGTCTTCAGACTGATGTAGGCAATTCTTTGAACGTAATGATATCAAATCTCTGTAAAGCTCCTTCAACGAGTCGAGTAGTTTGGGAATGCTGCTGTATATACACTGGACAGTGGTACCTCGTGGGTGAGCGCTCCTCCGCCTGGTTGCATTGTTGCTGTGCATTTGGCAGATGGCATTCTTTTATTGGTAAAGAGAAACTGCCGGTGACTCGTTTGAGGGGAGAGACATCTTTAAATACATCAATGAGAAGAAGGTTTATGATTCACTGTAAACCCTGTGTAGGGGTTTTGGCTTTGGTCGCGATGTCCTGAAGTGTATCCAATATGTTATCTTAACATGTGTAACCTTAATCTCCTCTAGAGAATCAACAATAATGTCGAAACTGCATCATGAGACCTTTAGTTCTCAACAAAAGTCATCTCTTTATTCCTACACTCAAGGTCACAAGTCTTTCGATGAGTCGTCTTCCTGGGCTTCACCTCAACGATGACGAGAGGCGTCAGTATAGTAAACGACAGACATATCTCCGACAGCCATCGGGTACAGTAATGTTCAAATTTATGATTTAAAGTGACTGTTTAGTTCTGTCGGGGCCTTTGTTGGTGGCAAAGGCAGATACGCTTGCTCCTACTGATGATGGTGATGGTGACTTTCAACTACAAGACAAGGGAATATCTTCCAATCCAAGCCACGATTAAACAACAAGTATCTATACTGTATGCAGATTCCAGTAACCCAAGAAATACTCTATTAAATTTACAGAAATGATCCAGCCCATAACCACTATCAAAGCCGCGATGGCCTCTTTCCCCTCACGAAAACTCGACGACTCAACACTACAATCCCTCCAACTTAGACTTCCCTCACCCATCAAATAGCAGACACAAACTCTCCAGGATGTTAGATGCAAACATGCACTCACAAGGATTCCATCGTCCCACCCCCACACGTCAGTCTCCTGTGCTGTCACGTCACCTCAAACCATCCCCTCATTCGGTACATCCATCTTCTCTCTCTCTCTCTCGCATCTAAATAAAGAAGCTGTTTCCGATCAATGCATCTACCCGTACATCTCACACAAACAAACGAAACATTCCATCAATCACAGAGAAATAGTGACCGAAGAACCAAGAAAATAGATAGACAGAATAAAAAAAAAGCCCTCATCCAACGGCAACATGCATATTTCTGGTGAAACACTAGATCTGCTGTCAAAACCACGGCTCATCTTTCCTCCCTCCTTCTTGGTCATGAAACGAAACATTACACTGAATTGTTAATCCATTGCAAGCCATGGCGTTTAGACGGAAAACGCGAAATGCACAAACGCGTATCCCTGCCTTGCCTATACTGTAGATACAGAGAAAGGCTGGATAGAATAAAAAAGTGTCGTCATCATTCAAGTAAAGGGTCCAATAATGTCCCATCGGAAAACGCTGTTCGTGTCGTGTCGTGTCGTGTTGCCATTTGGATGAGGGGAATAACGAGAAACGAAACGGATCAAAGGGGGGATCATTGATTGTGGAGGGTCGCGTTGTGCTGCGATTGAGGGTGTCACGACAGCATCAACTTGAGTCTGACGCACTTTATAAAAGAGAAGATAGAACTGGTTGATAGGATAACGTGCCCTTTTCTTCGCTTCGCTTGGATAAACCGTGTTTGGGATCACAACTTCCAGCTAGTCAAGGGAGCCCTTTCACTGCATGGCTGTCATGTCAGGTCAGTTTAGTTGCAGTCACAAAGAGGGGGGAAACATCTAGATGTTTTAGATATTTTTTTTATTATTATTTTGATCAGCTTTCTTTCTGACTTTCTCCTCGTCACCTCGATCTTTCCCTTTCAAGACACGAGGCCGGAGAGCTGTCCAAGTCGACAGCCATTAATATCGTCCCCTCACCCACCACCAGTCCAATCCAAATCCGATACGCCAGAGTCGAAGCTCAAATATGAGTAACCCTAATCCATCATACACATGATTGTACACACACTCGTCCCCGTTGTGCCATGTTCCCTTGCTTTCCACAATTCTGCCCATTACTTTGCATACGCAATGTCCGGGGGTAAATGTTTGTCTTGTCTTGTATTGTGTTTGTGCAAGCATAGACGATGTCGTGCACATCCATCTGTGGCGGGGGAAACAATGAAACTGTAAAAGCAAATCAAAACTCCAGCGAGTCAGAGCTGTCCTGCTCTGCGCGCATTGTTCTTGTTTTGTACCCCGGTTCCCGTCTAAACTTTTTCGACTTTCGCTTTTCGTTATCCAGGTCCTCTGTTCAACGCCCCGCACTTCCCATTATGTACATCTCTAAACAATAAACAATATGTGCAGGTCTCCAAGACCAAAGGTATGTTGTGCCGTCGTGGCTATATCGGGTTCAATGTCCCAAAGATAAAAAAAAAAGGAATGACATGAGTCGGGGTATCTCGGTAAAATGTTGCAAAAAGAAAAAAGGACATGAAAGAAGATAAAACGCCAAGCAACCCCATGATAGCTGGCTGTGTCATCCAACGACTTCTAGTTTGGTCTAGTTGTCATCGCGTCGTAGGTCATTAAGTGGATCGTTGATCCGTCATCCAAGTTGATTGGGAGGCAGTTACTTTCGTAGGCCGACCTTGCCTGCGAGGCTCTTCCAGAATCGTGCCCCCTTGCGCTCCTCGCTGTGCGTCCTCAGCATCACCTCATCCCGTTGCATGGGTCCTACAATGTCTTCGTCGCCTCGGGCGGGGAACTTGCCATCCGCATCCACCAGCCGGGGAATTGCGCTGGGCAGTCCATCCTCGAGGCGCTTCCACTGCATACCAGCAAAGACATCGTCCAGAGGTGGGGGTCGACCAAGCATAGAACCGCCGCTGTTGGCTCGTGCTCGTCCACGACCACGGCTTCGGCTTCGTGAACCACTTGTTGAACCAGGAGCAGAGCTGGTAGCTTCCACGATCTGGGCCATGAGTCCGTCGTGAGTTGTCCTCCATCGCTTCTCGATGTCGGTCCATTTGGCCTCGGTAAGAGCATAGATCTTGCTCGTCTCGCCGTAGTTCTCTCCTGTGCGCACAAGGTGCTTGGTGTAGTTACATCGTGCAGTGTCCCAATCATTGCGCAACTGCTGGAGGGTCTCCATGTTCACAGTTTCGGGTTGGTAAGGTTGCGGAGTAATAGTGAAATTGGCATGACCAAGGCGATCAGACCACTCGTCGTGCTCCTGCAGGATCGATGGGAGGGGAAGTGGAACCTCGGGACTGTTGGAACCAAACCGGAAGGATGATACTGAAGGCTTGGTGCTGAGAGATGGTCGAGGGAACTGTGTCGCGGAAGGCACCGGTGACGGGACTTCGGTAGTCGAAGAAGGTGGTGCGATGGTTGGTGATTGGAGTGGAGACTCTGGTGGTGGTCCACAGAGAGGGCTGGTCATTAATGGTGGTAGTAGAGGTGTTGTGGCCATGCCTCGCTCCCGCTCAAGTTCGGATCGCTCGTCAAGAGCTTGCGCCTTTTCAATGTCAATAGGCGCGGGTAGGTTGATACTCTCAGTGCTTCCATAGTAAGACACTGCGGGAGTAGGGAGTCCAGTGTTTTCCAGTACACGTTCTTGACCAGGTCGGCTGGGCGCAGACATGGATGATGATCGACTTGAAGGACCGCCGGAAAGTACAACGCTCTCCAGGCTGAGTTCGGTACTAGGCGACATCATTGGGTTGCCTCGACGGCCGTTTGTTTTCCAGAGGGACATGTTGGGGAAGCGGGCACCAATGCGTGATGTGAGGCCGGCAAAGGGTGACTCGCTACCTGATCTCTTCTTGCGGGAGAGCTCGTCCATGGGCATGTCACCGTCACTCAAGAAACCCATGTCGTAGTCGATATCGTAGTCGCGAATGCTGCCGTCAAACATAACATCCTCGGAACTATTTCGGGGCTCACATGGGTTGTCGCCTATACGGGAAGAGGCTGGGTTAGTAACTCCACGATTACGAAGGTGGCAGGCCAAACATGATTCCTGGGAGGAAGATATGGCGGCCTGACCAGACGAACAAGACATACACAAGCAGTCGTAGAGACTAAACTGGTCTGAAGGGGCAAGACTGTTACGGTCGACATCGTCATATTCGTTGTTGTGTTCAGGTTCCAGAGGCTCTTCTTGGACATCGGGCAATGATCGCATCGGGGGTTTTGTGTGGACCGATTGCGCAGGAGAGACGGGACTTTCGTTCAATTGCGGTGGCAGATCGAGAGAAGATGTTGAGCTTGACATGCGATAGTGACCCTTTCCAGGAGAGAAAGTAGGAGTGACTGGCGAAGCAACATCGGACGAGGACGAATTTGTTGTGTAGTAGACGTATGAGAGGTCTGTTTCGGGGCTAACTTGTTGTACCTCCCACTTGCGGCGATCCTCCACCATCTGCGGGAGCAGCAGCGGCTTGAGCTTGGGCGACATGTTGTCGGCCTGAACGGTCGAGGCCGTGATGATTGGGGAGAGTCGAAAAAGCGAGCGGTCGACTATATTCTCTCCAGTTGCTATATTATGTTATGTTTTGTTTTGGTGTTTTGGGGGGGATAGTGAAAACAAGAGAAGAGGAAAACAAGAAAGTTGGAGGGATGCCTCGGGAGGTAAGTGGATGTTGATAGTCTGGAGGACCGTAGTGACACCGCAGCCCAAGGAGGGTTTAGCTCGTTTGCGGACAGGAAGGAAGTGACTTGGGTACTTTGCGCTGGTGCTGGTGCTGTCGGGCCAGGTGGCGGCGGATCCGGGGACCGGGGGTGCTTCTTTCCCTCTACGACCAAGACTAAGACTGAGACCGGGGTGGGGGATTCTGGGAAGGAAGGATGGGTAGGGAAAGCGGAAAGTTGGGTTGCTGCTGGTGGTGGGTGGGCTATGAACAGGGGGGCAGGTGCGAGCGCGGGGCGGGTCCTTCCAAGGCTAGCTTGGGCGCTGGGCTCTGTTCTCTGCTTTGCAACTTTTTTTTTGTCTAAGAAAAAAAAGAGAGAGGTGGGGTCTGGTTGGGTTGAGTAGGAGTCAACTGGGAAACGGTTTCGATAGTGGAGTTCTTCTTTTCTCTTTCTTGCTCTGTTCCCATCAGAGTGTCTCAAAAGTGGGCTGTGTTCGGCAGAGAGAGTCAGAGAAGAGGCTAGAGCGAAAAGCCGAGAGAGATGGCTGACTCTTGTTTTCTTCTCTTGTTGATGTTTGGGACCGGTCCCAATTGAGCAAAACAAAGTGCCCCCGGTTGCTGGTTGCTTTTTTGACTTTGGCCCGCCTTTTGACGGTGCTGGTTGGTTGTCCTCGTGAGGCGGGTGTGACTTGTAACAAGCGACAGAGTTGGTGATGGAACAGCGAAAGTCTCAATGACGACAGTGGTGGTTGTAAAGTTGGAAGAAGGGGAATAATTGATCGATTAATTGAGAGAAAAGTGGAAGCTGTAAGTGCCGGGGCATGTCCATTGTAAATATCACAAGGTGGGAGGAGGTGGTGGCATGAGACGTTGGACTCTATCTCTCGGCGGCTGGGCAGGGCTACGACCAGTGCGCGGCAGAAGAAGTAGTGCACAGCACAGAACAGCACAGAACAGAGGCAGGGCCTTGCAAATCAAGTTGTAACTTGAGAGAACAAGCGCTCGATCGTCCACGTGTTATTGAACCGAGGGTTGGGCGCGACTACATGAGACTGCACAGCTGACGCTGTTGCTACTCTACTCTACTGTACTGAACCGCGGCTCCAGCTGCGTGGTGATAAGGTGTTATCGCGATGTGGTACTCTACCAATGCACTATGTATATATTATATGTATGTAATGTAAGGTAGGTCTGGTGATGCTGCTTGGTGGGTTGGGGTTAATGTACAAATGACCGGTGAGGTGGCCTTTGACTTCGGTACTGGAGTTCATGCCTCTCTTTCACTGCACAATGATTTACTTATTTGATAAGCGGTGATGGAGCGGATAATTCTAATTCTGTACCGACGTTGCGTTCGTTCTCAACATGCAGTGGTAGGTACATCACAAGAGGAGTATAGAAGAGCTGCGTTATACCTCGTTCGTGGTTGCAGGGATAAATATTGGCTGACATTGAAGGTTCCAGGACCCATTGAGGATCGAGGCGGGGGAGCGAAGAATGAATTGCTGCTGCTGTGTCTCTTCTGGCGGTTGAATGTTGATTTGCTCTGCTGCAAGTATGGATGCAAGGATGTAGGCGTGATGTGGGAATAAGGTGATGAGGATATGCAATACAAGAAAATAATAGGCTGCGCGGACTGGCAGTTGTCCTTGGTTCTGTCGTGAGACTCCAACAGCAGCTTACAGTGGACGCTTACAGCGCACACAGGATTATTTTACAGAGGTTGTCTTCAGGGTTTCCAGGGAAGTGGGGCCGTTGATTCCGCCAATTGGTTTTTGGTGGGGGAGGTTGGATCATTTGAGGACGAGAAGACCAATGAGTAACTCAACACAAGACAATGAAACACATTGAGGCCCTGGCAGAGGCAGAGAGAGTGAGAGGCTGGTTGTGAGGCATACCGGGAGAAACATGATGCGCAAGGGAAGCAACGCAACTGCCCGTGCATTGTTTGTGGCCCAGAGTGTTAGTGTTGAAACTGCCGTGGATCGACAGACGGCAACTGAACTGAACCGAACTGATGTTTTGAAACAATGGCTTTTGATTATGGACGGAAACAAACATCCAGACGAAACAACAGTGGCAGGAAGTTAACAAATGCACAGAGTACCTATTCGGGTCTGAGTTTATCTCAAATAGATAAACCCAAATGCAATGTAACTTACAAAGAACGATAATATCTGGAGGAGGGGAACCATTAGGACCCTGGAAGAAAGGCAGTAAAAAAGTCAATTGGGAATAGATACAGGGATATACCATGAATTGCAAGCAAATGGATTACGAATTATCGAATGCTAGCAGCTCATCTGTAATGATAATTGCAACACCATGATACTTACTAACTGAAACTCTCTTTATTAGCACATCTTGTGGAATTCCAATTGCGAATGTCGTCTTTTTATGCAATTTCACTAGAATTCACTTATGCTTCTGTGGCTGAGTCTAGCAAGCGTTGTGAAAAAACTGTTTGTGCAACTCCCGAAGAGTTGCATTCCAGTCTCCAGCTTTCACATGACAAGAGAGTGTGGCAGTACAGTACTGTAGCTCTCCATCCATGCTTATTCTTCCTGCCATTGGATGCAAAGATCAGCGTTTTCTCCAAGTTTTCTGATTCTGTTGTTGTTGTTTTTTTCTCCGTTCCCGCTGTTGACCTCATCACTATTGCCGATCACTGATTCCTTTCTCTCTTTTGGGCATCATCATCAATTTTTCAATCTCATTGCAAAACAACATGACTCTTTTTCATTCTCCTCTTGTTCATGAGTCCCTTTTTTTCCCACCTTGTTGCTGTCCCACTTTGAGTCAGATCCAAAATGTGACATTGACATGGCAAAGCCCTGTCAAGCTGTCAACCCAGCCAAGGCGCAAGCAGGGCTTTTGGCAGCCAGGCAGAGAAGCCGGTGACAAGGGTTAAACAAGCAGAACAGCTCAGGCGGGAAAAAAGAGCTTGGGCTTTGGAGGAGTCAGCAGGGGGTACGTAGCCTTGCACATGACTTTGACTTTGACCTTGACCGTCCATCGTATCTGGCTGGCACCGCTCGTCTGGGTCGGCCTCGTTTTCTAACCCATGAAAACTACCCTTGTCCCCGGATTATCATAGGATCAGTGAGTTTTGGGATCAAGGCGGTATCCCTTTTTTTGTGCTTTCTTCTGTTTACCGGTGACCGTTGTCTCTAATTCTAGACTATCTCGTTTAACTGCTCGTGCTCTCTTCTTCGGCAGCGGAAGTCTCTTCCGAACCGAAAGGTTGAACTCTTGATAAAACCTGCGCCACCAATGAGATAATCTCGGGATGGCGAGGGAAAGCCGTTTGAACAGAAGAAGCCGCTGACAGCACACAACTCTATTTCGCCTTCGATGCGACTTTTCTGGAAAAAGTAATCCCTCTCTTTTTCAGTTTCTTTTACTGTGGCTTGGGAACAACTTGTTGAGCCTGCTGGGGATACAATATTACGTCGTTTTGTTCAGAAGCTCTCCTATGTTGTTACCGTTGCTGGGCCTCAAGTAACTATTTTGTCGATCACTTCCCTTTCGTCAGAAAAAGAGGAACAATGCGCGCTGGGACTTGTTTCCACGAGACAACTGGGGCCTTTCCGTTTTCCCCGTCTTCGCGAGAACCCGCCCGCCATTTTGTGTCCAGCCTCTCTTTGTTGACCGTTTGTCTGTCTGTCTACCCGGAGGTTTCGTCCAAGTTGACCGCCAGGACATGGTCCACTCTGTCAAAGCAAAGTTGTGATGGGTGCTTCCGCTTGCTGCACAAGTTATTAATTATTTTCTTTTTTTTTTATGTTAGTTTGAGAGTCAGTTGAACTGTCACGCCCATTCCCCACCTCGTGGTTGGGTATTCTCTCCCTTCGAGACCCTTGAAAGAATGCAAGATGGAGTGACACATCGAGTTCAATTCATCGAGATACAATCGGTATCCTACGATTTGGTCTACCCTGCCAACTGAACGCCGTATTGATATCCCCATGTCCAGTGCAGTGCATTTCCCTGCATTATGATAAATCTTGATGCTTTCGAATCAAATCTTGCATTTCTTTCGCGCGACAGACCAGACCAGACTCGTGGCAGGACGGGGCACGCCTACCCATCACGGCATAGCGTCCGCAGTCCAAGCTTCCCAGCGGAAGGGAAGCGACGCCGATGGTGCGCCGGGGGTCCGGGCTCCCATGGCATGGAAGGGCATGGAAGGCCCGTTAAGTTAGTCTTTTTCTCTGGCTCGACATCTGAGAGGCTGCTAAGAGTCACCAGAAACCACGCCGGCTCTGCGCCGGCGCCCCAGCGCTCCGGGTACAAGTTGATGGATGCAAAAGCTTAAACGCTGACTGACTGCTCATTTTACTTCAATTTCACCCAGTCAGTCTCCAGTTTCTTCTCCGTGCCGATCTGTCAGGACGACCCTAACATGTCTTCCTTCTCCCGTCGGACAAGCATCGTGATCGCCGAGTGCCTCCGAAAAAATAACAGACTTACATATCCTGACACGCATTAGGCTCCGTTGGCATTATTACTCACTATAACATCACCGCTCTCGGAAGAGAGGGCCATTTCCATCTTGCTTACCGACACTCACAAATCGCGACTAATGCCAGACCGTTTAGTCACGACGACCCTGAGCCGGGCCCAGAGGATTTTGAAAAAGCCCTGTTGCATTAGCCTCACATGCGATAGATGGGCCGAAACTGACTTAGAAGGCTGACCGTTGTGCCCGCGGAAGGCTTCCAACCGTCCCGCTTACTCGCTTGTTCTGTAGGCCCTTGTGTGAACATGGCCAAAAGACATGGGTTCTGAACGAAGCTTTTCACAAACACAATATTATGACCCTGTCTTGACGATGAAAGATTTCAGACCTGCCGGTTTTGGATCACTTGCATTGATAACCGGTAGCTACGCCACGGGTGAATTATCTGAGCACCGAGGCTTTTAGTCTGGGAACTTTGCAATGAGGCTTTAATGTGCGCGCAAATCGCTTTCCCCAAGTGGCGCACGTCTTTGTTGAACTTGGTTAATGAATTGCGTCCTGCAAGTGTCGGTTTAAGTTTACGCTCTGCAGTTCGTTGAGAGCTGTCAGACACGCGTACCATGTGGCAGGCGAAGTCGGCGGAGGTCACTGGTAACAGCAGAGAGGGCGGTTGAGTTTGACAGAACGTTCTATGAAGGATCTATCTGTCGGTGCCGGAGTTCTATTCTATACAGCACCTCTTGATGATAGGCTTGGTTGAAGGAGTTGGTTGACAATGATGATCATTTGCGATAGACTCTTCTCCCACCAATAACAGGCTGTATCTGTATGAGGAACAATCTGGAGTTAAAGTCAACAACTTTTAAGCACAGAACCCCAGATGCCATTCAGAAGTCCCCCAGCATTCATCTACGCCCGCACAAACTCAATTCTGGTGTAGAGTACAGTAGTTCCCCGACCCCTCCACCAGCAATCAACATCTAGGGCTAAGAGATCCAATCCGAGGCACAATTCAACTGCGCCTGCTATCTCTATCTTACTATTGAAAGAAAAAGTCTTCGTCAACTGGACTCTGTTGATTGGTCTGTGACTCCCAATTAGGCCCCTTGCAGAGTTCGACCCGCAGATAGTTTATGCCTCGGGCGCAAGGCAGAAAGATGCTCAATGATGATGATGATGTTGTTGATCCTTAACAAACAAGGAAACGAGCTTGACTAGAGCAAACTAGACAGGATGAAGAGCTTTGAACAAGCAAAAACCCGCCAAATGCCGTCATCGTCACCATAATCAACATCATTCAACTTGGCTTTCTTACCCAATTTCGAAGGTGGTGTTTTATGCCGACGGCTATGGCTGCGGCTTCGGTTCGCTAAGTAAGTCATTATACAAATTAGGCCCAAGTGAGATTGAGACGCTACTTGATGGTGTTCTGGTGTAATTGAGCACTACATCTGCATGCTCTTTATAAAAACTTTCGTGTTTATGACGAGACATTGAAATGATCGAGATACGAGAAGCAAAGCACACACTTTTCAGATTGAATTCCACGAATTGAATACCATTCTTTTCAGTCTTTAGCTCGTTATTTGTGTAACTGATTAACTGGGCTGGCAAACAGAGTTCAACCATCGATCGTGGCTGTCATCGCTTTATGCCAGAATCAGTATGGGTACCCGTTTTATGTTTCATGGCACCCTTTGAAAGCCTTTTCATCAACGGCTGCGGCTGCGGCTTGGGCTTTTGCATTCCTTTTCATTAAAAGCTTAGCTCGTTCATAAAAAGAATTACTTCTAACCATATTATGCACTGCAGTTCCTTCTTGCAGAGACGTTGTGGTACCTGCACAAGCCTATACGATATTCAACATGATCTATATTGGCTTCAACAGCGTTTATGCACGCAATAGTTCCGCTCGTCGATGTAACCGACCCACGATCTAAACTAGGTAATTAACTTTTGCTGACATTCTCTGTTCCTGGTGGCGATTCCGTCGATTCAGATCAATTTTTCTCATGTGTGGTTACATCGCAAGAGGAACATGGACTCAAGTCCAACCGATGTTACCCTCCCCTCGAAAGAAGAAGAGATAATTCTCAAAAAGTTCAAATCGCTGGGGAAATGCTTGCATGAGCCTCATGAAATTGTTGGCAACGCTCGATTGTATACATTGATGCAAGCCAATCGCCATGGGGTTATGTCTGAATTATGAACCGACATGGCTGGCCGTCAGATGCACGTCACGATTTTTCCCACGGAAAGCCAGGGTGTCTGTTCCCCGAAAGGCTTAACCGTTGCATTTTACTGTAACAAGCAAGCCAAGGTACTCTGCAAAGTTTAAGCTTTCCTTATATGTCTGAGTGCCATGTGCGTGCTTGCAGCCGGTCAGACTTGAGATGCATTTACAAAGAGTCAAATCCTGGAGGAACTAGAAGTCAACTGATTCTCGGCGGAAACATGGAATGGGTTGAGAAACGCGATTGGATCGAATAACTGAATTACGTGCTCAAGCCAGGACACTTTCAGGATCAGGAACGAGCGCCGCGCTGACGACAGACGTGAGGAGCCTTCCCACATCCACATGCATCTCCACCTGGGCTGACGAAATCAGAATTTTCAGTTGCTTCTTGTCGTTTATTGTACCCATCATTATTAGGTAGGGGAGAGCGGAAAAAGACTCTTACATAGGCACTGTACAGTCGGCCCCACGCCGCGTTCTTCTTGTTCTGTCTCTTGGTGCAGCGGCTCCGAATATCTCCGGTTGAGGATGCAGTCGAGATCATGATTGCATTGTGGGGGAAAGATTCGGAAGATGATCAGTCGATATGGAGCATGTTGAGAAGGGATTACCTTGTCTTGTCTTGTCAGATGCAGTTGACCATCGACAGTGGCCGCAGCCAGACGGGCACTCGTTGTGAAAGTGCCCGTCTCATTTTTTCTGTTAGTATATGCGGGTGGCAATCATAAGGTAGGGAAGCGAGACAGAGAAGGATTGTATGTGGCGGACTGATAATGTCTCGCTCACTAGTTATGATCCTTTCCTCAGTGGCTGAACTGAACTTTCTTCTTCGTCCAAGACCTTTTCTTGCACGTTGCGTCTACGAATAACGACTCGCGAAACATGCCCTGGCTATACCTAAACAAGAAGCGCGGCCAGCGGACATGGGGGGTCCGGAGGCTCGTTGGTGTGTCGCGTTCCTGACGATCGCGACAAGGGTCTTCTGGTTGCGTGTGTGTGCGCGCTCGGTTTCTGCTCAATGGGACAAGGCTTTGATACGCTACTACAACGCGAGGCGAGGCCAATGCGAATGAAGATGCTCATGTCGGGTCTCTGTTTAGCGAGATTCTGGCCCTGTGCAGTGAGTCCAGAAGGAAGGGGAACCTTTGATCTCTCGGGACGCTCGGCAACAAAGACTCGATGTATCTTTATTGCATATTTTCTTCAACACAGCGTATATCCTCCGACATGGTACAATCAAGCGATTGCGTTTCTCTCTCCGGCGTGGCTTGCTTAACCTGAACCGTTGCAATTTCTTTTGCGACTGCGAGGAGGTACAGTACAGTACAGCACAGCAATCGCCTGCTCCTTGCACCAACTACTGCAGCCTCAAAATGTGTTCGCCCCTGGTCCAAGTGGCTGACAATCGTCTGAACTCACATTCCTGCTCTTTGGATGAAACAATTCACCTCGGCAAGGCACGTGGTCGAACAGAGGTCCAGATTATTCCGCGCCAGGCCAGCATGGCATGGATGACATGGCATTTGGATCTGCAAGTCAGCTCAAGCACTTTGTAGCCGCGGCTTAAACGTTCTAATCAGTCGATACTTGACAAGATGTCGTTGACAAGCGTCGTTGCAGCTATACAGGGTAATTGGCGTTGAACCACCCCCTGCTGTTGCAGCTCACCGCCGATGCATTGTTGCTTTTTGGCTTTCTTCTCCCGCGCCGCTTTATCAGAGGCAAAGGAAAACTCTTGTTCGCGCCCGACTCTTCTTCCAAGGTATTCGAGAGAAGAGAGGCCCTGGTTGAATTAGTGGCCAGCGCGTTGTGGCGGACGCTCATTCGCCCAGCGCAGTCCCCGAGGCTACCAAAAACCAGACCGATATCCAAGATCCAGTGCGGGGGAGAAAATCGATCAATTGCTGTGAGTCGGCCACGATATACAATCTGCCTTGGATCGACGAGGCTATCCCGTGATGCCAAGTTTCATGGTATGGCGTGTTCTGTCAGATTTGATGACCAGTCGGCTGTTTAGATAAGACCTCACCGGTTTCCAGGGTCTGGCCGTTCCTGCATATTAATATCACTCTGGCCTCGGGCTGTATGTGCAGTAAGTGGTATGTAGCTGTGACAGGAGATATCACACAAGGATGTGTTCCTACGTGGACATTGTGTTGCCATTTAGCTGCGGAATGGGGATGAGGTGACAGCGGAATTTAAAGTTACCTCCATGGTAGTAACGAGGCCTTTTTGTGACCAGAACCTGGCTAATAGGACAGAGTTATAGGATGCGAGGCTTGCACGATGTAGTTGTATGCCTCGTCGATGTGTTGGTGCATTGGATTGCGTGTGCTGGTAAGAGAGGAGTGGTTCAGATGAGATGGTTGAGGCCGACGGGCTGCAATTTTGGGCCTGATACTCTGTAGTACTCCTGCATTCAATACGCGGCGCTTAGTTTTACCCAACTGATCATGTCTCATCATATATTGGATATCTGTGCTTTGCTTGTGTTGGTGTTCTGGCTGCTCGATATCGTGGGCTTCATAGATATGCGCTGAGGTAATGTTGAAAGGTGTTCTAATAACGGCAAATAACTTGTAAATACCATCTTCAAAATACTGTTAAACGATTGACTCAATTGAAGCGATTGACCAATGTTTTGAACACCAAAAGTTTGTTGATGTTGACATTGTCGGATATCGGTTGGTGCCCAGATGTCTTGTCGTTGCTGGTATAGGGTAGCCAAGCTGGAATCAGATGAGCATTCCATACCCGACAAACGAGCAGTGCCGCTTGAGTTGTCTATACCTGTAATATTTATTGATATTGTAATGACTCGTTTGTTGGTGACTCAGCTTGATGTATTTAGAAGTTAATGTCGCTCATCGTTCGAAGACTGCTGAGTCGTTGATCGGTGGACTGGTCGTATCATCATCACGAGAGAGTTGATACAACTAGCTCGCAAATGCCCAACGAAATAGAATATCCTGTCAGAAGTAGACAGATTGGAACATATCCGTATCTCTTAATCTGGTATTCACGTTCGACACAATACGCGGCGAGGCCACAGTTGCCCTTCGTAGGTACCGGAACGAAGTCGAACGGTGCTGAAGCGTTGGTGGCCCTCGAACAAAACCCGGCCAAGAAGAAAGACCTGAGTAGAGCAGGTAGTATCGGTGTGAGAAATTATATCGGAGGTCCGATGGAGGCTGATTTGTTCAGGCTCGTCGTCTAGTCGAATGCTCGGTCTGGGAACGACGTCTCAATGTTGGCTGGTGATCGCTCGGCTCAGCGACTTCACGAGACGATCGTGGAACAGGCTCCCGCTATGATCGAGAAGCGCACCATGTTCAAGAGTGCGAGCCATTCCTCTCTTTGTGTCGATAAGCCCATCATTCATATCTTTGACCAGTAACATGTAGTCGTGATAGTTTTCGTTTCTGTGTTCGTCGTCACCACCCCTGTGCTGCATTGTCTTCTAACACATGCACCGATTTATTGGGGAAGCATACTTTTCAGAAGTGTTTGGAGACGAGACATGCTCGAAGTTGCTGTGCTGACAGCGTGTTACTTCGTTCTCTTCCTGTCACACGCGTGGAACTGACTTCCGGGCTCACAGAGTGACACTCATCTCTCCCCCTTTACGGGCGTGAATATGCCTGAATGTGACTGAAGGACATAGCAAGTGATTGCATTGACGAAGTTCGGCGAGGCTTACTTTCACGAGAACTGTGAGGATGTGTGTTTCGTGTCAATGACGAAACGGATACCTGAGCCTTTTCACATTACCAGTAAGCTGACCATCACCTCGAATCGACCTCTGATGAGACGAAATTGATGAAGTGACTTTAGCAAGGTAGCATTGAGGATAAAGTCAACTCACTGACTTGAACATCAGCTTACCAAGATCATCTCCGCTGACACACCCGATATTGTGGTCTGGATCGTGATATCGACATCGGTAATCGGCCCCACTCCGGAGGTTGCACCCGGGATCTACGCAATCCTTTAACCGAGAGCCTCATGAACCAGGCAAGGCAATCTGCTTGCAGGTGGATGGCAGGTCAAAGAAACAGGGTTTACGAGGAGAAACACGATGAGGGATATTCTATTCAGTGCGGATGCTCCAGATTTAGACATGTAGCTAAGACCTGTGGGTGTCATGAGTGGAATGGTGACGTGGGATTGAAAGCTGAATGCCAAGGATTCTGGGGCATGTTTACGCGTTCTTCCTGTTTGTTTCTGGGGTTCTCGTATTGTATGGCTTTCTGTAATACTCTCAAAAGTGTGTCCCTGTTTGGTTCATGTTGCTCATGATCGTCTTTCAGCTCAGATTTTATGACGTCACGATCCAAGATTAGATGTCATGATACTCCTTCCCCTGCCAGTTTTGACGTAGGAGGCGGGGTTATTCCCATTCCAATTCCCAATCTGTCAGTTGTCTAACAAAGACACTAAAAGATATGAATAACCCAGTTGGCATAGGATTGTCTTCCTTTCATCCAAATCATCACGACCAAAAACAACAATGGCTACAACATCCCATGACCCTAACCGTCGGTTCTCGACAGGTGTAGGAAGCGAACCCGAGATTGTCGAAGAACACCAGGAAGAAGCTCCAACAGTGAGCCACGCCCTCGCCGAAGAAAGTAAGGACTTTGAAGAGAAAGGCGCTGCGCAGCTTGAACATGGAGATATCGAGGTCAAGAACCTGGGATGGAACGAGGAGGCCCGCGCTGTGCCCCCTTTGGTTGGAGGACTCAAAAATGAAGATGTTTGGACCTTGATTCGACGTTTCGATAAGCAGGTCTTTTACGTCAAGAGCATCGAGGAGCCTCCTCTGGGAATGTTGGATATGAACATTGCAGACGACGAGGAATTCTCACCAGAGAAGCTTAGGGCGCAGATTGAACGGCTTTACGTATCTGTTCTGACGCAACTGTTTGCTTTCTATAAGCAAATTGTTCGTCTTAGATCGTGGAAGGAGACCAGACGAACTTCTGCTTTCTTGGGAGTGTACACTCTAGCGTGGCTGCTCGACATCTTGGGCCCGACTCTTATTCTTTTCCTCATGATCATCATCTGGTCCCCTGAAGCTCGCGAAATTTGCTTTCCTGGCGCACCTCCGTCGCTGATTGATTCCAAGACGGGTGGAGTCAAGACTCCAGCTGCTGGTGTACTCGCTTCCGACGACTCGGTCACTGGTGCGCCTGAGAAGCACAAGGGTGAAGCAGTTGAACAGGAGGCTCATAGCTTCGTGACGAGCCTTTCCACGGTATGTTCCGGAGTAAGCTATTGATTTTTGTTGCTTTTTGTTTTCGTTCTCAGAACAAGACTGATGAGATGTAGATTGTCGTTAGTACTGCTGCTGGGAAGCACCCACAGACGGACCCCGACGACGACAGCGCTGCCCCAGATCCTACAAAGCTTACTGAGGAAGCCACGGAGGCTCGACAGAAGTCAGTGGGCGAGAACCCCCATGCTGACCACAACAGGGCCAAGAAGCCTGTCTCCAACGCTGTCTGGGACAAGGCTCGTCCAACGATGCATATGATTGCTGACTTTGTTGATACATGGGAGCGATTCGGAAACGCTCTCAGTCCCGCTCCGCCCTTTCACCAACATCGGCCCAAACTTATCCTTATTGGCGTTCTTGTACCAATGCTTCTCGCCTCGTATTTCACATCTCCTTACATGGCTGTCAAGGGTATGGGCTTCGGCGCTGGCTTTGGATTCTTCGGCGATCCAGTTATCACACCCGCTTTGAACTTTATTAACAGAACCTATCCTCGCTGGGAGAAGTACGTTGAACTGCGAAACACTATTCTTCGAGGCGTCCCGACCAATGCGCAGCTGGCTATTACTCTTCTTCGTATTGGGGAGAAGAACAAGGCGCCTCTACCTCCGCCACCTTCCTCGGACGTTCCCCCTCCAATTGTTCCCCACGAGACTGCTGGAGAGGGTCTGGAACATCTAGGTGTGTAATAATCAGTCGGATTTATAAGTGACATGCTAACACCACCAGAAGGAGTATCGCAGGCCGAAATTACCGCGGCGGTTCAGCCCGATCCCAACGTGCTTCAAGAAGAAGCAGAAGAGGAACATGAAGAAGAAAAGAACAAGCACAAAAAGTCGCATCGCATTATGAACTTTATCCGCACTACCGCCAAGGGCGGCGTTTCAACAGCGCTTGCCGCCGACAAAGCAAAGGCTAAAGCAGGTGCTACTCACGCAAAGAACCGTCTCGGCGTTGTTAAAGGCGAGCAGCCCAATCCTATCACTGGGCCAATCCGTTTCCCAGCTCGATATAAGGGTAAGAAGGGTCACGCATACATCACGGCCACAGCCACAACGCCGGCTTTGAGCTGGACGATTGAGCTTGAAGACTTGAAGCCTGCTTGGACGGTGACAATCAGCGACATTGATGAATTGAAGAAGATGGGCGGTCTTGGCTGGAAGAGCAAGATCATTGTTGGATGGGCGTTGGGTAGCGAGATTGTGGATGGGTTACTCATCAAGACTAAGGATGGCAAGGAGCATCATCTCACGGCTGTGTCTCTGCGGGATCAGTTGTTCAACAGATTGATCTCTATGGGAAACCAAATGTGGGAGGCGTGGTGATTACAAAAAAGGCTGTGTCGAATTGGAACTGGTCATGATGTTTGGGTTGGCATTGGATCTAGGTGTCTGGAGTTTCGAGTTGTGCATGTAATAGCACAGATACTAGCGATACTGGTTTCTGTTTGATACCATGAATACGAGATATGAATGATGTGGAATCAATTTGAACAAATATGCCACGTCGTGAGTCTGGACCTAATTAGTTCTGTAACAAAAGGTCCTGCTTGGTAAGCCTAGAGAGAACTGTCTCTTAAATCGTCGAGCGAAATCGGAAGCCATCGTGAAACGCGGGGAATGACGTCAATTAACCAGTGGAGTCAGTTAGAATGCTTACAGAGCAAACCAACACTTTGACAGGTACACTACAGACTCCAAGTGCCGAGGTCTAAGACTATTTGGAGATAAAAGAAACAGGAATATCCAGACTAAACTGCCCTGCCTTGTTTACCAAGCCTTCTCTTATCGCAAGCTAATCCCTTCTCATCATGACCTTCACACCAGAACAATACGACCCCGTCACCGCAGACTCGTGGCTCGTCTGCGACACATGCGGGACGCAGTTCCCTACCGCTGATCGCAACGCCGTCAAGACATGTCACATCTGTGACGATCCTCGCCAATTCGTCCCGCCTTCTGGACAATCCTTTTCCACGCTGGGCGACCTGAAGAAGCAGTTCAAGAACGAGTGGACCGAGTGTGCGTCGGATCCGAATATTACGTTCATTTCGTCGACGCCTAAATTGGCTATTGGACAGCGCGCTATTCTTATAAAGACGCCTAACGGGAATATCCTATGGGATTGTATTACTCTGTTGGATGATGAGACTGTGCAGAGGATTAAAGAGAGGGGTGGACTGAAGGCGATTGTTATAAGTCATCCACACTTTTACAGCGCGCATGTTCAGTGGGCTCGAGCGTTTGCTTGTCCAGTGTACATTGCATCTGAAGATAAATCCTGGACAACGCTTTCGTCGTCTCACCAGATTGCTCTTACAGAGTCGTCTACACCAATTCTTGACACTGGTGCAACAGCCATTAAACTAGGCGGCCACTTCCCTGGCTCTTTGGTGCTGCACTACAATTCACGACTCTTCATCGCCGACACGCTCATGACGACAGCGTCGGGCGTAGGAAACTGGAGCGTCGACGCTACAGGTGCTGAGCGGCCATCTCGACCAGAGGGTCTGAACTCGTTCTCGTTCCTCTGGAGCATTCCGAATTTCATTCCGCTTAGCGTAGATGAGATGGCGAGGATGTGGCGCGCCTTGAAGGATGTGGAGTTTACGGCTACGCATGGTGGGTTTATGGGGATGGACATTGAACACCGGGATGTTAAGAGCAGGGTATTGGAGAGTATGAAGATTCAGGCTAAGTTTATTGGGGAGAAGGACTTTGAGAGTAGAATTTAGTGTATAAGAGACGATCAAGTTGTAGTTGTAGTATGTTTGTTTATTAAATAATAATGTAAATCAGTGCCATTCTGATATCGTGGGTATCGATCAATATGCTTCATGCCTTGCCTTTTGTAGTCCGCCATTCTCAACGCCATAAAAAGAATTATTCACAAATGAAAATGACTATTCCTTCTTCCAAAACCTCCACTTTTGCTTATTGCTCGGCGAGGAAGGGCATAGGTAGCGGTTAAGTAGTTCGCGGCCTTCATCGGGAAGGTTAATGACGGACTCGTTTAGAGTATCGATGATAAAGCGGTTGGCTATACAAACGGTTAACAAAACATTCAATGAAAGTCAAATATAAAGGAACCTTACGCATCAAGTCAACGCCGTGTTCACCTGCATCAACAGCCATGTCGATCCTCGTTGAGTTATAACACCCGTAGCGAAGCTGCAGCTCAAGCATGCACCTCCACAGCTCTCTTGTTTCGTTGAGCGTCATGCCTTCGCAGCTACGTTCGGAGCATGTGCTTGCTTGGCGACTTCGGTGGTTGGTATCGTGAGATTTGTCGACCATTGTTTCTGTGTCGTCGCTTGTGGTGTGAGGGGGACTCCACGTTGTGGGTAGAGAGATGCTGCCGGGGTGGTTTTCACGATACATTTTGTATGTGTGTAAATTGAGTATAGTTGATGTGGTGAGGTAAAGCAAAGTAATGATGAAGATTGAACTTGAGTCGAGTTGAGAGAAATGAAGCGAGGTTTATATTAATCCCTTTAACCTTGTCTCAGCTCAATTCCCAATCCCTTTCTGTTTCGTTTCTTTTTCTTCGAGTCTTGCCCTATTTTTTTTCTTGCTTTAGGCTCTTCTCGTCGTAAAGCACAGGGCCAGGGCAGGGCGGTTTGGGTTGATGAGTTGTCTTTGGGTTAGTGGGGGCCCAATATGACAGGCAGAACCCTGCTTATAATGTTGATCAAAGCGTAAGTAGTAATAATTCAGGTACGAACCCTCACTGAAAAAAAAAAGTAAACAACTAATAAAGATGATCCCTGGTTTTGGGGTTCAATGGGTAGTATTATATAGTTATGCCCAAACGGTGACTACCGAAGAGGTGGGAAGGAAATTCTGGTCTAGTCTGGGTGGGAAAGGAAAATAAAAAGAGTCAGCGGGAGGACGCCACTTTGGAGGGTTTGAAACAGAATCTCATTGCATGATGAATAGCTAAGAAAGTCAAGTTGACGTCTTGGAGGGTGGGATGGGGGATGCAGCTTGAGTCACATGAGAAACAAAGTGACAGATAACTAACATACAGTACTGATTCAGGGCTGTTCGTTCTTGTCATGGACTTTTTGAAGACAATCTTTCATCATCGAGGAGGACGACGACGACGACATCAGTGATCGACTCTGCATAAGGCATCATCTCGGCAGTTGAGTACTACTGTACCTACACTTGTCACTGGTTATAAACAGGGCAAAGTCCACTCTTGGATAAGGCACGTGTCACTAGCAACTAGCCTTCCAATGATCTGCGGCCCATCCCCCAAAAGCAAGTCGAATCAGGCTTGCAAGCCTTGGGCCAAGAAATGCAATACAATGCATCCAGACAATCATGGTAGCTGCGAAAAGGAGAATAGCTGAAGAAATGGGCTGTGTCACAGGACTAAAGTGTAGCTTGTGATAACTAACAAGCGGCATGGCAATGATAAGCTTTGACACCAGTTGGGTGATACAAAGTACAGAGGAGTAATATGTATGAGAAAACAATGACGAGACTCTAATATTTCCATCTAACAAGGCGTCAGTCATTTTTAGTTTCTTTTTTTTCACTGATAAGAGAAAAGACAAAAATGACAGCCGCTATAGCCGGATGATGAATGATCATGCATTTATTCTTTAATAGTCTAGTCATTAATGGTCGGCCAATTGAGTCACAGTCACAAGTCTGTCTTTTTTAAGGCTGAAAGGAAACAACATGCCGCTCGCCCCGAGAGACCCTTGGGATCCACTGACGGAGGATCCCATTTAGACAAAAGGTAAGACGCCATTTTGTTTCTGAATTGAGATAGGTGAGTAAATTGATAGGTGAGTAAGCATACCGAAGCGGTGTGGCTTACTGCAAGAGATGTGTCAGTAACGCTATTTAATTGATGAGATGCAAGGGATGATTCAATAAGTAGTGTGTGTCACTGACTGAGTGAGGATGACATGTTGTTAATTGACCACTATCATGAACAATAATAAACTGCACTGCACCTCAACAACACACTGTAACATATCATTCGATCCTCTTACCTTCTTGGCTGTTACATTCCATCCAATGGAAACTCTGAGAATTACTACAATTCTTCAATAGGTCGTGGCGTTGGTAGCGTCCCCAACTGTGGCGTCGGCTGGACCCTTCGATAATCGATCGATCTTGTTTTTGGATGCAGAAATGAAGGTTAATTCCCTTTGACATGTGGAACACACAGTCTAGTCGTGACACATAATTAACAGCTGATCTTGTTGACGCTGAAGGATTCGCGTCAAGCATAAGGCTTTAACAGCTGGTCAGTTCCGTGTACCTGGTTCCGGTAAGTTACGCTTCTGGGTAAAATCCATTGAGTTCTGAGTGAGATGTCAATTCTGTCAGATTTTCGGCATTTAGCGACGATCAGCATTTATATCAATTACTGAGCTTCTAAGAGAGTAATATAACTGTCGATCTGATCGATTGCCGCTGAAGAGAGCATCTGGTTTGTGGTTCGCACCGTCCGATCTGAGTAACTACAATACTGTAATACGCGGCACTGTCCGTTCTGGGTCGGAATCAACAACCACAATCATGAGATGTATGTCATCACAATGACATACTAAGAACAAAGGGTTGTCCGTCTTTATTGAGGCTAGATCTGATTGGCTCTTTGCTCATCTGTCAGAGACTGGAGTCTCCCGATAACCTCATGCGACAACTTCAACGCAGATTGCTTTGCAAGGTCACAACACACTTAATTAACCTTGAATTTAGGCTTCTATAAAAATACTCAAGTAAAACGAACAGAATGTACAGCTTTTGCCAATAGTCACCAACTAGTGCTGTATCTCAGTCAATAGTCCACCTTTAACCCATCTAGAACCTCATCTAGTCCCAATTGTCAATACTCCAACCTCCTATTCTACAGGCAATTTAAACAAAAGCAATAATGTTGATACAAATCTTCAAAGTTTCGCTCGAAACTTCATTCTTTTACTTCCCGCTTTGGTAGTCGTCGCTCGTTATTTGTTGTTGCTAACATGCGTTTCACTCTTTTATGCTCAATTGCCCTTGGGGCGGATATCGCCATCGCGAGTGTGTGCAAGTCTCGTCGCTCGACTGATACCAGTGAGTATCTATTTCTAGAATGAAACTCGAGTCAACTGTTAAATGCCTCAGCTACAACTATCGCGACTTCGGACCTTACAACCACAACTGATGCCTCGTTCGAAGTTCCCACTAGTACAGTAACCTCGAAGGATGAAACCACGACCACCGCCAGCGATGTATCCACGGACACAACAACTACGATCTCAGATGCTACATTCACGACTACTGCATCTATGGAAATGTCTACCACTACAGAAACATTGACTACTGAGGGTGAAACCACTACCGATGCAATGACAACGGAGCTATCATCCAGCTACACCGAAACAAGCACCATAACCGCCGCTCCCTCTCCCGAAACCTTCCAGGTCATTGCCCCAGGATACAACCTCCAAGATAAATACCTGAAATGTCCCAAAGCCACCTTCTTTGCCATGGGTTTCGACCGCCAGCCCAGCGATCTCATACCAACTCTCTCATTCTCCATCGAACCCGAGACCTCGTACGTCCGCGAGATATCAGGCCTCTACTTGTGTATGGACTATGGCTCTCCTTACGCCCCAGGCTTGGCGAAACTATGTGACGAGAGTAGTATGAGTGAACAGCGGTTTGGATTCCTCACTTGTGGGAAGTCGGAAGATCAGGGTCTAGAGTGCTCTGTTCCTGCTGTGACGTGCGGCTTCAATTTGAACACCTTGGGTATAGAATGCAGTCCGCTGGAGGGTACCTTTGCGCAATTTTACCTTCAGAGTGGATTGGGAGATGGCTTTGTTCTCTCTTTCGGTTCGGAGGATCACCCTCCTTCTTCGGATTACTTTAGACCGGTTGAGCTTCAAATAACCCCGGTCCGCGCTGAGTAACCATGTAAAGATTGTTAGGGAGGCTCAGGGTAGTGACCGTATTAGCAATTGCTTTCTTGCACATATTAAGTCAAACAGCAGTACCATACACCGCCGTAGTTCACGTCTTAACCCCCTAAAGGCATCATTCAAAGTCACTGTGACAAAATTATCTCTTCAGCCCTACCAAGGTCGGGACGAGCTCTCTTAGCTGGTGACTGAAGTTTGTATGACTCAAGCTGTTGGTTGGCCTCCATGCAGTCAGCTCACTAATGTTACGATGCGGCAGTGTACGACGCTAACATATTACCCTCCGCGGCTCTGACGGACTGGAGGGTTATCAAATGCAGCATTGCTCTTATTAACTTCGAAATCGGTGGAAGTCGATTGGCGTGCTGCTCAGCGACGGCCTCGGTAGTGACTGTTAGATATCCGAGAGGGCCGATGTATGGACTTCAGAAGAGACCAATGCCTATAGCCAGATTTTGGGATGTAGGCACTTATGATCACTGTCCGAATCTCCCACTAGCAGGCACCTATCGCTTTGAATCATCGCAAATCTGGCTGTTTGCATCTGCACAATAGGAACTTACGCTCAGAGATAAACAGGTCTCGGAGGAAGGAACTGTAACATCTTTCTCAATAAAGGAGCGTTCAAAGACATCCCTTAACAGAAAGAGTAGTCTAAACTATTGGCTACTGAACTTAAAGTCATCCTAAGATTTTGTCATACCTTATATTCTTAGCAAAGTAATAGAGCTAGTCTATATTATCTCCTGACCTGCCCGTCTGCTAGGGTGATGGTATCAAGAGCGAAAATCAATACTGCTGCCGTATAGTAAGTAACTGCAAGGATATTGCCGGTGTTCTGTGGTGAGTTTTGATGCGAGATTGCTGTCAATTGTGGAAAACTAAGAAATATTTCCCTGGTCTTGGTGTCAAGCCCTACAAACCAAATCATCCAATATCCCCCCCTCATTTGAGAACTTTAAGATGACAACTCCTCGCGAATTGGAAGCGATGGCAACAATGAACCCTAATGAGTCTCCCGGTATAGTTGACACCTCTATTGGTACGTGTTGAAGCACGGGAGGCAACTTGAAAAGCTTGTATCCCCTCCATTGAATCCATTGACCATCAGGTTCAACTCCAAACAGCTGCGTTGCTTGTTGACACTGGGCTGACCCGGACGGTAAAGCAAAGTCTCCATGGTTTGTGTGGAGGATTGTGTTGCCTGAAGAAAGACCACGTAACTGAAAATGCCGAGAATATGTATATGGGTGGTGCGGAAGGATAGGTCCTAACTCAACAAGTGCCTTCCCCGTTACCCAATCCCAGACATGGAACCGTGTTACTGACCATTCCAATATGGGCGTACCAGTAGACGACACCATGTGTAATGCAGCAGGGTTACGAGGTCCCTCTCGGATACAATTTCCCGTCTCTAGATCCCAAACTTCGACGCGGTCGTCAACGCCAAGAAGTATAGAACAAGACGGACTCTCCGTAGGCCGTATATCCATTGATAGGAGTGTATCCCAACGGTTCAATGGTAGGCTCTGAACAAGATGGCCTGTATCGAGATTCCAAACCTTGATCTCGCCAGGCTCGCCAAGTGATGCAGCTACCAATTTCGAATCCTGTGCAAAAACAAGTTGGCTAAGTATTTTCAGCTCCAGATTTAGAGGCTGCCAAAGCGTACACTTGAATTTGAACGTACCAGCTTCTCGAAACCAGATTTGGAGTTCGCTCCACAGCTTATGAATTGCCATAGCTAGAGTCTGTGAATCTGGTGAGAAGTGAACTTGTATGAGAACTTGGAGGCGTCTTTTGCGTTGACTAAATTGCCATTCGTGGTCAGGTTCATGCAAGTTCCAAACCTTGACAATTTCTTTGCCTTCCCCAACTGCGATGAATGACGAGTCCGGAGAAAACACAATGGACTTGGCAAGACGGCAGCAGAATTGACGTCGCAATACACCAGTCGTTGTATCCCAGACCCTAATATTACCGTTAATGAAAATTGCTGCTATCATGGATAAATCAGGCGAAAACAAAACGGACTTGGCCGTCGACACATCCTTTGGGGGTTTTTCGATGAGTGCTTCCCAGTCCCATAGTTGTGTTGCGCCATGGAATGCTTTCAAAGCCATTTTCTTACCACTGGGCGAAAATAGCATAGACTCAAAGTTATATAAGTGTCCTATGTCTAAGGCTCTACTAGTAGTGCCGTTGATGTCCCATACCCATATCCTTAACTTTTCATCTTGCCCCGGTTGAGTTGCAGTGAGGTATTTTGTGTCAGGAGAAAATCGAATGGAAAACAGCGCGCGGGTATGGCAGGCCAGAACCTTGCAGCATCTTCCGTTCCTCATGTCCCAAATCTGAATTGATTCACGTTGATCTGCCGCTACCGCTGCCAAGAATATCGATTCGGGTGAAAATGCCATGCGCCACTGATAACTCGGCGTTATTGATAATTGCCATAGGATTTTACGCCTTGTAAGATCCCAAATGGCAAGTGACCGGCCTCCTGCTGAACGCGTGGCCAGAAGCTTTCCATCTGGAGAGATCATTGGTTCGAGCATAGAATTTCCTTCAGACATCGGTATATTGAGGCCCTCGCTACCATCGAGATACCAAACAAACACGCTACCTCGCTTCCAGAGGAGGAGAAAATTTGGAGTCTTGAGTGAGAATACCAAACTAGCTTGTGATGGGTCATCCGCGTATTCATAAAAAGCCACTGGGCAATCAAGCTTCTTAACACAAGTTGCTGTAGCCACGTCCCAAATGCAGACTTGTCCATCCCAGGTGCATGACCAGACGGTTTCAGCATCCTGTGAGAAAGCAAGAGTGGCGATAGACCTCTGGTCTGGCAGCCTGTTGAGAACCTGACCTGTTACTAAGTCCAGTATCTGTACTCTATGTGGGTATTCTTCCTGCTGCCCACGTCCGACTAATAATAGTTTGGCATCAGATGAGACAAGTTGACTTAGCGATGCAAGTACATTGTCAGAGTATACTGTGGGAACATGCCATTCCTGTTCAATCTCGATATCTTGAATACATTCGCCAGTTTCAATGCCCCAAACGCGGACACGGTGTTCATCAGACATGTCGATCAAAAGTTTAGAGTCCTGTGAAAACATCATATAATCTTCGATAGACTCAGGCCTGCGAGTAGCCTCAAACAGCCGTAGGCGTGCGTCCCAGTCAATCGTTTGTCCACTCAGAATAGTCATCCATGATGGAATTTTGGCCCCAAATATTCGTCTGACAATGCTATTTGTCGGTGCTAGCACTAACGGAGAACAATAAATTTGTAAGGGTGCCAAATTGACAGTTTCGACGTCGATGTCAACGAATTTGATTGCGTCATCAAGGAACTCAATCAACTTTGATCCTTCTTCTTCTGGCTGTGATAAGAAATTAGTTGCTTGCACACAACCAAATCATCACAAGGGTGACCCTCTTACCTCAACGACCACAGCAGATCTCAATGTCCTCATAAGCTCAGTGATCTGGAAAGCTTTACCCAGCAAGCCCAAAACTTCTATCCAGTGAAGAAGATGGTGTTTCAGAAACCCCAGGATCATAGTCGCATCCAGGTGCTCGACTCCCGCTACTACTTGGTGATTTACCCAATATAAACATGCATACTGGACCTCAGGGAGTATGCATGCGTTTATAAATTCGGGCTTCAATGTCGAACGGTATGTCCCGGGGATTTTCAAATGGCAAATATCGGACTGAAGAGTTTCCATGACGCGAAAACAATCTTTAACCAAGTCTCTTGCTGTCTTCTTCTCGTCTACCCAGAACTGATGCTCCGTGGCATCAGGACTCAGGAGGTAATCCCGAAACGACAGGTGGAGCATTCGGACGGGTAAGTCTGGAGATGATGGAACGCTGAGGACAGAGTGAAGCAGATCTAGCTTTCTGTCGATTGTATCTTGGTCAATGCGCAAGAGACGCGAAAGTGCTGATGACGATAAAGGATCCAGGAGGTTAATGATAGTGCCGACAACACGTTGGAACTCAAGAATGATCTGTCTCTGGCTAGCCTTTGAACAGCCCGAGCCAAGTAACTGCGCCAGGACTGGCCTGTATGTAAAGTCAAGTTGTGCCGCAGTGTCCTCTGCCTGGTACTCGAGAACTCTGCATAGTTGCTTTTCAGGGTCTCCCAATCTGCGATCAGCAATGAAACGACATGCGGTCGCAGCGAAGATGAAGAGAGGGACTGCTTTTGCTGTGAGGAGCTGAATAAATTCCCTTCGCGGCCAATCTGTTGGTAATTTTCGTCTTTCTTCAACCGAGGAATTCCAATCTTTTCTGATCAGCTTCATTTCATGATTTAAGAAAACTGATATGTCGTGTTCGATGACGAACACCGGGATATCCTGAAGAATGAGATCCTGATAAGAGCCTCTGATGTCGTGAAATCCAAGTCGAACGGGAAGATCTGGCCGGCTTGTAACAAATATTCGAGGCCGGGGGCAATAGATCTGCTTGGTTTTAGACAATAGACCTAGGATGAGCCTTATATCTGTCTCTGAGTCGCATTCGTCTAATGCATCGATCACGATTGCGATGGAGCAGTTACTCGAATAGTCCCCCGAACTCTTCCTCAAAGGTTCCAGAATAAGTGTTTCGAACTGTATTCTCACAGCCTTTCCCATTATGGTAGGGTCGCTCCGGATGGCTGCGTGGATATACGGCCTCAACACAGGCTGATTCATTGCAAGTTGGCGTGCAATTGTCGGTATCAGTTTCAAGACCCCGCCTCGATCAGCTTCCCCACGTTTGAAGAAGAACGTTGCGCCCAATTTTTCTTCTCGTGATAGTTGTTGAGAGATTGTGCGTGAGATAGTGGATTTACCAGTACCCGCCATGCCGTTCAGCCAGAACAATGTTTTGGACTGCAGAGTCGTGTCCTTGGCCCAATCTCTAAGCTCCCCCAGGAGATTTTCTCGAGTGTTAGGGAGACATGTGGCGTTATGCTGTTCGGTATACGAGTCCCAGACTGCATCGCTGACATAGGGCAA
This sequence comes from Fusarium cf. aywerte, assembly GCA_011034095.1. NCBI lineage: Eukaryota > Fungi > Ascomycota > Sordariomycetes > Hypocreales > Nectriaceae > Fusarium > Fusarium cf. aywerte. The sequence goes on along the minus strand of WETZ01000003.1, from coordinate 1,139,221 downwards.
CTGATCAATGGTTGCCCGTTGTTCCTCAGCCTCAGCTCTATCGTCGATGCCAATAAGAAGGTCCCTGTAACAAATAATCTTAGTAACCGTTTTACGAAAATAAAGACCTTATCGCGCAAATCATCCTATTTGCTGGATGCCCTGACGGAAAGGTGTGTAGATGGCTCGGAGCAACAGAAACAAATAGCATAGGAGCCCGTCTTAACTCATAAAAAGCCACCAAGTTATTTCGTCTCTTATGCTATGGGATTCGAGTTTTCTATAATCCGGGTGGTGGAAGGGTAACTCACGCCATATCAATCTGGAGTAGATCTAGAATAGTCTTCGTGGAGTTCTCGATATGCTGAATGGCGCTTTCAAGCCTTTCCTTCTGGAGGGGCCATTTGAGGCTCTTGCCCTTTCGAGAAAGCTCGCTTTCCAGCTCACGTAATTGAGTCTCACTGTTCCCTATCGCATTGGCAAGTCTCTGGGAAGCTTGGAGCTTGGTGCCTTTCCTAGCAAGCAGGTCGCGAACCTTTTCAGACTCATAATGCAGCGTAATAGTAGCCTGGAGGAGCCGGGCGCGACCGTCATGCGAGTTCTTGACATCCTGGGCATACTTGGAACACCATGATATGACTTTCAGGGAGAGGTCAACCACAGCGATAACGTTGGAGGCAATGCCTAAACCTTCGAATCCCGACATAACTCTTCATCGATGTGCTCAAATGCGGGGATTTGGAAGATGATGAAGGAGAGAAGTGATATCAGGCTCGGCTTTACGAAAGGGAAATGTGATTTTCAGGCTGCATGAGGTTGCTGCGCCACTATGAGTTCAGTAAGGCAGATTATTGAGAAGCAAGGCGGGATGCAAGCGCTGGCTGCAACACCTAGAAGTGGGCACGGGAAACAGCAAACTGCTCGCGCTGAGATAGGTCAGACCGACCAACACAGGTGACTCCCTTGTAATATCTCCGTGTTTCCATTGGACCAAAAGTTCATCGATTGTTCTGCGACTTCTGTTCATGCGACTTTGCGAGTTCAATGATGGATAGGCGAGGAAGAGTCCCGTTGCATAACGATCTTCAAGACAACTCGGAAGTCCCTTGTCGTTACAGTAGTGTACCATCACAACCTTCGTCATCATATGACCTTCAATAAAACCCCAGTAATACACACCAATTTCTTGATACTGGTATCAATACATGGACTCACCAACGTGTATGAGAACTTTCCTTTCTTCTTTCATGTACTCAAGTAGCCCACAATTGAACCTGGAATCTGGGATAAGGCCCGAACGGGTCCACGGTGCTGCAATGCAGGTGAATTCCCTACCTTGTTGTTCATAAGATATAATCAGCCCACAGCGAAAAGAGATGCCAGGACCAGGAATTCGTCCCCTGTAACTCAAGAAATCTTGACACTCTTTGTGACGTGATGTATGCAATTCTAGTCTACCAATGGATTGACCCCACGTATATAGTATCCAGCTCTATATAAAAAAAAACTCCGTATTGTCAAGGGTATTATTCGTTTACCTCCAATGAAATATTTTTCGAAATCAAACGCCCGTGTACAGTGATTACGCTTATTTCACAATCCCAGACAATCGTATACTTCGTAACTTCATGCAAGATTTGCATCTTTAACCGCTCTGATGGGAATGTTCCCGTCTATACCGGGCATGAACGCGCGGAACGACGCTGCGAGCGACCAATTCCGTATGTCCCTCACTGCAGCCTACAACTTGTCAACCATTGAATCAATACCATTAGCTTTAGCAACGCTTACCTCGGCCTCTGCTGTGAGCCGTTTCTGTCCTGTTGCTTCATCAACGCAGATTGCTTCTTCGATGGTTCCGTGCCAATAGACTTGTACGCTTGATGTGCAAGCCGCAAGCCATTGTAGTTCGCCGTGTTGCATCTCTGGGTGCTGGATCATATAATCCCGAAAGTAAGGCCATGACATACAATCTAGCATGTCGATATGAGGGACGAATACTTGGAGTTCTGTTGGACGAATCCAATCAGGCATATCCTATAATGACATGGTCAATGAGACTTCATAAACCATACAAGCAGTTTCTTCAAAGTATCTTGATCTAAAAACCAAGCTCCTGAAACAAACATGGAATGGGTGGCGGGGAAACAAAAAGGATCACTGACAGCATAAGTCTCTGGGGTTGGGTTAACTTGCCATCTCATGATGATCCAAACAACCCACACAGACGCCATTGAAGTGAACGCATAGTCCTGCAGTCTTGAGCTATAAATAAACTGCACGGCCCATCTGCTGATCATGGACGCGTTCTCATATTCATCTTTATCAAATAGCGCCGCAATAGACGGAAACTTGCCCGTCAGCTCATCTGGGTTCGTACCCTCAGCGACCAGCTGCCTCGCCTTCTTGAGCGTGTCCGCCCACGCCTTTGTCACAGAGTCAACGCCGTGTCCGTCGTTGGCTGTCATCATAGCCCAGTTGTGTTTGGCGTAGTAATTCTGCAACTGGTTCTGCTGAGCTACGGCGGGATAGTGGTTCGCTTTGATACCACTGGAGAAAGGTAGGTTGCCAAAGTTGTAGGAGAAGTAGCTTTGTGTGCGCGAGCTGAGATCGACGAATGTGCCTTCGACTTCAAAGATTGTGCCATCGAGCCATTCTGATCTGTCGAATAACGTTTCGATGAATTTGCTCTTGGCTTGGTGGTTTATACCGACGATTCTGAGGTTGATTAGTGAATATCAAATATGGCACCGTGAGAAAACTTCGACTTTCTTTCGACTTAGTGAGAAGGGATATTTTGTAAGTGGACTGGTACCTCGGTCTGAGTAGAGGAGAGGTGCGTTGAGTGAGATATTACGAAACTGCATTTTCACTTGAAAATGCTCCTCTTGAAATTCATAAGAACCACATCATTTGCATGAACTTACCTTTCAGATACGACAAGAGCATTAGAATTGGACTCTATGTAGGAAACGATAGCCTCGACCTGCTCCCCTATCCTGATCCAAGACATAATCTCAGCAGCCTCAGCGTCCGTCCCCTCGCGCATAGCTGACAGCATAGTCTCAAGCTGCATTAGTCTGATTTCTTTCTCAACCAACTTCTGCTTCTGCTCATTGTACGCATGGGTCAGACGATTAAGCCTCTCACCAGAGAGCGTCTTGGTGTCGTACTCGCAGACATTGCTATTGACTTGACACCGTGCACAGGGCTGCTTGCCGTCGCACTTGGTCTTGGTCTTACGACATGGCACGCAAGCGTGATTCGTCGAAGCCTTGCGCGAGGATCCAGCGCGTGATGGCCTAGGTCTGGCGCGACGAGAGGGTTCAGAAGGGTCCTGGCTTGGCGTTGATGAAGAGCTGGTGTCGATTTGTCTAGGGGGAGCAGGGGCCAGACTGGGGAAGACGCGGCTTCCACTCTGCATAGTAGCTAACTGATGTACTGTACTGTGGTAGTGTAGGCAGGCACGAATACAGCTGGAGAGCCCTAGCGTTTGGTAATGATGACGTCGTCAAAGGTTGGTGTTGCGACCAATGTCATGCAACACATTGTCTGCGGTTTCGTTTACTAAACAGGAGGTGGTACTTTGCGATGAGTCGAATGGGCGGCTGAGACGAGGCGAGGGTAAGGCGATGCGATGCGATGCAAGGCAGATCACGTCACGTTTTGTCTGGTTGGTTTGATTGGCTTCAGCATTTGGTTTGCTCCATTGGAATTGATTGGATTTGCGGGGTGGAGGAAGGATCGATATCACCTGACTACGCGTTTCGTGTTGCTCATTCCTACCTACTAAGGTAAAGAACGTTATGGAGTCATTTCCAAGGATTGTCTGAAGGAATCGTGATGGAGTAATTAATACCAAAGAAAGACATTCCAAAATACTTTAATTCGGTCAGAAATAGTACGTATTAGAGGTGAGTTTAGTTGTACTGTAAGCTAGAGATCCCATTGCCAGTGGCCCATAACGGATCATGATCAGCGACTTGCTAGGCTTTTCCAAACAAGCCCTGGTCTATACAATACCAACCATGTTAATTACAACATAATTGAGCCCCAATTGGCAATCCGTCCCATACGCAAGTAATCCTTCGCCTTAGTAGGGGTATATCAGCATAGATCGATCGCCCAGACTCAACAACACCCACATCCGACTCTCACCGTCGTTGATCTTGTCTGCAGCGCCCAAGCTGAGCTGATTCCGCGCCGATCAGCATGTGAACGACGAGCTGATGAGGAATTTCTGAGACCTTGACCTGAACATCGCCAACCACCGTGATGATCAAAAGTAAGCAAGCACATTATCTGTGATGCCTGCATAATACACCCTCATCAAACATCGTCTACAAGTCTTGATACCAGAATTACGTCGTTTGTGCAAGCCCGCCAACAGCATGCAAGCCTCAGCGATGCAATGCTGGCTGGGTTCGATTGATATGTACCGTAGCATTGTCAAAGCAAAAAATTAATTGCCAAACGAATCTAGAACCCGTCAAAGTAGTCGCACACGCCCCCCTTGAGCTTAAGATCCTGGGACTGATTGCAAGATTGAATCCAGGGCATCGAAAGCTAAAAAAGCGACATGACATCATGTTGGAGGGGCAAGTACCTGTCTGACTGACAACCATTAATCTCCGGACGGTAGCTTTCGGCCGCTGTAAAAGAAACAACGTCATGAACCGGTTATTGTCGTTTCTGTCTGTTACAGTTTCTTTTATTTCCTTTGTCCTTTGTAATGACGGGTCGTAGAAACAAAGAGTGGATCTCGGAAAGAGATCAAAACATGTTTTGGGCAATTCTTTGGAGCGGCGTTGATGTCTTTGTGACGTCGTTTGGGGGGCAAACCCTTTTTGCCCTGTATGCATGCCCAGGCCAAAATCCTATACAGCCAATCAATAACCAGACAAAGGGAAAAGGACAAGGAGTTTCTAGCTGTTGACTGGACGCCTTGCATCGTTTGTTCTAAGCCTTGCAACCAACTGACACGACGCTTTGTCGATGCCGTTGACATTTTGCAGATCATGGAAGACGCCAGACAGGCACCCGACAGGAACATTCCGCTGGTCAGCTCGGCTAACAGGTACCGAAACAACAGCTCTTTTCTCTCCAATGGTTCAGCAGCAGCAAGCAACCAAGCAAGCTCTCCCCGCTCTACTTTGCCCTAGCATGAACGGAACGGAACGGAAGCGAAAAAAAAAAACAGAGAAGCCCCAGTTTCTCTAAATTCTGTTGACCTCGATTGCTTTCCCCAGAATTCTATCACCGTGTGATTAATTGAGGAGCCATGGTTGAAAATTCGCATGGTCCGATCCGAGCAGTGTGGTTCAAAGAAAGATTTTTTTTCTTCAAGGTCCGGCCGGATAACGGAAGCCCACAGTTTACCAGAAGCCGGGCCGAAGCCGGAGCGGGGGGAGGGAGAGAAAGTCGGCGCTTGGCAACGCGGGGGTGTTTAAAGAACTAAGTGCCGAGGATAAGAGTCATTCACTATCTGATCTGCTATACAAATGAATCAAGATAACACAGCCAAGATAAAGAAAAGGGTTGCTCGCCAAGTCGGTGAGAGTCAGGTATACTGCATCATGAGTCTGAGTATACGACAACACATATCATAAGGCGGTGTCCCGAGAGTGTCAATCTTTGACATGTACGCGCCTTCGTGGCTGACGAGAGAGCCCGACAAGGCTACAGTAGCCGTATTCGCCGAGAAGAGAAAAAAGGGTAAGGGGGGTGGGCGGGAAACGATACATTCAAAAGTACGGGGTAACTCAAGTCTCACACTGTACATGTACAGTAGGTACATCAAAAACAGTGACCTATGACTGACTCAAAGCTTTGCTCAGTGGCGGCACAACTGCAGTAATGAAAAAATTCTGATGTGTCCTTTTTGCGAGTACGGGGAAACGAATGAGTCAAGCTAGCAAAGAAAGAGGAAAGGAAAAAAGTTTGACAGGTTTGCTCGGTAACTCCCATAGTCGTATTAGTCCAGCTGGTCTCGTCAGATCATATCAATAGCCTCAGCCATGTCTCGTAATTAAACTTTTTTCCTGCTAATAAATCAGATAGATTAAAGCTTTAACGGCTGCGAGGTTCGAGGCTCTTTTATTGCATGAGCTGAGCTGAGATTGAGAACCTAAGCTCTCGGTACCGGAATGGATAGAATTGCGCCAGAAATAGAGCCTTTTTCTTTCAAGGTCTCTAGCATCCCGGCGAGAGTTCCTAACAGAAGAACATGCCCGGTCCATTGAGCGGCTCCGGGATTTTCGGTGCAGCCCCAGTGCCAGGGTTCCCGCGGAACAGAAGCTGGTTGAACCCCTGTAAGCTGACCCCAGATTCCCTTTTACAGAGCAACCTACAGCAGTACAGTAAAGCCTCGGCTTTAATTTGGGACCCGAGACTCGTCACCTTCTTCGGTCATCGCGAACAATATTGAATCATGACGAAACTTTCTTTTGCTCGACTGGCTCCATTTAGACAGTGAATAAAAGTATCACCGCTTCTTTGGCCGTTTCAGCCCAAGACTCCATTGTGGCGCGAAGCTCTAGTCATTATGTCTTTTGGTATCATCCGCTCTCTAATAGAAAGACCTATGAGATGGTGCAGGTTTCAGCATGTGACGAGCCATTCCCAAAACCATCGCATCGCCAAACCACAACCCCAATCATCCCCAGTTACTTTCTTTTCCCCGCATTTTTGGGTGATTGTACTGTAGATACTCTATGTATGTATGTATGTATGTATGCACGTATGTATGTAACCAGGCATCAAATCGAGGCACATGCCCGGTTGTCAAATCATGGGGTTTGATCAAGAACTAACCCACTGTCTCAGATTATCTTGTCAGAGATGCAGGTGATTTTCCCTCAGCCTCCGTCGCTACGACATAGTATATCCCACTAGAATACAGGAGCGAGCAAGTAGTATATACTGTTTGGCGGAATATGTTCTGATCGTCTAATCATCCATCCATCTTCTTTTCTCTCAGGGCTGTGAAGAGATCAGGGTCCAGAGCTGCGCTTGCGGCGCAACGAGTTCCTATCTAAGCAATATTTACTCAGCCGCCCCGTCAGCTGCGCATGTCTTATAATTCATTGCGGCAATAAGCTCGCACCGCACCGTTGCCGTTGCCGTTTGGTGACAGGCAGTCATCGTCAGCGATGCAGTCAGTGTAGGCAGTCAGCAGATATAAACCTGTTCTCCTTGGTGTTGGGCTTGCACTGTACTGCTCTTTTGTCTTCGCCATGTGGCCTTTTGTGCGTCTGTATCTACCTACTGTATCTATCATCCGCGCGCGGGGAAAGGCAAAGATGGATGGTTCGCATATGGATGGATACTGATAGCTCTTTCGCTCGAATAGGTAGCTGGGTTGGGATTTAATGCACCCTTATTTGCACTCCCCTCTTTTTTAAACGTCCCCCTGTCAGACTTTTGACTCAACAAGGCCAGCGTCGCGGAGCCTCCTCCACTGCCCTGCCTGCGAGATGCCTGCTTCCCCGCAATCAGGCCCCATCGCCAATGCGTCTCTACGTGGTGAAGTCTGGCTTGGCCAGCGTGGCGGGTTGCAAAAGAACAAGTTTGCTGTCGATATCAAATAGCACATCGCAGAGTACATACCTCCAAGCTGTTGACTGAGGCCTGCCTGCCTGCGATGCGTATCTGCATGCTGATTTGTCAATAGTCTCACGCAAGGCGGTGATAGTACCGCCGGGCGGGCTGGCTGAGTCTTCCCTGCTAGGCAACATCCAATACCCTTCTTAACCACAAAACTGAATATCTAAAATGTCTCTTTTGCATGCACAGTGTCTACATGCGTCTGTCATCATCGAATATCACCAAATCTGATGCGATGCGATGCGATGCGACACGAACGGAGAGAATATAAGCCCAGAATAATCCCACGAGGTAATCAGACCATTGACCCATGGAAAAGGTCCAAGCTTTCTCGTCATGATAAGGGGGAACGAGAGATCCAGCCTCACTTTATTATTATCTCTCGGCCGGTTCCCAGCATCGTACAATACAACATGGATCGATCAGTTCACTTCACCGAAGCGGATCCGGCGGCCCACTGCATGTTCTCCCTCACCTACAATTTGTATCCAAGACAGTGTTATTTGAAAATGTCTAAACTTTCAGAATTAATCAAACGCAATGCCAATTCACCAAGAGATGGTATTCCAATTTCCCCATTTAGTAAACACCGCCAAGGTTGATCACCCAACAATACGGTCCCTTTTTTAAATGGCATGTTTTGCTTTGTCTTACAGTTGATGTCAAACTCGTATTGGAACACCGTATTCCTCCGCCATCAAATGCAAATAAGACATGGTTGTTACTTACGGGTGTTAATACGACATGATTCGGGGAGGAGGAAAAAAAATGAAATATAGTTTCTCGGATAGGCATTGATGATCCTCCCTTGATTCCAAGGAAGAAAAGAAGAAAAAGAAACACACACAAAAAAAAGGGCTCACATTAGTCTATCGTTTTAGCGGTTCATCCAGTCATGAAGCAGACCGTCCATCCATCTTGACTCCAACACGGCGGATTCAACCCCCCAACATAACCCGAAAAGTCCCTCCCTTTCAAAAGTTTTAACTACATGGATGGGTAAAAGTGTGTGCGCGCGATAAAAAAGAGTCATTCTCAACAACAAATAACAATCAACAAAGAGCAAGACTATCACAAATTCCCTCACGATCCAACGTGTAACCATTCGCCGGTTCTCGGGACCATGTCACAATAGAGCTCGGCAGTCCCGAATAGCTTCTTTCTTTCCATTCAATAAGATTCTATTCTACTCTACTCTGCTCTACTCTACTCTATTTTGTACTGTGGAACGGATGCTTCTTCCACTTCTAGGGCATTCGTTATCCAGGCCCTCGCTCATCCCCGCAAAATATGCTGTTGGAATGAATGGATCCCCCCTTGTCATGCCATGTATAAAAAAAAACCTAAGAGAGTCCGGTCCAGGCCTCAAAAATAAAGGACAGGGACGAGATTCCGGTCGGGTCCTAGCTTGTTGTTCTTTGCTTGGCTAAACCTACCCCCAAAGTTGACTATTCTCTTCACCGTGCGCGGAATCAGTGGTCTCGAGACGGGATGCCTTGTTCGGCACCGAGGATTATTGCCACTGTGGATAGTTGGGCATAGGGGATTGATGACCCCTAGATGGTGTCGCTGAGGCTCATTGTTCTCAGTGATGGCACAGTGCGGTTCAGCTACACGAGGTCAATACCCCACGCCCTTTTATGAAGGATACCTGCCCTGCCTAGTATTTGCCACGCCCCCTCCCCCTTGAAATCTTGGGAGTAGCCCGCCACACGCCTCCCCAGGCCTCCACCTTGATTCACCTGAGGCTCCATCTCACACTCCCCACTCCAAGTGTCGGTACAGCCTCTGCTTTGGCCAGGCCAGGGCCAGTCCACCGTCTATATCCATCAGCCTTCCCCCCGAAATCCCCTTCCCCGGCCTTTTCTCTCTCTTCTTTTTCTTTTTGATATTACCTACCATATACGGCAAACAAACAATACACACAAATACGTCTCAGCCTTGGATTCAGCGTTTGCATTTCTTTGTTGACGAGCTGGACCTCTTTATCACTACTATTATCCATCCATCATCACTTTGTGTGTAGAGTGCCACCTTCTTTGTTTATCAGGGCGTGTCCATTCCATTCCACCGCCATCAAAACACAGGGGATCAACCACAACAAAACAAACCACCACAATAAATACATAACAATCTGACCCACCCCGACTTTTCGTGACAGCAAAAAAACCTTGCAACCAACAATTTTTACTGTCACAAATCCAGTCATCATGGCTCACACAACCGAAACCTACTACTACTATGTCCCCAATCTCCAGGCCCTCGACCCTACAGCTCGCGAAGTCGACCCTTCAGCTTACGCCTGGGTGCAACCTACTATCATCGAGGATGAGGACCTCACTTTTGGAGGAAAGGCCTTGAGTGCCTGGTACGAGGAGGATCGTCGCCGTCACAGCAGTGGCAGCGATGAGGAGGAGCGCCGTGGCCGCGAGCGCGTGCGAAAGAACTACTCGCGCTCTGGCAAGTCGCACAAGAAGTAAACGTGCTACCATGAAGAAGAGGAACGAAGAAAGCGAAGTGAAGTGGTCACCGACACTATGATACCCCTTTAGAACAAACAACCTCAACCTCACCGTCGCAACGCAACGCAACCAACACACCTTGGCTCGCATACTCTGAACTCTTACTACCACTCTTCGCACATCAACTTCCGCCATCACTTCGAAACTCTCATCACTCGACACGTCCACACATGAAACGACTATAGAACATTACAGACCTCCCATGTGCTTCCCACACGCATCGCCACAAACCACCTCTCGCTCACCGCAACAACCAACACAAACCTGTCCAACCTCTTTCGCTCTCCCCAACCATCTCCGGCATGCTTCTACAACAACCTCAGCACCAGCATATAGCATTTCAGGAACTTTCATGACGAAACTCCAGGGAAGCGCATTTAGACCTCTTTTTTATCCATGACTACGCAACGAGGGACTCGGTTGCAAACGGCGTTGTCTTTATTATTATTATTCTTGTATTGTGTTTTTTTTACTACTGCCTCTGCATGCATTTGGGATACCCCATGTTGGATTCGTTACATTACTGCAGTGATAGGCCGGGCTTGAAGCCGCCTTACTGCACGGGAACAAGGATACGGGAAACGGGAAACGGGAAACCTAGAGTGTGCATCTTTGTCTTCTCCCCTGTGGATGGAGGAGAGTGAGATATGGAGGATATGATGGGATGGTGGTGTTGATGCCGCAAGAAGTAGCATAGCACCCACACTGAATGGCAGAAATACCATAAGTTAACATTACAATACGCGCTCCTTCCAACATGTGAATGTTTGTCTGTGTCTTCTACTCCTTTGGGGCTTGATACTTGAAAGTCCATGAATCTACGACGTTGCACTTGCACTATCAAGATCAAGTCCGCATCATGCCCTCTCTGGCATATGATCCACCCGAGGTCACGCACACAACCTACTACAAGGTATGCCACGTGCAATCTGCAGCACACAGTTACACTACCATGCCCGATTCACCTTTGTGCATACACATTACAACAATTCGACGTTTCTTTTCGATCAGAATGCTAATCAGGCTTTGAACAATTCCATGCATGGCCATGACGTCGTTGAATGTCACTTAGGCATACAAGACATATTATACCTGTCGATCTAAACAAAAACCGAGGTTCACGTGTGATCTGCAGCTGTGTCTAAATGCACCATGGCGAATTCAGAATGACATTCGTACGGGATGCGTATCTGATAGGCTCGCCACCAGTAACCATAACCCTGTTGTTGCTCTCCCGCTTCGACGGACTGCCTCCGTTTGTCGCGAGTCGCTCGTGGCGTGCGGGGTTGAAGATCGCGACGTGATATTTTGGTGATGACATCTGTAAGAAACGCGTAAAGAAAAGCTTATTTAATCTTATGACGATTATTTACTACTTTGATGAAGAATTTTATCGTTTATCTGTGCTGGGATATGATTTGTTGTGCTAGTGAGATCTATCACTTGATGATCAGTGTTACTGTGCATGCGATCAACCTTGGGGGAGGAGTGTGTACAATGATGATGATCGTTACCTTTTTGTAATACTGAGATGGTGAGCCGCGAGCATGACGCTAATATGCCGAGCAAGATATTATTGTAATTGACGTTATTCATTCACTGCTATACACTAGATTCATCACATTCCTGGTGTTGATGGAGACGAGACACAAGTGATCATCGTCGTTGTATTGATAACCCGTTTAGTTCCACTCGACGGCTATCTACCAACGGCTTAGATCTTGCATACCTAATGCATGGGCTACTGTAGTTCTGCCGGCGGTCTGGATCTAGTTCTCACAGATGACAGTGCTGATCAGAACCAGAGTGATAGGTCTCAAACAGCAACTTGAGCAAACTAGTAGAGCTCGAGGTACAAGTGGACGGGCGGAACCCCCTTCATTAACAAACGATAGAACGTCTTCCATACATGTACCATCGGCAAGAAGAAGCCTTCCCATGAGCCAACTCCTGTGTACAAGCAAAGTGCCAATTGCGTGGGGCTCTCCTTCTTTCGGTAGCCATACTGTTGACTCCCGTCGCTGGCCCAAGATCTCAGTAACGGGGTCGCAGAGAGAGAGAAACAAAGAAAAGCACGATGATGAAATTCACCGATATTGTTCTTACATTGTTTAGTAGGATGCACCTCATCATGTTTAGAAACCTCAAGCGATATAGCTTTTTGAACAAGGCCCATTTGCACCATTTCCTCGGATAATGTGTTGCATCGCTCCTTCCCTGAAAGTGCACTTCCAACCGAACCTCTTCACCTCCATCCTTCTGGTAGGTTCCAGCGTATCATCTTCATCTTCTGGGCCATTTTCAAGGCCAAACAACATCTACATCAAGTATACATCGCCCCCACGTACTTCAGCATGTCTAACGAAAAGCTTAACCCCAAGCTGAGGCGCCTTTACCGCCAGCTACAAAAGGCCAAAAGAAGAGCAGTGTTCGAGGTTGAAGTGCAAGAGTTGATGGATGGTTATTCAAGTGACATAGAAAACTTACAACCCAGAGTGGTAAGTACATTGCGTTCCAGACTTTCCATATACAATCCTCGCAGGACCTAATGAGTTGCTCATATAGCAACTTAGCACCTGGCTGCACTTGACAGATTCCAGAGAAAGGCGGATGATCTTTACGGAATACGCAGCTGCGAATCTACAAACATCGAGGGCAGAGGAAGAAAGACTTTCAGCGGTGAGTACCTTGGCTTACAACCGTTCTATATACAATCAACAAGGAACTAACATACCGCTTATATAGATCCCTAGAACTTGGCAGGAGTTTACAGAGGACAGGGAGAGACAAGGTGCTGCCGGAACGGTATCTAGTTTTCTACATGAATTGGTGAATGAGGAGTCAGACGATGACGCGGTAAGCACATTGCGGTCCGGACTTTTCATACACAGTCCGCGAGGAACTAACGTATTGCCCAAGTAGTCCTGTTCCGATGGCAAGGAGAATCAGATGCCCGAAGGTGACATCCCCAGCTTGAGAGCGCTGGCTAGGATCAGCGATGAGGATAAAGGCTTTCCTGTTCTTAGAAGGCGCAGAAATAGGGAGGCTGTTGGGAACTGGGAGGCCGCGACGGAACTAGTAGGCCTGGGAATTACCTGGTATGTCCATTGCCATCTGTTGAAGTTTAATCGGATGTTGATGAGTATCGCTTCAGGGACTAGGAAGTCGAGGACAACACGTGCTAAGACGTCGTCCACAAGGTGTCAGAGATACTCAGCTTTGGCGCTTCGACGGATATTGTTCGGTGGCAAACAGATGCTGGGGCGCGACGAGATGTGGACATCCGCTCATTAGAGAGAGAGCATACACAACTTGTATGAACAGGCGATCAATTGAACTAATCGGAATAAGAGCAAAGAGTCTCTCCCTACATGGTACGCGACGATGGATGACATCCCTAGCGCTCCAGGGTATGTCGTTGAATGTGTGTAATTTACGAGGCCTCCATTGACAAACCAGCCATTAACACCAAAGCGCAATGCGGCACTGCTGCATATCCTTATATTTTATGGCAAATGACGACTCATATTTAGCGCCAGCCGATGGCTCAGCGACATGCTACATATAGACGCCTAACCCACATCCTTGGGCGCTTACCACTCTAGCTGGGCGCATGCATGCAGAATGCAACACCGCTGTAGAAGCGATTGGCTCGACTGCCCTTGTTGAGGCTCAGCTCTTGTTGGTGATGGCGAACGGAATTCTCACAAATTGTAAAAAGTATCGTGTTTCGCAACATTGACACCGCCTCGTGCGAAAAAGATCCTAGTCGGGCAGCCTGATCTGATCTTTGTGTGGGTATTTGAAAAGACAAGTCAAGCCCAGTTCTTCCACTTTTCGACAAGTTTGCCGAAAATGTCAGCTCCCTCACAAAGAACACACCAAGATTGTGTCGACTTTTCAGTGTTAGTATGGAATAAAGGTATGTTTCTATTTACTAGTCCGAGGATACTGCTGATGAAAATAGAGAGTGGTGATTGGGATGAGCCAAGAAATATTCGCCCGAGCGCGTTTTATGTTGATGACTTACATCCCATCTTGAGGACAGACTCTCATGTCAAGATCATGTAAGTTATAGAGCCATACTTGATGATCGATTGGTTTCTGATGAGACGCAGTTTCGCGGATGCAGATAAAGTGCGCGAGTGCCCATCGTGTCGAAAATGCTTCACAGATGAATTCTTTATACCTGAGCTGTGGTGGTCCAGCTACAGCCGTAGATCGAACGGCTACTTTGGCAGTGAAACATTTCGCGATGATCAAGGCGACATCTCGGCGCTAAGTAAGCACCTAACAATGAGGGCCTGAGGACTCTGCTCACCAGCTTTGCTAGATACATGGTCGCGCTTCCTCGCCAAGCAAATAAATCAGCAAAGCCACGAATGGCACAAATTCAACATCTTTACCCGCTGGATCGCTTCATCTCAACAAACATATCTCATCGTATTCGAATCTCCAAAGCAAGTCCGACTCAGACGTCGTTTCCCAGCTCCCTTGCTAAACAACTCTCACAATGATGTCCTCAACGATCCGTTTTGGTTCTACCCTCGCCTTTTCGAAGAACTGGCAACTATTCAGGATAATAGTGTCTGGTCCGTTCGCGATCGCGTTAGGAGCATTGAGAAGGAAGATCTGAGCAAGAAGCCGAATCCCAGGTATAGGCACATGCACGATACCGCTCGCCATGCGATTCACGTCTCGGAGACGTTGGAAGTTGCGGAGAAGACTGTCGCTTCCATCATACAACAGCACACCACGTTTCACGAAGAAGCCAAGTCGGGTGATAAAGCGCGGAATGCGGGATATCGACGCGTTGCCGAACGATTGCTGTGGTATGACCACATCCTTCAAAGTCTACGCTGTCGAGCATCCGCGAACAAGGAACGCCTTCTCAACGAGGTTCAGCTAGCCTTTAATTCCGTCGCGCAGTACGATTCGCGAATTTCTGTAAGGATTGGCAAAGCGACACAGTCAGATAGCGCAGCGATGAAAACCATTGCTTTCGTCACGTTGGCCTTTCTACCCGCGACGTTCATCTCCGCGCTGTTCAGTATGTCTTTCTTCAATGTTGATGACGATACGGGAGAGTGGACTGTTTCGAGTAAGATCTGGGTGTACTGGGTGATTGCTATACCCGTTACTCTGATTACGAATGGACTGTGGTTGTTGTGGCAGAAGTGTTACCAGCCTACATGGATTGGAGAGGAGGAGGAAGAGAATAAACTTAGGGACTTAAGAAGGAAGATTAAACGGGGTGATAGTCAAAGGATTGACAGTTATGAGATGGCTTAGAAGTTGAAGGATATGATG
The DNA here is from genome assembly GCA_011034095.1 of Fusarium cf. aywerte. Taxonomy (NCBI): domain Eukaryota; kingdom Fungi; phylum Ascomycota; class Sordariomycetes; order Hypocreales; family Nectriaceae; genus Fusarium; species Fusarium cf. aywerte. Next base: position 1,123,805 of record WETZ01000003.1, on the reverse strand, counting down.
GAATGATATGGGATTGGGAGTCACTGTTTTGGGTATCAGGATCTGAGAAAATTGGCTAGGCGTAAATAGAGTATTCTGGCATGTTCAACATAACTAGGAGATATTCGTTCCAAAAGCTGCTATATCATGTATTCAACTCGTCAGATATACCACACCCGAAATTCCGACTCAGTAGGCAACACTCAACCGAATACAGTACTCAACCGTCAACCAAGAACGCCATGCAGCAGCCATTCCTGTTCATTATATAAGCTGGTTACACCTCTCGGCTACGTCAAAGCTATTATCTACCGGAACAACATCAACTGACACGAATGCCTCTGTCTTTGCCGCTGTATCGTACTCTTGGACCACTACTGGCTCTGGCCCACAGGGTGTCCCCAGTACAGGTGATTGCGTCTCTCCGATGGTAACTTCTATCACGACATCCTGTGGTGCTTGAGACAATACGGTGTTTTGCTCTGCGGCAAGACTCGTGCCGGCGAGTATGTCGTTACCGCTGTATCCGCTATTCAGCACAAGGGTGGTAGTGTCAGGCGTGCCAGGAACCTCTACAAGATGCGCGTCGCTGGTGATGATCTCCGGTTGATTGTTCGGGATATATACTGGCTGGACGGGCTGCTGCGGTTGAGATTGAGGCATGGATGGCGGTGTTGGCGCCAGAGTATAGGTGGGTACTTGGTAAGAGACGGTGACCTGTTGCTGTTGTAGCTGGGGAACTTGGCCTGGCTCGTAGACATATTGCTGGGTAGTGTACGTCTGTTGAATGGGTGCCTGGTACATAGGTTGAGGTATTGGCTGCATAGGCTGCACATAAGGCTCCTGAGGTGCTTGCGGTGGTAGACAGTCATTCTGCTGGGAAGGCGGAACCGGTTGAAACGGCTCAGTTGGCTGAGGAGGGACCATAGTCGGCTCTTGGTTTGGCATCGGCTCGAACGTAGGTTGCTGTTGAGTTTCGAGGCCAGGCTGCTGCTCGTACGTTTGTTGAGAGTATTGGTCTTGCTGAGGTTCATAGCTCTGTTGCTCAAAAGTTGGCTGGGACTCAGTTGTCGTGTAAGAGACTTCTGCTGTGACAGTAAATTGCTCAGGCTGTTGCTCAAATCCAGACTGATCATAGCTTGGCTGCTCAGATTGCACGGAATACTCGAATGTCGTCTGTTGCTCAAAGGCTGGCTGTTGAAACATGGGTTGCTGTTGCTGGTTATCCCCAAAGTCGAATGACTGCTGCGACTGCTCCGAGAAGGATTGCTGATAGTCAAAATCTTGCTGGTATTGGCCCTGTTGTTGATAGCCACCTGAGTCGTCACCAAAACCGAAACCGCCATCGTCGTTGTAGTCATTGTATTCACCATCGCTTCCGGAGTTGTCGCCCGTTATGCCATTTACTTGATTGAGCATCCTGCCCAGCTTCCTCCAATTCTTCTTCTTGCCTAGCTTTCCGACTTGCCTACTGGCGGACTCGACGCCTTGGCCAGTAAGTCTGGCTGCGTTGATCGTCGCAGAGAGGATGTTGTCTCCGACGTTCTGCGGAGTATTTGGCTGTCCTGGCGCGGGCCTCGTTCGTCTGACCACAACTTTGTTACCCTGCTTGGTCTGCTGTTTTGGTTGTTGTCCTGGTCGATCCCACGTTGACAATCCGAGCTGCTCGTTTACATAGAATGGCACAGCGTCTGGCGTTCTCAACTCCTTCCATCCCTCGGGAAGTGAATTGGCAGGCTTCGTCCACGCACTGGTCCCCATTCTTTTGTTGAAGTAGAATGTCCTGCCGTCTGGTGTCCTACGCTCATCCCATCCAGGTGGCAACCCCGAGAATCCAGACAACGCCGCTGCTGTAGGTTTCAGATATGTCTTGAGCCCGGTTGAATTGTGCGTATACCAAAGTCTCCCAGAAACATTCTTTCGTATTGTCCACATGTGTGTAGTAGCATCTTGGACCGACGGCTGAACTCGGGGATCGGACTCGGTCGCATAATAGGATTTGTCGTGGCTGTGGGACGTATTGACTGCATTGGAGGTGAAGCACCAGACACAGAAGTTTGTCTCAATATGAGCTGTGCTACAGACGAGGCACGTGTACACCGATACATTGAGAGGGATGCCTGGTATTATTAGAGGGCGTACTATTTAAGTAGTTCAGTTGACTCACCCTTCCGGCAATGATTGCATAGCTTAGGCTGTCCAGTAGAGGTGCGTCTGATATCCACTATCGGAGCTTGCTGGATTGGTGCAGGAGGATTATGTGCTTCCCATGTCGGGGGGTTTGTTGCGCTGGGCACAGCAACGCTTGCAATGGTCGTGGTCGGAGTCGCGATGCTAGGGCCGCTACTAACGACACTCGGGGGCCTTCCGTGATCGGCCATGGACGAGCCGATGTTGGCTTGACCAGGGTCGGTATGAGGTAACTGAGAAGTCGGACTTGCTGGCGATGCTTGTGGTTGTGGTTGCGACTGGTGAGGGCTTGCCAGCGTCGGTTGCGCTGTTTGCTGCGCGATATTTGGGGCCGAGCTTGCCGGGCTGAAAGGTTGTTGCTGAGGATGTTGATGCTGTGTCTGAATTTGCTGTTGTGGTGTCGGGGATTGTTGTTGGTACGGCTGTTGGTGAGGGTGTTGCGGAGGGTGCTGTCCGGAGACTTGCTGTAACGGTGGTGCATGTTGTTGCTGTTGCTGTTGCTGGGATTGTTGGTGTTGTGTCTGAACGCTTTGCTGCGTTACTTGGGACTGCTGCTGATGGAGCTGTTGAGGCGTTTGATGAGGCTGTTGATACTGAGTTGGTTGTGGATGAGATTGGTGTTGATGAGGGTATTGATTTGGGATTTGCTGCTGTTGCGGAAGGTGCTGAACCGGCTGCGCTTGCTGGTGTGGAGTTACTGAGGACTGATAAGGTTGAATAACTGGCTGGGCATTATGAATTTGTTGTGGACTTTGCTGCGGATATCCAGTATGTGTTTGTTGTCCAGGATGATAAGAGTGAGGTCGCTGTTGCTGAACCTGTTGTTGCTGAGACTGTTGGTTGTGAGGCGGATAACCACCTTGCAGATGCTGTTGTTGAGGGGCAGGCCGATGCGCAAGCGAAATAGTTTGAGGCGAAGGTGTCGATATTGCAGATTGTTTTCCCACTGGTTTTCTAGCAACGGATCTCTGATGAGTCAAAGTCTGAGGCGGCATAGTATTCGCATGTCGCAGGATATTTGGTTGAGGCTCCATCTTGACTTACACGAAAAGACAGAAGCGGGGTGGACAAGAAATGACAAGACGGGAGTTGAACAAGCTTCTCTCTTGGCGTTATATCTGAGTGTTATTCCCCTGTCAATCGCACAATATGCAGCATGGCCCCTGTGACTCAAAGGGCTGAAAGATTAAATTCTGATGTCTTGATGGTATGCCTTTCTTTCTACCCCTCTACTGGTATGCGCCAGGATCCTTGTTGTAACCTCAGCCGCAAATGCGCAACCACTTATAACCCTGCATTGTCGACTTCGTGGCGCGCTATTGACAGTTTGAGATGCATCATGCTGTTTAGGGAAAAGTCCGAGGCAGATTTGTGAAAGGCGTTTTTAGATGCCGTTTTCCTTCTTGTGGTTGCTACTGCACAACTACCTCAGTTTCTCAATCTATGTCCTCACACCCTTTGGCCGCTAGCAGTTTGTCGTGCAAGCTTCCGACGGATAATAACCATGCTTGCAAACAAACCAACACAGTCCAGGGGACCCTCGCTCTTCCCCGAAAAAGTACACCCTTGATTGCTTGTCTCGAGAGGTACAACAGCTCCGTCACCATGTCTGTGCATACGAAGGACCCCGATGGGAAGTATTCGTATGCGCAAAAGAAACCGCGGAGATCAAAATAATGCCGTCGGTGGCTATACCTTCTTCGATGTATGAGGCTAAGGAAGTGGACGAAACTAGGTGTCGGTGTACGTGTAGTCGTGATAAGACTAGGTGCTTTTGTCTTCCCCACGCCATGAGAACTATGCAAAATGTCAGTGACCTTATCGTTATTAGGGATACGATGGAGACCCTACATAATCAGCGATTATATCAGTAGCGTTTGTCGAATTTGTAGCCACGGGAAAGCATTTGGGAACTCCCATCATCTTTTTTATTGCAGCATCCACAAAGGAGTAAAAGAAACAGATTGCGACGAAGACGATAATGAACATTCCTTGTGGAATGGGTTGCCACTGACGTTTCTTATCCGTGAAGAACTGCTTGAATGCTTCAAACATTTTGATCGGTTGTGGCTGTTTTTATGACTGTTGTGGTGCGTGGTAAGAAAAGGAAAAGCTTCATCTCTGCCATCTGCAGCCAGGCTATCTGCATTTATTTAACGAGATACAAGGTTCAACATCAGGACAGCCAAGAAGCTTTTGTACAGACTCGCCTGAAACTTAGACACAGATTGCTAACGATAAGGTCGACGCCCACCAGACAAGTCGAAACTCAATAAGTTACTACAAGAGAAGTCAAGGAGTTGCTGATGCTATTTTCTTAGAGGGGCTGGATACTTTTTTGATGAGCCCAGATATGATAACTCTGTAGCATACCCTGTTCAGTGTTTTCATTTCGTACATATCTCGTCACGCCATAAGATCTAGTCAGCATGCTCTGTAAGTATAACCATTCTGTTGCCCAAAAGGACTATGCAGTCGTTGCTCAATCACACTCATGGCCTGTCCTTAGTTTATCGCATCCATATTCCTTATTTCTAAAGCTTGTTTGTATTTTTCGGCTTGATCCTTAGAGCCTATTAGAGTTAGACAAAACTCTGTCTGGTTTGCTTGCGACGTCGCAGCTTTACTCAGAAGGGGCGATAACCGTGTAACTCAATATGAGGTTTAGTGCTGTATGTACCCGCAGTCCATAGGATTTCCAAGCATTTTGTCATGTCATGACGCCAAGAGACAGTTGCTTGTCCGAAATCGTGTTGCCATTGCTATCCGGTGCCTCACCAACAATGTCCGCCATTGGCAGCCAAGGTAATCACAGGGACGGATTCCCAACGACACATCATTTCGAGCAGCCTCTGATCAAACAAGAGAAAACGATAGCCTCCAATATCGGTGACTAACAAGGTCAGATTTTCCGGAGGAATGAAGGCCCGAAACAAGCATAAATACTGCTCTTCACTCGCCCGAGAGAAGACTTTCCCATCACATCTTCACATCTTTATATGTATATATAAGACCCAGCTACTCCTACGCCGATCAACGTTTTCTCTTTGTATTTGCATTTTCTACATGGTTTATATCTTTGGAACCCATCAGATAGGCCGTGTCAGAACATCTTGACGGCAATGGCCGCCCAGCAGCCCAGCACCGTATCCATATGAGCGTTGGGCTATCTGGTGCCAGTTTACAGAAACCTCTCTACACTGTATAGCTGCACACAAGATACGCGGCGTCGAGGCAAATTCCTACATTAGTTGCAGCCATGGATTCCATTCTTCACCTGTTGTAAACAGGCCAACCTCGAAGTGAAGATCAGCATGTGCAAAACCCCCCCTCACACATACTTGACTCCACGGTTTTACTCCGAGTCTGGCCAGGTCGAAAACAGCGTCGTAAGCTTTTGCTTGGATTTGAGTAGTGTCGGTTCAGACTATCACAGTCCTACGATATACCATCGTTACTGTTACTCGAGATGACGAAGAGGAAATTTATCCTACCTTTCCGCATTGCCCAACGGCGCGACAGTCTTTATGACCGTCAGCAACTTGGCCGTGTTGGCGAAACTATGCCACACATTCATCCATGGTCGTTACGACCTGCCAGAAGCTATCCAGGTGACCGACAAGGTGGACATTGACTACGGAAAGGGCGTCGGAGACACTTTCAACATTGCCTTTGTCACCGGATACGAAGACCCTCGACCTTCTGACGTTGCTGATGCCCGATCGCTGACCGGTCTCCCCGTGGTGGAACCGGGGATCGCAGCACCTGACCGCACTGAATCCCATGTTACGCTCACCATCGAGCCTGACACTTTTGCAGAGATTACCGAGGTTCATAGCGACATCGGTGGCACCGGCCTCAATAACTTACACTAATCGCCTTGTGTGCTTGTGGATTTCTCATACTTCTTGGATATCGTTCTTCCGGCGCATCTACGATCATCGGCCACTCTGTCGTGGAATTCATGGGCATCTTAGAATGCAATGTACGCGAACCGCAAACGTTGAGGAGTCATAAAGTCTCTCAACCCTATAATGCGCTAATATAACTCCCTCAAGGAGGCATTGCATGGTATATGACCACTTCTGCTGCCTTGAAGCAACCCGATTCTGTAAAGGTGGCACTCGACCTGACATTATATCAGCAAGGTCACGTCCCCATGATGCAAATGCAAGATCGTCCCGTGCCGCCTCTATCACTGTCATCGACTCGTATGGCTCCAATACCGACCATGGGAGGATGCCAATTACCACGCCGTTAGCCTTACCAGCTTACAAGTCGAAACGCCCCCCTCGGATCCATTTTCTACATCTACTACAGCAGCAGCAATCTTGACCAAGCTGTCCATTGCCAGCCCTACAGGTTGACCCAACAACGCAGTTTCAAGTCACGTATATCCCCTCCATGGATGACAACCCTGAAGGCTGGTACCCATTTCCCGCCTCTTCCCATTATGCTATCGATGGGAAGTAAGGATGCGTAATTTACACACGGCTATTTTAGCCCCTTCAGAGCCTCCGTTAGCGGTCTAGGGGAGGATCTTAGCCCTCATCTTGGAAGCGCATCATCTTTGTTTGCGAGAAGGGCATCAGGCGTGAGGTATCCTGGTGCAGCTGGCGGCATAAGTTTCTGCCATAATAATGACCCCAATCACCGAGGCCTTTTGAACCTGGCCTTGCCAGCAGAGTTCGATGTCACATGGGGAAAGTATTGTCATGTCTATAAGACTATGCTCAGGACGGCCATACATCGGCGTCGCATCCCTTGACGGCCCGTATTTGCGGCTTAGCGACCTATGATGTGATGCAAGCAGCAGGACCAGCTACCAACTGTGTAACAAACCAAGAAAGGCAATGTTCGTTACCTTAGGAGGTCTCCTACATTGCCGTTTCTTGAAGTCGAACACAAATATCATCATTTGCCTTGATCGGCGTTTTCGTCTGCTCTCAAGCTATTTGCCTTCGTTCTACATACCATTGAATAGCATTCGAGGAGGCGGCTTCGATTTATCGATTGTCCTAGTACGAAGAATTTGGTATCGTTAGAACAGCCCCAGCCATATCATGGCGGTCCCCTACAGATTCGACATCAACAAGTACATTAGGACTGTTATCAGATATGATGTTAACTCGGTATAAAATCGACCGAACCATCAGCCGCCCGAGACAAAACGCATTGAGGATAGATCCTGTGACTCGAAATGGCTCCTATTTACATGCAATCCTTTCGTAGACATGGACAACCGCGACTATCCTGCGACCTCCAGTTTCGCGTTCACAGGTACCTTATGTCTACCAAGCTACCCTTCCTCTTTGTACTTTGGTATGTGTAAGAGGCTGCTAGTCATCATATACGATCGCGCCTCGTGCATTGTCTGGAAGCGCTCAATCCAGCTACAAACAATATGGGAAGAGAAGCCAAGCCAGAATGTAACAGCCTTCTTAACGTCTCTTTCTTCCTACTATCTGCCTACAATCTCCCTATCCTACTACGTCTATGCTCATTCTGCGAGCCATCATTGGGAGTTGCAACAGAGAGGATAAGTTGGTCGAAGGTATCCTGCCAGGCATCTGTCTATTCGACAACGTTGCCCTAAAACGAAGCCTATACATTTCTTCGAAGTGACAAGATCTGTCCAACAAATGCTTCTCATAGAGCCCAGCGGCCTTTGGAGCCGACACTTCCGCCGCTGCACCTACCGCGAGCGGTTATATAGCATGCTTCTATGACCTACAGAATGATTGGAGCCTTGGTAACGCATGGCAGAGCGACATCAGTCACCGCAGGGGCCTGCGGGTTCTGATTGAGGAATTTACATTACATCTAATATACCACGGCCCAGGAGTGCCAGTGCTGTCTTGATGTTACTAATCAGTATACATATCAACACTCATACTAAACGTCACACTTCTTGCCGCCTCCACAGCGCGTCTTCAAGAAGCCTTTGAGTCTTATGAACACGTTTATCGGTATCTTGAATTGCGATTAGCACACCATGAATTCAGAAACCACCCATCTCCATCGAGTATCGGCTTTGCCTTGAAGTTGCGGATCTCTATAGTCCCATTTGAATCGTAGCCGTCCGTTGCCTCCGCATGCATCAATCGCGCCTTTACACTGCTGGAGATTTCTATCTGCGATGTCATAAGGAGAAGACCAGAAGCCACGACTCATCTCATATGCATGGTTCAAAGATGGCAGATATTCTACATCTGGCATAGGACAACATGAGAGACATCTATCAGAAGGAAGACATGAGGGACATCTATCATTCTGATAGTCCTGTCGTTGAAGATCATCCATGACCAGATTATTCCTGCAAATTTGGACGGTCGATTCGTCTGCCCCCATATGATCCGTCGACCAAGGGCACTGATGCCAAGAGTTGGCTTGGTAATTCGATCAACGTTTCCTTTACACGACTGTGAGAGCTTGGTGGCTTGTCAAGACTTTCAAGGACACCTGCAAATGCTACAACCACTACAAACAAGCCAAACGGCAGGCCAAACCTGGAGCCTGATGCGCGGTTCGAATCTCATGTATGATTCACAGCAAGGTGACTCAGAGGTAGAGGCTTCAATGTTCTGTTGGGAGAAAGGGATGTTGAGACACAATAAACATGCCCAATACAACATGACACAATCCCATTACACCACTATCGCGTGGTGCACAACGAGGTTTTTGAGGTCCAATGACATCCAAGTTCAAGTCTGGATCTAAATATTGGCAAATGGGCACATCTATGAGCCAAGGATTGAATCGTCTAGAGTCTCTACCGCTGTGATTGGTTGTACGATAACAAGATTTTGCTTCTATCAGGAGAGGTCAATTTGCATCATATGCGTCCGATCTTAACGTACCTATATATATACCACATAAGAGGTCATTGTATCATTCGGCTGAGTTACTATGATCACCCATAACCATTGCCGATAACCACTTAGCCGGAACCCTCTCGCACAAGCCCTCGACACAAGGCTAAAGACGAAGTCGAGCCCTTAATGCAGCATTTGCACCGATTGCAAAAGGGAGAGAGTTTACGAAGAAGCGACAAAGAATCTGGACGTATCAGTGAGATGCCTGTGCTGAACCGAGCGATCATAGTGATCAGGCGAACGTAAGCCTAATCACAGCGATTTGAATGAGTCTTAGAGTTGCCTGAAACTTCCGAGCTCTGGCAACAATGACAGCCCGAAGACGCCATTCTTTTGTCTCGATTGAAACATTCTACAACAGGCCAGGTCCAGCCTGTATTATCAGGAGGTCATGGCTAACACGGAAGTTGAGAGAATGTCTGAAATTACCACTGAATATTGCGGACCCTCAGTGAAGGAGGCCACAGGAGTGTTTGAAGATTTGACCAGATCAGTTATTTCGGCTCAACCTATTGAATGCGTTCCAACGCAGGCGAAGGTACCCTCTGAAGCTTGAAATCCTGTTTGAGGTACCTTTACGCCTAAAGGGCCTAGTTGATCACCATCGACCTACCGTGGTGAATCGCAGAACAATGCTTCGCGTCCTATATATAACTACATTAAGGACTTATTATCATGGTTGGCGCTGCCCTAGTGCAATTGCCCATAGGTTACCATTTAATCGTATTCTGGGCAAACTCTTTCGCGAGGTCATGGTATTTACCGAGTCCTCACGAACGAGATAATCTCGCTGTCCCCATTATACTGTAAGGCATGGTCGCCTGTTGAACCTAGCTGTATCCCACGAACAGCATCGTACTCGAGATCAAACAGGGTTTTACTACAGTATAGGCGCAACTGATAGCTTACGGTATTAATCGCGGTTACTCGGCCATGGTCGATGTTCAGCAGCAGCATCCTGATTCTAATACACTAAACGGCGAAGAACCTTGGCTTGCCATCTTAGAGAAAATTGCCATGAAGACGCGGTAACACCTTCAGATTGGTTAAAGACAAGAAGATCGAACCTATGCCGAACGATTGCATCAATCTGTACGTTTAAATTCCATCAATTAGGCATGTGATCAATCAAGTCCTTAGAGGAAATCCTGCATCAACCTTTGCTGCCATAATGAAGAGCATTGATCCAGACACCGACGACGCCCACAAAGGCCTCATCCACATGGAGGTTGCTGTAGTCAGATTCCTTCCTCTAAGAGTTTGTGTTGTATATAGCCAAGCACCTAAACAGCACAAAGCGGCACCCATGGTAATATTCTATCGCGCTGACAATCGCGCACCGGCGAGAAGCAGGAGGCACAGCTTGTTTTTCTGAACACATTGTGCCATCCCATTAGTACTGGAAGGTAGCCCTGGCAAAACTCGTATCTATATCCCACCGGACTCAAGGCCCGAAGGATTAACATTGGAAGCTGGAGGATTGAACACCCCCCGCACACTTCCCTGTTCCTTCCACATCTTCAGAAAGGACCCTTTTTTCATGAAACAGACAATATGAACAGCGACCAAACTCAGTCACGTATTAACGTGACCAAGTGAACTCCGACTCTTCTGTCACGGGCAAGAAGACTAAGTGCCAAGGCAAGAGCAGTGTGCAAGGAACGGAAAGGGATACCGCCCCTAAATCTTTTCCAAGCTTTCCATTACCTTGGTCTAGCCTCCTCGATTCATCACTCATCATATTATCATTCATGAGGCTTATAGTACGAATGCTTACGAAGACTTCTTCACTACCTACCTCGAAGGTATCCAGAAGCATGCTGGTACCGTCGCCGACCTCAAGAAAGCTTAATCCTGCAAGTCTAAGCTAGTCACTTCGATGCATTTCTTTGAAGTTACTGCTCTTCATTAAATGGTCTGTTAGCGTTTCTATACATATGTCGTCGAAGAGGGAACTATGTATACTATATCCCCTTCTTGGAAGCGTAAAGAGAAGGGATCCACGCCATCACTGAACAGCAAAAGCACGAGTCTGTGCAGACTTTGACTTCCACCAGCATTTCAACGCCTCAATACAATTGCACAGTCTGTCTGAACCTTGGCAAAGCCGGCAACATATTCAAAGTGCTTGAAAAGAACAATAAGCGAACATCCTATTTGGGCATGAGAGGTGTTTGACGAGTTACTGGGCTCAGACGGTACTCCGGGTGTAGAGACGAACACCTCAGACCCTTAATGCTGGCAGCTTAAGAGTATCGGATAGTCGTGGAAACCTGAAGGTCTCTGGACTTTTTCCTTCCCACAAACCGATAATCATAATAGTTCACAAGCTTGCAATCAACATCGCCATAAAAAGAAATCCCCATCGACGTGTATGTATATCAGCATTTTCGCCCGAAGCGTCACTTGAGCTATGCTAATCCTTGCTTCAGCCGTTCGAAAATGTCTTCTTAGACAACCAACACTGCTGCCTCGCAATACCAGGCGAGTAGGTTATAGAGTGTCAGGGCTTATGGGAATTGGCCTGTTTTCATACGATGTATATCTGGGAGCCTAGGGCGACCATTTGTGTCAGTTGGACGTCCAAGTTATGTCCATCCGAGCAGTATACTATATGAGGGTGACGAAGACTGCTAAGGTTGGACAGTTTGTCGAATATTTTTTACCTTACCTTGGAAAAAGTCTATTCCTTATATTGGACGTTCTCGCAGACATCTGCGATTGGAAGAGATGTTCAGCCTATCAGACTTTCCAAAAGTAAAACAGGAACTGCATTGACTGCGGTGAACTGATATAATGTAGTTGGGCTATCACCAACACCACATCAGCTCTGTTAAGAGTGTCATCGCCATCCGCTTTCTTTAACCATTGATGCCGATATAGGAGATTTGCGTTTGGGACAACAGGAGTTCAGCATAGGTATCACTGCCTGTACTCTGGCTCGGACTGTGGGCTAATTCGATGGAATGGCTGGGTCCGTCCATTCCCTCTATGCTGGTGCCACTGGCCTGGAGTAGAGCTTGAATCCTCTTCCTGTGTCCCGAGAAGAGAGTCAAACTCTCACTTTTCCCAAAAGAGCAGAGCGTTCGAATTTGTGGTGTTCCAAAATGTAACAACCCCAGGGGAATCTCAGAGAGAGTATTCAAAGACTGTTACAATACGAATTACCGCACCCGCCGGGCGGTAACAACATCAGAATACTTCGACCAACCACAGTTCACTAAATGCTCGGAGGAAGGGTGTGAGGGCCATGGATCAGCACAAGACCAATCTCGGGACTTGCATCGCCGATCCATGGTCAAAGGCGGTCAATGACACCGGCCTCAATACTCGTCCAATACGACACATTTAAATATATACACACTCATCCTCAGAAAGCCGTCAGAAAGACGAAGCCAGACAGCACGCGTAACTCCCGCAAGGCTTACTAGGTCACTGTCAAATATTTATAAAGGGTGCTACTGCTGGATCAGTCTATTGCCCTTCTAAAAGGGGTAAACCAGCTTTTGATGGGACATTTGGGTCGCAGCCAACTCTTTGCCACAAACATGGACCTCTTCAAAAGGGAGAAGAAGGTCAGTCAGTATACAAGGTCTCATAGCTGAAGCATTAGACTGGGGTCAGATCGCCACAGCTCTGACTAGGTCTCCTATGGCAGCGTGTAGCATGCCATCCAATTAACAACCCGTCCAGAGACTCCTTTCATCATCTATTACTCTCATATACCACAGGTTGAACGAAAGACCATATTATATATATATCCGGAGATAGACTGCAGAATTGCTGTGACAAGACGAAGAATGCCTAGGGCCGAGATCAGAAGAGGAGATGTTCTCCCCTCTCTTGAATTGTCCAGACCTTCGAGACATCGACAGCTCAAGCGCCCGGTCAATCCTGTGTATGGCTGTCACCAGGGTCGAGAGGAAGCCTTAAGCTGCTGCTATGGTGACCCTCAGATCATCGCGGCTCGTTCTTCTCCGTGTCAGACTCCAGAGAACTGTATTCCATCTTGCGCTGTCCCTGGGATCATGAACCCGGGATGCACTAAACAGTGTCCCATTTCATGAATCACTTCTATAGCGCCGGCAACATGATTGCCACTACATGAGGTATCTTGGCTTCCGTCAGCTGGATTTGATATGGCTGTAAACCAACCTACAAAGGACGAGTCTGATCTACGGCCGTGAGGTTCTGGAGCTGTCCGATTTCACAACCTTGCTTTCGCCTACAAAAAGGAGATCGGTAAAAAAGCGGCCCATTAATGACGGTATAAAAGCCATCGCGTATCCTCAGCCTGTCAATGTAAGCCCTCGTCTTGGTGCTCTCAAGCTTTTTAGCATTGGCATGCGACATTCATCAACGGAATGGATAATGTCTGTGGCCCCGCGCTAACTTTGGATGAATGTAAGTGACTTTTAACATGGTTTCTTTCTCATATGCCGAACTCACGCTTATGATACCGGTGCAGTACCGGAGTTCTATATAGAAAATGTTGAAGAGCATGATATACACAGTTTGCTATCAACAGCAACACCTGGACTGTACGACCCGAAAGAAACAACTATTGTATGGTTCGCAATCCAGGCAACAACACTCCTTAGAGACGGCGGATGAAGCAAACTTCAGTCGTTCGGAGTCGTGGGTGTCGCCATCAAGGTTGATACCCGCGAGATACTACAGCCTCTGACCAAGATGCTCAAGGAGGTCCTCTTTTCATCAAGAACAACTAGCTTGACATCAAGGGCAAGACTCGCAGCTACAGGTTCATTTTTCAAAAGAATCCGTCAGGAGACGGCTTCATGGGTATTCGATCGCATGGCTGCTTGTTGGCGTTGATCCTATCCTAGCCGCAACCAAAATGATAACGACGCCCTTCCACCTTATTAGGTCTATCATGGTGAAGACATCAAAAATACTACGATGTGGCAGGTTCATGATGGCTTGCTAGTACTAAGGAAACAGCTTTCTTCCATAGAGTTGTTTGAGCAGATTTATAGCTTACTGTTACCACCTTTGTTTGTCGTCTGGCTTACTCCTTCCTTCTTCCGGGTGTGGCAGCTTCAGATATTGGCTCAAGATGATCGTATCAAAGTCTATTGTTGATGTACACCTCCAACAATTATAAAGCCTCTATCACAACAACTCACACAGCGTTGTTTCCATCGTCAGCGACAAAAGTCTCTACCATATTGACGGTCCCACCGGCGACCCATCATATATCTGTCCATTCCAGGACATGGAAGCCTTTCCGATATGCTTCTTCCGCCCATCTCAAACAATGGTCAAGACTTTTACATCTCCGTAACGGATGTTCAAGAAGTTTGGTGCGGTGAAGGATTCGCAGCTGGGGCAGCTATCCCGCGTAACCAGCAGACAGGAAAGGTACCGACTTGGCCGTTGGGCCAATACTCAATCTGCGTGCAGCTCTTCATTGCTTAAATATTAGGTTGACTACCGAGGTATATACGGCTTTCTTATGAAGGGTTTTTCACCACGAATTTAGTCATAATGAACACCCCTTTAGAGATAATGGGGACTATGTGAGCCAAGTATGGGCGCCTTTAATGTGCCGAAAACTATGATCAGTGGTATGGATACACAATGATCTATTGGCGATCTCATGGTGTTGATACATATATCACCGATGGTATTTTAACGGAGGGGAGCTCTTACGACCAGAGAGAATGGAAGTATGCATTGTATAGCGGCATATCAACGAGTAGCAACTCAAAGCTACAACCATTTTGATCGAGTTCTATCCCTATCCAAGAGATTACAGACAGATGATGACTGAAGATCAACTGCGTTAATGACCACACAAATATGAATAGATCTTCTGTGAAGGAAGAAAGGCGTTTGAAGCCAGTCTTTGCAGTTCTTTACATACAGCTTTAACCGCAAATGACGGGGCAGAATAATTCACTTGCTTGTGATGCACCACCTGCTCGCGTTTGAGACCTGTTGGAAGGTGGGCTCTGAGACCTGAGATCCCAAGGTCATCACCTCCAAGCCCTTCAGGCCGGCCACAATCCACTAGCTAGCTTCCCCGAATTATCGTCCTTGAACGTGCCTCTCACAAGACCACATCAACAACCATGGGCACCTGTACTCTAGGAGAGATTCAACTGGGAAGAAATATCAAAAGGGGATTCCATTCTTCCGAGCGACACCGAATCCACATCTGCTGAAGACAAATCGAGCGAAAGCATACAGCTCGAAACCCAAACGAAACGTCAGATGAAATCGCTATCATAAGTCGCGAGATCTCTTCCAATGCCAAAGACTGATCAGAGTGTATCGAACCGTTGGGAGCATGTTGCAAAGCATACAGAAGTGGACCGATTCAATCTAGGCTCTCAAGCCCCATCAGCTTTCAGGTCAGTTTCTGTAACAATAATTTGATCATTGACATGACGAATGCTCGTTATTGACTTGATCAGATTGTTACTTTTAGTTTTGCTTTAACTTATGCCGATATTAGGAACGAATCGTGGATTGGTTCAGTGTCCAGTATATATATAAAGCCACCCTTGTAGGGCACCGGCTGATGAAACAGTACACTTCCATGGTCTGACGGGCGACATTCGAAGTATACGAGCCCATTACGTCGTTGCTAGACCTTCCTCCACCTCGGCTCAGAACAAGGAGCAAATGCCAGTCAGGAGTGTAACCTGTGCCGGCGGCTAGAAGCTTCTTGAGGTATAGTTCTACATATAACAGGCTTGGACTATGCAAGACAGCTCGAAAAAAGCTTGGTAGTTGGGCAACAAACACAGACTCAACACGATGTACGACGAGGAATCTTTGGATCATCAGCCATTGTGTCCAAAGACAGAACCCGATTCCGATTCTATTGCTTCACCACACACATCCACCTGGTCCTCGAGATATATACGCAACATCTTACGATTAAGAGTGGCGTGAACGATTTCGAAATTTCTATTGATATAGCGCTACTTCTTATACGCTTCGAATGGATCATCACCTTGCACAGTATAGACTTCACATAGGAGGTGGAGTGACGCACTTCGCTCCCCATTACGGTAGCCACGATAGGTTATGACCCCTTAGTCGCATCTTATTCTACGATTAAAGATAAATTTAGGCGGGTCATCCCTACGAAATTTAAGATGAGTCGCTTGTCTCTGAAGCACAGGGACGACAATGGGAAATTGAGACGAGGGTCTTTGAAGACAAAACCCATATCAGCACTGGGGTGTTACGACATATATCCCCTTGCCCTCTGAGTCATATAAGAGCCTCGTCTCTTCAAATCGCTCTCTTTTGTTCTCTTCTGAAGACATCGGAATTAATACTCTACACCATCACACATTGCCGGGCCTCTTCCAAGAACCCAGGCATCATGACAGACGTCTGCAAATCTGATATCGATACCTCGTTGCTGGCACATATACGATGGAGACTCTGGTAAAGCTGACTTGACTAAGATACGGCTAATGAACGCCTTGAATTTAAGTACATGGCTACAAACGAAACCGATATTTGGGTCGCAGAAACTGCCCTTTGTGTCTCACATCGTTGGATTATATCTCGTATAGCTACCGCAACAGAACACTGCATATATAATACTCGGAGTAGCACTTCATCTGGCGCAGTCGTTTGGAGGACTTCATTTTATAGGTAAGCCAGCAATTCCCTTCGTTAACTACGTTTAATAGCTGACAATGTTTAGGTGTCACGACCAAGAATAACTTGGCCTGAGCCTGGTCTTACGAAATCCCGATGGATAAAATGGCAAACGGCTTTTAGAGCTAGATGACATTCCGTGTCATCGGCGATGTGAACGAGCACCTTTCATCAGTCCACAAGCCCGCCGGCATGCTCATGCCACGTCCTATCTCAAACGATTGTGAGATTAGTGGTTACAGAACCGAAAGTCTACGCTTGCACTGTGAAGTTCATCATCGACAGCGCCACATGTACACAAGCTGAAATCATCCAAGAGTAATGCGAATGCCATCTCCGGGCCTTTATATCCTTTAGTCATTCAGTCGCTTCTATATCTTATACTCAGCCCAACGGCGCTCTTACGAATGGTTGTGTCTTCCAAACTACAATGTTATGAGCAAACTAGGACACACAACGAACTAGAGAGAGATGTGGTTTTTGTCGCGGCTCGGAACTACGAGACTTTTGCAGCTTTATCCTTCAGTATTATCGCACTGTTACAAACTGCATCGGACATCCATCGCCAACGACTCGTCGAGACATTGATGTGCTTGGCAACTTGCCAAGAGACACTACGAGTGCTCAAGATTCAGCGGTCGTGGCGTCGAGCGGGACATATATTCCCAATTCAGCTTCTCCTCTGCCCTTTAACTGGACGGTATCCAGCAGTCTCTTCGTACCCGAACTTGAGATCGGTGGGGATTTGTTCAGACCCGCCTATGAACAACAATCCCTCGGCTATCTAGATAGCAACCCAGACAGACCTTCATCATGGGAATCACATGTCCTCAACTGCGAATTTATACATTGTACACGTTATAAATATACGATGCCAATGGAATGGCTGTTAGACAGCAAGCATAAGGAGTTTGGGGTCTCCTTCGTGTCGCTCGCCACCAGAGGATAGCTCCTGGGATGGTTCGATTGCTTCCACTGGGGGGGAGCCGATTTCGACACGCGTGGGATTAGTGTGAGAGACTATATATATATCATTGACAATCTAGTAGCAGCAAATAGCTTACAGACGTTCAAGCATGGTGTCACCATCTCCTCAAAGGTGGATGAGATTTTATGGGAAGGTTCAATCTAGCCCAGAGGACAGAGCAGGAACAGAGTTTGACAACTCAATCATCAGTTATAACTAATCATTCAATTACGACAGGGACAGCGAAAACGCCGATAATGATAACAGCGACGCAGACATCAGCCCATCTGGTATCCTCGTTTGCCTTGCTTGGCGGTCCCCCGTTTCTTTCCGCATGATACGCCCTTATTTCTCTATATTTTTGGCATTCAACTTATACTCTTATAATATAGAATGACACTTACTCCCTGCCAGTCAGTCTCAACAACAGTTGTCCTCGCATCATGGAAATGGCAAAAGACATCGCAAGACGCAACTCACTACATGCGGGTAGATTCTCGAGTACAATATACTCAGTACATACATCGAAGTACCTCTGGAACCCACCTCGTCAATGGGGCTCTGCACACGCCATATGTCGGAACGGAACAACTGTATCTATACCGGTCATATAGATCGCAATGATGATGACAATAATATCGAAGCCGGAAGCGATAGATGGAGCGAATCCTCAAACGACAGCAACTCATACGAAACGGGCAAGGAAAGCAAACGCGCCTCAGGATTTACGCCACTACCAGAGCCTACAAACAATAGCGGATCAACTGTCGACTGGTTGCACCCAGTACCTACCCCAGAAACAGGCAAAGAGGACAGTCAAACGAATAGTAAGTACAACGACCCAACCTATGCATAACAGCATCTCTGACCATCTATAACAGGCACGAGAAAGATCGATGTCAGCGAAGAAGAAAACGCCATGGATACGGAACATCAGCACCCCTTCCGACAATTTATTAAAGAATAGGATTCCAAGGACCTCTACGTCACGGGCTCGAGGAAGCTTTGAGCCCTGTATGGCAACACGATAGGTCAATATTATCCCTTGAAGTACACCAAACAAGCAATAGTTTCGAGCCACCCGCTTCTGCAACTACTGTCCGCTGCCAGACTAGATGTCGATAATCCTCATTCTGGCCCTCATGGGAACAGTAATATCGACAATGTAGCTTATCGACTACCCCAGGAGTAGTGTCCCAATTAAAGGAGACACCGCATCTCATCAGCGTTGAGACAGCCTTCGCAGTGCTGCAGGCGAGAGACTCTACTACCGCAGTCTATGACTATGGATCCATGAACTATATAGGAGAATAACTGATTGACGGCACCAACAACCTTCATACTTTCTACCTGTGCATCCAGGCTTGAGCTCCCGTTAACCAGTATCAGAAGAAGGACATGGGGTACCATCGATGGAACAACGAATACTTTTACCTTGTTGAGGGCTGGCGGCCTCTTTGGGGGGCGATGTACTGCGAGAAGATAGAGGCCGTTCAGTGACTCCTGAGCCGTCGTGCTGTCCTCAACAGCACTCCCGATGGTGGTGACATGAACCGATACATCTCAGAACAGGCATCTCACAGCAAATAGATGTACAGCTCTCTAATCAAAACGAAAATCCCAAGGCTATCGAATGCACATAAAAATGGGGAAGCCAATACTTTAAGTCGTAATGAGTCTTTTATAATCACAAATAGCTCTAATGCTATGGGCGAGAGGTTTATCACGTTGCAAAATGAGTCTCAAGTGTATCATAATGAATAGAATATTACTTATTCATGGATTCATAGAATTCGTAACTATATACCAAGTCCATATATGGCATGACTAAACCAATTTACCGCTTTGTAACCATCATTTTAAACATTTAAGCGTCCTGCTTGCGCTGGTGCTCGAACTCAACACCAGTGGCCTGAGCCTCATCAGCGTAGCGCTGCTTCTCATCACGGGCCTGGTCAAGCTCCTCAACGTGCTTGTTACCGTGAAGACCAATCTTGTACCAGGGAAGCTCGAAGAGCTCGTCCATGTTCTCAAGGCTGCGACCACTAGTCTCGGGAACAGAGAACCAGACCCAGACACCACCAACGAAGGTGACGGCGGCGAAGCACCAGAAGGTACCCTTGGGGGAGATACCGCCCTTGGCAACGGGCAGCAACATGTTGGGGACAGCGCGGGAGTTGCCGTACTGGTTGGCGAAGTGAAGGGTCATGGCCCAAGAGGTGGCGAGAGCACGGATGCGGAGAGGGAACAGCTCAGCGGTAAGAAGGTACTGCATGGAGTTCCAGCCGAGAGCCCAACCGAAACCAGAGACGTAGATCATGGCGATAGCACCGCGAGAAGCACCCTTGTCGGAGGCGGGGAGCTCGAAGTCCTCGTCGACGCCGAGCTGGGGAATCTTGGTGAGGAAAGAAGCGACGTAGATCATGGCAATGGTCTGCAGAGAGATACCAATGAGAAGAGCGCGCTTTCGGCCAATGACATCAACGAGGAAGAGAGCGCAAATGACGGCGGCTATGAGCTTGACAATACCGAAGACAGCAGTGACGAGAAGACCCTCCTGCTTACCAACGATACCCATGATCTTGAACAGGTCGGGAGCGTAGAGGGTGATGGAACCAGCACCAGACCACTGAGAGAGGAACTGGACCATGGAGGACATGTAGAGACGGTACAGGTTGCTGGGAACGAAGAGCAACTCCTTGACCTTTCCGAGGAAACCAACACCCTTGGTGGCCTCGAGCTCGTGGTCGAGAGCAGCCTGGATCTCAGAGACTTGACGAACAACGTAGTCGCTCTCGGGGGACTGCTGTCGGAGACGACCGAGGACTTGGGCAGCCTCGTCGGGTTTGCCTTGCTTGACAAGGTATCGGGGCGACTCGGACTGGAAGAACATGAGGATGAAGATGAGACCAGACATCATGATGTGAAGACTAGTGGGGACGAGCCACTGGTTGTGGGTGTGGTCGGACATGTTGAGATGGCAGCCGTAGTTTGTGAAGTAAGCGAGGACGATACCGATGTAGACAGCACCCTATTGTCGATTGTTAGACATGGTTATTTGAGGTTAGGAAGTTGAGAAGAAAGCTTACGGTGAACATGCAAGAGCAGAGACCACGGATGGCAGCAGGGGCAATCTCAGCGATGTAGACGGGTCCAACAACGGGAGTCTGACCAACACCGAGACCACAGATGAATCGACCAGCGTAGATAGCACCAAGGTTTCCATTGACACCACCAACCATGAAAATGACAATACCAAGAGCCCAGAGTGTGCAGAGGAAGCGAGTAGCCCAAATACGACCGATGCGATCACAAACTAAGAAAGCACTAAAGTCCAAATGTTAGTCACCTCTCTCTGTGATGCAGGAAGAAGTGAATAAAACTTACATCAAAGCACCACCAACGGAACCAATTTGCACCATAGCAGACACATTGGCCTTGATGTTGGCCTGCTCAACCTCAGAGTAAGACTCATAGTTGATCTTCTCCTGGAAATCCTTAGAGTTGAAAGATCCAGAAATGAGACCCTCGTCGATACCTCGAGCTGCACCGAGGAGCGCAAAGGAAACAACGGCGAACCAGAGTCTCCAGTTGAACACTCCTGCGGGCTCGCCCAGGTCCTTGAGCTTGAAGATGTTGACGGGTTTCTTGACGCCTCCAGCCATTGTAGCGGTTGTTTGTCTAAGGTGTCTAAGAGATGAGAAGGGAAGGGGATGAGAGTGAAACCTGAGTAGATATTGGGGGGAGGATGCATGGACATTTATACCAAATTGCTGGATGCTACATACCACCACATCTCTTCTTCCCCGTATTTTCCCCCACGAGTCTGTGTCTTTCTCCCCCGCCGGATGCGGTTACACCGACTATCACTTTAACTAAACATTAGCTCATAAGCATAAGATGTCCCCAGAGAACAAACAAGATCCAATGGGTGAAGATCTTGACCTGCTTCTGTCAAAACAGTTGAGTGTGGGTAACGTCTCATCCGCTTCTCCTCCAATGGCGGAGTCCCCATTTCAATCCTCCACGTTAAAAACGGTGGTAATAGCGCCCTTTACCCCCATGTCCGTGTCCATGGAGAAACCTTCAAAGATGGGGTAACAAAGTAAAGAAAACTCTAGCCACTAAATTAAACCTGGACTTCATTTTTGTTCGCCGAAATGTGCCTAGACTGTGGGTCGGAAAATAATCCGACCCACAAGTCTTCTCGCTCTCATGTAAGTGGATTCTTCTCCAACACTTTTACACAAACTAGTTACTCACTACAGTACAGACCTAGTCCTAGTATGGAGAGAGGGAGGAGAGAGTAGGGAGGGTTACTGGCCACCTCCGACGTCAGATTGCACTGAAATAGGTGCCGCGCCAAGTACGTTAATAGGGCGTTTTGTGTGTGCTTGCCCAGCCACTACAGACACGAGACCATCAATTCCCACGTTCTGCCAAGTCGTGCCAATGCAAATCAAGCCGGCTGGGCATTGAAAGAGGCTGAACAATAATTTCCGCAGTTAAATCCCCAAAAAGCCAAGGCACCAAAAACAACTTCATCAGAAAAAAAAGATGAACAACAAAATGTAAGCAAGGAGGATCGCTGTACCATACCATTAGGGAAGAAGCATGAAAACAACCATAAATTGTAAGCGACGCTTAAACAATGGGGTCACACGCAGTTCTAGATCTCATCTCCGCAAAATCATGCCACTATTATGAACATGCATGGCCGTGCTTCAAGTTTGAGACCCAAAGATACGCCGTCCCCAGAATTAAATTCATTTCCCCCGCAAGTCTGCAATGCTGATCTCACCCCGTGAATATCTTTGAGACGAGAATTAAGCTTGAGATTCTAGCTTAATGCAGATTGACTTTGTTGTCCCCAGACCTCTAACCAAAACACAGGGATGAGGATATCTGAAAGGGTGTGCATCGGACCGGTTTATTCTCGGTCGGCCGAGGCTATACTCCACCGTCAAAGATATCGAACAAACTCATGTATAAGCTATAAGTGGATCTCTGCTTGAGTAAGGCGTGAGTAATATGAGATAGATAACATCTCGAAGCGCTTTCGCTGGTGCCTAGTACATGCAGCCACGCGATGGATACAGAACTCCTACCCTGGTCTTGGGACTTCATAATGATCCCGAGTGAAATGATCCATTTCAAGATGGATACCAATACTACATACCAGTAAATTGGAGATGCTTTATACGATCATATTGTTAGACAATGGATTTCATCACGACAATGTTCCAAGAATACTCTCATTGTTGATCAGCATATTCATTAATAACATCATACAAAGTTATTAAACATCTCGGCGTAAAGAATCCCGAACAAATACATTCGGAATCTTTTTTTTACCACCGAGATCCAAGCTCTAGAAACTACCCCAGAACTCTTCTCACAGTGAGTGGCTTGACCTCGTTCCTAGGCCCCGAACTAGACCGCGTGGGATCGGACCCATGCATCTTCCCATGTAAGATGCAACTCCTATCGCTTCGCCTTCCCCAATATGGCCATGAGGAGGTGACTTGAATCACAGATACCCTATCAGGTACAGTAAACGAGAAGTGGGAAGCGAGAAAAAAACGATTTGGAGCTCATGAGCAACCAAGAGTTTTGCATGATGCGGAGCATGGCATGATTTCTGCCAAGGGGTCAAATGCTGGGGAATTGTTTGTCTCGTTGTTTTTCCAGGTTTTTTGCCATCATGTCCAGTATCGACCCCAGATCCGATACTCATCCTCCGTCCCACGAAACTGAAACTGGACTTCCGTAATGTCTTGGAATCCTTCTTTCAGCTGTGGTGGCTTAAACCTGCTTGCGAAACCTGTAAAAGCCATCTTGGGTAAGACTGGTCTCGATTCGGGGTTCAGCGACTCATTGAGCGCCCGCACTGCGTTGTTGTGCTCGCACACTTGGAGAGGCGTCTTGAACCACACGCAACGGATAGAGATGCCGTATTTCTTGGCAAGCTCTACCCAAACGGTCCTGGTCTCTGGATCGGCGTTGGTGTTGTCTGCAAGCATCCTTGTTTAGCGCCGTGAGGGGGTGGAAAATGGGGTAAAAAGCGACGGCAGTTATGGAGTGACATAAAAAAAAGAAATTGGAGAAACTGACCTATCGCGACAGACGTTCCCTCTTGGAGATGCTCTCTAGCCACCTGCACACACTTCTCGCGTGTCTTGAGCAAGTCCTGATTGATGCGCGCGTACCCCAAAGGCTTGAGGGATTTCCAGTAAAAGGTGCTTTTACCAGCTCCGGGTGGCCCACAGAATAAGATCATGTCCTTGTCGTTAGTTTTGTTGAAGGCCACCACGGACTTCCCCGATTGAGCATCGTCGCTGAAAGGATGCTCGGCCAGGTCGAATTCACGAGCATAACTCCGAGCTTTCTCGCCTAGAAAGAACTCCTCCGGCGTCAAGTACTTGATTCCAACGTTGTGGGCAAAGTTTCGATCCGAGCAGCTGAAATCCTTGGCCATTGCCGCGACTCCGTCTGGGCCTTTGCCCAAGGAGGCGGTTCGTCCCCCTGCATCACCGACGAAAATGCTATTCTCCAAATCGATTTCGGTCTCCGAGATGTCGTAGTCTTCGCAGACCTCCTTCCACATACCTGTCCTCGGCTTTCGATATATGTCGTGCTCGGTCGCCGCGTAGATGCAGGTCGGAAGGTTGAGGCTATTGAGGACGGCGCTACACTTTTGCTTGAACTCTGTAACTCGTTTCTGCGCGTTGCCTTTGGGTCCCTTGTACTTTGCGTCAAAGTGTAATGTTAATCCTGCTTGGTTCGATAGTACCACAACCCGGTATCCATCTTGATACAGCTCCCGTAGTCTGGTGGGTACAGAGTTGTGCCACCATTTCCAGTCAGTACCGCTGCTCGCATGTTTCTTGCCTGAGGATGTAGAGATCAGGGTTGAATCGAGATCAAAAGCAGCTATTTTCCTCCTTTTTACCGTTCTGTCTTCTTTCTTCTCTGGTTCGAAGCGGCCGACGAGGAGTGTCGCGGGGATATCATCGTTATTGTTGGGGCTCCGTTCGGACCAAGCAGTAGGGTCCTTAGGCTTCTGTGATGCCGGCGTAAAGAAGTTCGCTATAGCAGTCTCTAGGTATCTATGTCAATGAAATGTTCAATCATGTCTGCGATGCTGTAGTCATGGTGTTGATGGTGTCGCATCTTGGGAATGCGCACTCACTGGTTGTGCCACTCTGCACTTTGCGCTTGAGGGGCGGAGGAGACACAGGCGCATCAGAGGCCTTGCGTTTGGATTGGTCGTCTGAAGGCATCGCTTTCCTGTAGATATCGACAGGGTCTGCATTGGGTTGAGTCGTGGTTATCTGATGCGATAAGCATGCATCTCCAGTGTTGTCGTAGTAAAGTGCTTGCAGGGTCGAACCTGACTAAGGAGCCAAGGCTGGCGCGGCCAAGCCAATCTCAGCACCTGCCTAACCTAAACCATTCTTTGTTCAAGAAAGAAACAATCCAAAAGTGTCAGAATATGATTAAATTGAATATCCTATTTTGTAAATATGGAATCGTATTTTTTATGCTTCCGCTGGAGGTTTTTCCCAGCCACTCCAAGCGTTTTTTGACTTTTTGATGCTCATTGTCCTGAATTCGATGTCAACATTTTGGTATCCATGGATAACTCTAATCGCGTATTGACGCGCGCACCGTCGCGAGGTCACGTGTTGCTCTTCTAGATCATTTTTCAGCAACGGAAAGATATTTAATCCGACATCTGCAACCCGCGGCAAGATTATACAGCCAATCATAGAGCTCCTTTACTTCGTACCTTTCTTCGAGCGAGCAAGCTTGGTGGGGTAGCTTTCACCACTCACCTTCAATTGTCGTTGCAGTCAATACAAGCCGTCATTCATCAGGCGCATTCAACATTCTAATCTCTAAAACAAACAATTCAACATACCGTATACGGGACTCGTATCTTGAACTAGTGGCATACTCTACGCCCACCTCAACATGTACGAAATCTTTCTCACAGCTCTCATCGAGGACAAAGATTTTGCAGCAGCATGCTCTGTACTAGGCGGCCTCACCAACATGGACCCTTGGGAATCCATCCAAAGAGTCCTCTACTTCCGGGGACCACCGCGACCAACGGGTATCTCAAACCAGAGCTCCATTGAGAAGCCTATACGGCCCAACACAGGCTTCTTGTGGAAAGATCTTCACCAGAACTTGACGCGGCAGTCGTTCATACTCCAAACTCGATACGACGTGCTCAAGGATCGCGATATGGGACCTAATGCGCCTGCTATGGATCTTGATGCAACACAGGGGATTTTGAGATGGACTGACTTCCCGGATCCACCACGGCAACAGCCTTTGCTTACCCAGCGCAAGAAGGTTGAACTTTGGGAGCAGAAGATGTTGCCTTCACTCATGCGCGACAACAACCATACGTGAGTCTTATGGTTTTAATTAATTTATGGTCGCTAACATAGTGCAGTTTCAAGACAGAAACTGTCGAGGAAATGTACCGCTTCTATAGAGAAGAGGTCGAGTTCTGTCTAGTACGACACTACTTCCTCCATCCTATAGAGAACTATGTACCCATGGAGACAAAGCAACAACAATCTCTCCCACTAGGCAGTCTTCCTTCATGGGACTCTCTCACACCCGTCGACCAACAAAAGCGATGGTTCCTCCATGTTAAAGCGCACGTTGTGCAGGACAACAAGCCCGAGGAGCTTCGCAAAGTCCAGGAGCAGTTACTGGCAATCAGGAAAGAGCTCGAGGGTGTCTTTGACTTCCGAGTGATTGACCGCAAGGTGCATGATACGCGCGTGATGCAGCAAGTACAGGGAGTGCAGCAGTTACCGCAAAGGGTCACGATTGGCAAATGAGATACTTCATTCTAGGGACCGCGAACATGATACTCGTGAGCTTGCCTCACATCTTTACAGACGAAAAAGGACATTTGCGCACGCGATGCCAATCGCGTTAACTCGAATAATAGATGATACCCAGGGTGATAGACAATCCTATTGCCTATTTGCTATCTTTGCGACCGCATCAGGCCTAACGGCCATGCAACATCCGTGCTTTCAACGCTTTTTCCAACGGCGATTCATTTCGTTCTACTCCTGATACCACTCCATTTTGACCACTGGTTGCGTTCCTTAATTCCTCTTCTTCCAAGCTTGATCCGCATCTGTAAAACGTTAGCAGCGACCTCACCCGACATACTCGAGAAGACTCACCCTCATGGATGGCCGGCTCCGGGATATCCTTCCTCGCTTCTTTCTTGACCCTCCAATCCGTTCCAAATCTGCTATCCCTCTCTCCTACATGCTTCTCAAAGTCAAACTGTCCATCCGCCGTAAAACTCGTCATCAGCTTTGGCGGGCCCAAAGGCAACGTATGTCCACGATCTGTCTGCCACAGGTGATACACTTTTCCGTACAGCTGCACCACCTGGTCCATCTCGTAGTTCTCGGCTACCTGCCATGCGCTTTCTGGGACCGCGCGGTTCGGCATGATGAGCATTCCGGACTTGACCTCGTAGACGTGCGAGTGCCAGAGCTGGCGCTCTTCTTTGTCGAGTGTTTCGTAGAGCTTAGGCGTGATCATGTATTCGACTCCAATGAGGCGTGCGTTGGGCTCGTCGGAGTCGTAGAGGAGGCATTGACGGACGTCTTCGTCTGATGAGGGTTAATGAGCGGATGTGCATACGGATGGTGTGGGCAATCTTACTCAAATGGGCGCAATAATGGTTCGCTTCCACGAAGCGAGAGGGATCATCGGCGTATGCATGAAAGGCATTGAGATGAGCACAGATGTGTTTCACCGGCCGAAATTCCTATCCATGGTGTGTGAGCTCAGCACTCAAGACCATCCCAGCTAAGCTTCAACCTACCTGCGTCACCGCAGCGCCAGCAGTAAGAACCTGGTTCTTCGCCGAAAGAGGCTCCCCCTTACTATCGTTCGTAACGGGGATATCCTTATTATTAGAAGTCATGGCGGTTAGATATCTCGAATGTCGTCAAGTTAAGATTTGCGATCGTCGTTGTTTAAATTGAGTGACGTGCTTCGGTTGTTTGTTAAATACCTGAGATGCTGGAGAAAATTACGTCATGGATAGGTAAATTGTGTCGCACTTCCCTCGAGAGGAGATGCTGTTTATTGATCGCATATGCGATGCCGAAGTCAATTGCTTCGAATTGCTTGTTCTTCTTGTTCAAGCGTCAGTATGACGCGGTCATGACTTCCGGTGTTGCTTCGGGGCCGTTTGGATCCACTTTGCCGATTGAGAAGCGGCACGGTCGGTCCGTTCAGTGGGGCTTACCTTATCGCCGACCATTTGACAGCCCGCCGTCGTTTTCCCGTCGCGTCTAACTGTCGAATCAATGTTCCAGGGCTTCATCATTGAGGCTTGATTAATGACAGTTTAACAGCCACGACAGTCCCAGGCAGAACCACATAGTTGCAGACTTTCATGCGCCTTCAAATAACATTCACTTCACGTCGCATACTGCCAGAACATTCACAACAACACTAAAAAGGGAACTCAAGGTTTAATGAACGACTGTATTCAATGATAGCAAAAAGATGCTATAGCAAACAATGCTAAATCGCTGTATCGCTAGACCGAAGAATGTCCAATAGTCAAATGTCAAAACAAAACGCCTAAACCATGCCCAGCCCAAGCCAGCCGTCTACTCAATAGACATGCTAGCCTTCCATAATGCCAGCATTATAGTTTTATTACACCCGTTCTCATCCGCGCATTCCCACCACCATTCACACCTCACTCTTACTTACGAGAGCTCTGGCGGTAATGACCGAACTTCTCGCGGCGCTCCTGCAGCTCATTCTCCTCCTTCTCCTTAGCCAGATCCTCAGCAGACCATTCGGTATTTTGGCTCCAGATAAAGTCGTTCATGGCTTCTTCACGGTCTAGATCATCTTCGATCTGGTTGATCCGACGGAGGCGGTCCTCACGTTGAGCTGCGAGATACCTCTGGACGGAAGACTCTACACCGTTAGCGTCAGTAGGAGGAGCATCTGCACTGCGAGGGGTGGTAACAGAGACAACAGGAGAGAACTCCGAAGCCTCAGGGTTAAAGTTGGGGACGCTGCGGGGGATGGGGGCTCGAGAAGAAGATGATCCGGGACGGGTGGGTGGAGGAGTGGTGGAGTCAGAAAGTCCGCGAAGATCAAGACGCTGAGGAGTACTAGAAGGAGATTTGCGAGAGTGTGATTTGCTATCAGAAGATCCAGTTTCGGATCCACGGAGAGCCAGGCCCTGCTGTCCCTGCGGTCTCTCAATACGGTCAGACATCTTGACGGTGGTCTCGAAGATGGTGATAAAGGTAAGTGGAATAGAAGTTTTGAGGCTGTCGAAAGTAGTTGTGTTGATGTAGGCTGTTGATGATGGTTAGCAAGATGTGGTTTGCGGAAGATACTAAGAAAGCTTGATGAGGAAAAGAAAGCACGAGATGATGGGAGAATGGGAGGGTTTTGTACTAGACCAGAAGAACATCAAGATACTTACAGGCATCATGTTCCGCGCTCTCATATATCAGTGTCCATGGGAATACGAAGCTCGATCGGAAGGTCGGGTTGATGATAAGTCTTTGTTTGCCGTACTCGGAAGTGTCAAGGCGATAGCATCGATGCCTTTCACTCAATGAAATACACGCGCGATAAGAGGTTACTCTTTGTTGCCTTGTATCCAGCAGTCCGGCTCCTTATTGTTCCTTGATGAATAAACAGAGTATTGTTAAGATAGAAGATTAACAATGAAAAGTCGATTAAATGTGTTGAAGGACCCAAGATTTGAACACAACAAGATCTGGAAACATTGATGCACAAAGAAGAATCGTCGCTTGTGATGATCCGTATGAGAACAAAGAACGCTGCCCCAGAACGGCAAGTACGAACATGGACCTCCACATCAAGTTGATCCTGGGCCAGGAACGACCGACCACGTCTCAGGTGTAAACACCAAAAGCCCATCCTGACGCATACTTTCAGGATCCAAATACAGCGTTAAATCTATGTTCGGCCTATCGACATTGGATACTCGCGCGATCAGGTAAATAATAGACGAAGCCCGTGGTGAGAGTAGCGTACTCGAGCTTTCTTGCATCTGTATAAAGGAAGTTGTCAGCTAGCAATCCGGAATACCGACCTGAAAAAGACTTACCCTTTGGTACTGTCGCTTACTCATGTAGAATGGAGTGCGACTATGTCCGGTAGTGGACTTGACTTCAATCATGTACACAGGCTTCTTGTCCTGCCAGGCTCTTTGGTGGAGGTATCCTTTGTCCACCAACTGCCTGGTCAGCTCCTGCTTGCGATCGTAGTAAACAATGTCCGCGGTTTCTTGGCCAGTCCATGGTAGCATATCGGAGTAGTCGGGATGAATGGTTATGAACTTTCTCATATGGCTTTGCCAATTGTCCCTACCGAACCGTGAGAGAGCTGGGTTCATTCGAAGAAGAAGCTCAAAGACCTGAGCCATGTGTCAGCTGTACTTCTTGGAAGTAAGAACTAAGATCAACTTACATATAGCTCACCGAGAGCCCCAACGCGCATATCGCGTTCGCGGGGTCCATGCGTGCGAAATCGTTGTGAAAGCTCGACCTCCTCGTCAACTTCTGGCAACGCACTGAACAGCCCAGACATGCCGTAGGTACCTCTACTAGGAAGCTCCGCCTTAGTGGCAGCAGAAATGACATTGCTAATCAAGTTCAAGTAGTCTTTCTCATCGTCGATCGCGGGGTGTAGTGTGGTGCCGTCTAGGCTTTCGAACTGGAACGCCGAGCTTGATTGCATTGAAGATGAGGATCCGAAAACAAAAGCTGGGTGACTGGCTCCTGGGGGAGGTGTTTGTCCGGCACCCGTTCTGCCTGCCTCTATACTATTGGCCGTCGGTGTGTGCCTGCGATGTTCTGATATTTGTCTGCTCTGATCAAAATAGTCTGGCGTGGATGAAGTTGGTGTGAAAAGCTGTCGCCCAGTAAGAGAAGGATTTGGTGTAGCTGGGCTTCTTTGCCGTATGGGAAGGTCTGACAATCTCGGTGGAGATCTGATATCAGCGAATTGATGAATGATGGAGCCTTCCTGGCTGGGAGTCTGGTCTTCTTGGAGCTCTGTTTCCGATAAGAATGGAGACGTAGCATCAACCGTCAATCCACTGTCAGCTTGGTTGTAGCTTTCCGCTCCCTCATGTTCGAAATCGGCATCATGTGCATCATGTGAATCATTTGCAAGTAAAGGATCCTCTGTACCTGCATCACCCAAGCTAGACTCTCTGTCATTATCCGTGTCGGAGACTGATGCTGGGATTGAGACATCGACAATTCCCTCTGCCTCCAGGATCTGACACATGTTGATAAGAGGAGCATTCAAGACAGCCGTCACAATCTGCGCAGCCTTTGGTCCCGAGTGGTTGAGTTGTAATGTCACCGGATCCGTCATCATCCATTCCAGCAAGCGTCGCGGAAGGGTTGAGAAGTAACAAAATCCTTGAGTCTTAGGATCTCGCGGAACATAAACGTTGAGAACATCATCGTCTTCACGCAGATGCAGTTCACTTTGCTCTTGAATGTGAACTATGCTTTGTCCATCTTGAGACAGATGAAGCTCGGATGAGATACCGTCAGTTTCGTAGACTTTCGTGCCATTGAGGATGTGGTAGAGTTCCGCGTCATCGTCTTGGGTGCGGGGGCTATTGAAGTGCACTGCAATTCTGAAACAACAATTAGCTCTACTAATTGAATTGATAGCCACAGGCAAAGTACCTATAAAGACCTTCGGCCTTCTGTTTGATCTCCCGGTCAGGGTACTGTAGTTTGTTCATGCGCCCACCTGCCACAGTCGAGATCTCCCGAACAGAAGAGGAGAGATACCTAGATTCTAGATCGAGCCAAGAGAGAAACGGTCGTAGCCGACGAACTTCATCGAGTGTAAAGTCCAACGTCTTGGCACGCGGAGTAAAGATGTCGCTCATGACCTTTCGGTCGGCAATCGCGAATTGCGTATGACCCGACTGAAGTTTCACTGACCCATTTGGGTACTTAACAGGGAAGATTGTTCCCCTGAAGACTGGTACTGCGTCAGGTACACGCTCTGCTGACGCTAACAAAGAATTGAGTGCCCAAATTGTTTCTTTGACTGCAGTGATAGATGGGGACGGAACTCTAGCCCCCATCTCTTTGAGCTCGTCATATGCCATGTCTAGTGTGAGCTCTTGCACACCAAGGAAGCCCACGAAGAAACTCTCGAGATCAGGGTAGAGGTCATTGAGAGCTACTCTGCCACGAATTTGGGTGGCGCTAGACCATAGACACTCGCTGACCGTGTACCAGCGGCTGATGCTGCCATTGTTGAAGTATATCAACTGCTCCTGAGTAAATGCTTGCCTGGTTATGTATTAGCTGGATGCCATATTGATGTAGCGGGCCGGTACCTGAGCTTCGCCGCATCGTCCTTCATCAAGCTCTGGCTTTCTGAGCCTAGGGCTTCGTATATGTCATTCAACCAGTCGAAGTCCTTGCTTCCCGTGACCTTCAACCTTCGTATCTCGTCCAAGTAGTTATCCCAGGAACAATCCTTGACACCTAAGGTCATCTTGAAAAATTGTCGCAAGACGTCGAGATCCTCTTCGGATCGATTGAACGTTGTTCGGTAGAGATGTGCAAGGGGATATGCCGTCTGCATGTCTTCTCGTGCGTTCCAAAGACACCTGTAAGGTGATACCCATGTTGCGGGTCGAGATCCGTCTGCGGGGATATACACAAGGTTTCCGTCCTCGATCGCTTTTCTACGACTGTCAGTAGATCAACTTGTGGTACTAGGATACTAACTCACTTTGCTTCGGCTTGGGAGTCAAGAAAACTGTCCGCCTCTCGACATCGTGCATGAATGACCTCGTAAAGATCCAAGACTCTGGCGTTTCGACGCATTCCAGCTGCAGCATTACTATAGCGGATCGTCTTGAGGATGCTTAGGTAGAACCGGAGATCGTCAGTGTGACCAACGCCAAGGTGGTCGACCAAGAAACCCCATTTGGCTGTGTAGGTACTTGATGTAATAGGTTCACCCAAGTCCAGGAAAGGGAAGCTCTCATCCTCAGCATAGCGAGAGTGTTTACCTTCTAGTTCTGGCAAAGGCAGATAGGTCGTCGACAAGGGCTCTGTCAAAGAGAACTCGTCACTGCCCTTGCACAAAACGTCCATCCCGCGCAGCTCTGCAATTAGTTCACTGGAGGCTATTACTCTAACTTGTTCGGCCTCCCATACGCGTTGCAGGGCACCCAGAAGACGTTCAGGCCTATGCTGCTCAATGTAGCGGAACGCAGAAGACATCGTTAGCTTTCCTGCGCTGCTCTTTAGCAGCCGGACATTACGCCGTAGACGGAGTCGCATTTCCATCCATTCTTGCCAACTCCAGACAAGACCCTGAGGCGTCATCGGTTGGTCGACGAGGTATTCATCATTGAGAAAAGAAACATTTAAGCCGGGAGCATCCTCGCTCGGTGAAAGTAATTGGCGTGGTCCGTATTCGTCATCCGTTGGTATGTAGACATTCTTTTTGAATGGCTGACGGGCGCGACGTTGTTGGTCGTACACGGGGTATCCTTCCAGAAAGGGTTGGACCTCTCCATCTTCTAGAAGACCCTCCGAAAGATACATGAACTTGAGGTGGATGACGGACGCCGCGAGAGCTGCCTCATCAGAAATGAGAACATATTGCTTCTGCATGATTAACGCCCTGACATCTTTGATTTGCGCCTCAACAACGCCAAACTTGTCATATAAAGCGCGTCGGTCAGGATTCAATGTCGCATTTGCATCAAGAAGCTTTAGACCAAGGTCTTCGGGAATGGCAAGCTGTCCCGAAGAATGAGAATAGAAGAGAGGACCGTCGCTTGCAGAGACCCATTCTCCGGTCGCCAGCGGGATAAATGCCAACTTTCCGAGCAGCGTCTGGACACGCCCAGTACACGCCGGATTCTTTAGTAACATAAGCGCTCGTGCTGCGAGTGAATGCCACTCATTTTCCGTCTTAGGGCCCTTCATCCTGGACTTTTCGGGTCCCCTTGCCAGATCGATCTCAACTCGATCAATCACCTCTTTCGTGGTGATAGTGCCCAGGCCATACGGCTCCAACAGTTTGAGGTCAGTATGTGTATACTCCTTAGCTAGATAGATCTCTTTGTCGTCAATGTCCTTAAATAATGGATTGCCATTACTATCACGTAGCCACGGCTGAAGGCGACGGAGCCTGTCGATGTAGTCCAGTTGTCCAGATCCGAGGGTGCGGAGTATCCTGACCTCCATTATTCTCTCTTCAATCTCCTCTAGGAGACCGAGCCAGAAACCGTCCCAAGGGTAAGTGTTCCGCTGAGGTAGCCATCGCATCCACTGGTATTGAAGTGTCGGGTGATGACAAAACTCTTGGATCGCTTTGATCAAGCAGTCTGCGATGCCTTTCAAAAGGGCGCGGTTCCGGAGCGAACTAACTACAATACCCTGGCGACTGGCTTCCGTGACGAAGTCCGTGTGTATGAGGAACTATTCATCAATAAATGTTAGCTCGCTGATGAGATGTGACGTGTTCAAACGAAATCCCCAATTACCTTGAAGCCCATCGGCCGCATAGGAAGAAACGCAAAGACATCTTGGTTCTCAATGATCGGAGTTCCCGAATCAGTCAAAGGAAATGCCAGCACGACTTCAGTCGAAGAGTCGGCGCGGTCCTGTTCTTCCGAGTAAGTTCTGTTCTCGCTTCGAGGGATATTCTCAGCGATGTGCTTAGTGACATGGTATCGTCTCTCCTCTACACCTTCAGAAGCTTTCTTTCGAACGGTCACTGGGTTGCTTCCGTGGAGGGAATAGGTAGTAATCGATGTTTGAACATTACCTTCGTCGAAAAAGGATACTTGCACCTTGCGTAGCTTCCGTAAGAAGAGGAGGATCGTGTGCTGCAAGTCTTGGAACTGGAGGCGAATTGTTTGGCGTCGTCTTTCGTCTTCTTCTGGATCCTCACTTGTATGAAGCAGTAGAGTAATGCGAGTAAACGAGTCACCCAACTCCTCCCCTGCCTCCTCCCAAACAGGCGTGACCATTCCAAGTCCTGAATCTCCCTTGCGATGCGTGAAAGAGAAAGAAAAATCGTTTGACTGGATATGCACCTTCCAAGCCGCCATGAAAACAGACTTGAACCCGATGCCTTTCTCTCCGATGTAACCGGCCGCGCCAACCTTTGAACTTTTGCCAATCGCGCAAATTGCTTTCAAGTTCTCATGAGTGAAGCCATTCTCATTGCATTCAATCGTCACCCTATCTGGGTATACGTTGAAAGAGATGAAAGGGTCTTTGCCTTGAGACACTACAGTGCTGTAATTGTTGTCATCGGCATTCTGAAGCAACTCGAACACAAATCTAGCATTGCTCGTGTAAAGATTCTTTGCAAGCCTAAAATAAATGTGAGCGCCTTTTCACTAGCCATGACCCGTTTGTGATTGGAAACTCATACGTACGTCAAAACCGCAGAACCGATCATCTCATCCTTTCGGAGCAGCGCTTCTTCCACTTCGCGCCGAAGCTCAGGGTTGATATCACCGATCCGCGCGAGTTGTTCTTCGCCAAGGTAACCCCGTTCTTTCGCGATCTCCTTCACCAGGTCTCGCGCCGCGCGATCGTGGGGCCTGGCCGATAGAGCGTCATCGGCGACCATTGTTGCATACGAGCTGGTGGACCCTTTACCCCGGCTGGACCCTGAAGCTGTCAACCGCCGTTAAACTGGTGGGCCTTGCAGCGAGGAGAAGGACAGAATATTTGACAGACACCTCACAGGACAGCCGCGCGTTGGCCTGTGAGCTTACCGGCCTGGGATAGACGTCTTTCTTGCTAGTGAGAGAAATTTGTCCACTTTTCCAAGTTGTGACTCGTACGAGGCCGGAACGGTGCAGGAGAAAAGATGCAGGGGCTTTCAGCTTCAGACGCAGAACGCGAGAGTGATTGGCTCGGATTATTGCCAAGGTGTCAGGCCTTCTGGTTGAACCCTGGTCGATTGGAATTTGTTATTGCTTGCTTTTGGCAGAAGACGAATAGTGACTTGGGGATTGCTAACCTGTTGCGCAATGATTGAGAAGATATCCTGTTGTTTTATAATTGTAAACAGCGCCCAAAGCCGTGCTCATCCACAAGGGTAGCGGGATGTTAGCAGAGGCAGAATCCGATCTGAGGGGCATAGCGGAGTCGACGCCCCTAAAGCCTGCCTACTCCCGGTCACTAACAGAATCCACTTACAAGACAACAACCTGGTCGATCTGAGAAGCACTTCATGGTCACTAGTGGTATGTGATAATGTTCAGCTGTCGTAATGGTCCTTTCTGTATTGGAATAAGATTTAATTGTGGGTTTGGTTGTCCTTGAAAGCCATCCGTCCTACGGCTTACTGCTGTGAACCTTTCACCAGATATCCTTCCAATGCTTCCCCACAGTATCAAACTTCTTCATGTCCATTACGACTTCAGACGTGCTCAAATCCCGCTAGGTCGATTAAGAAGCCATTCCAGAGAGGAAACCAGACTTCAATGAAGCGAACTTCTCAGTGGCCTCACGAAGCTTGTCTGCTTGCTCTGCAGTGAAAGAAAAATTGACAGCCCGACGAGTCACTGGAGTGAGGCCACTGTTCTGGACTTCTTCGCCCTTCTCCTGGCTGTGAACAGAAACTTCAGGTGTCTGATGTGCCCAACGACTGGAGTGAATACCTTCCTCACGATCAAGTCCGTTCTGGACAACTGTCAAACAAAGGTTAGCATGGTATATATTGCTAAGAATAAGTCGTGCCCTTACCAGAGTTGGAAATGGTTTCATCGTCATTCTTAGGCTTACCGTTATCGGTGTCAAGGGTAGACGCGCCGTCCTTGACAGAGTGAGAATCAAAACCATCAGGCTCATTAGTGACACCTTCAGTCACAGGAGCATCAGTCCAAGAGTCGATGGTGGGGGCAGATTTGGCTTCGGTGTGCTCCGGAGCACCACTATCAGAGGGTTCGATGGGAGCAGGCTTGTCGATGGCGACCTCGACAAAAGATGCTTCAGCAGCGGCGGGGTCGACGACAGGCTTGGTGTCAACCTCAACCCAGACATGCTCCTTAGCGGGCTCGGGGGTGGTGGGTTTGGCCCTGGCAGCCTTGAACTCATTGGCCTTGTCCTCAGAGTGGTAGGGACAAGCGGACTTGGAGTGCCAGAGCTTCTTGAGAAGCTTAGCATGCTCTTCCCAGGCCTCCTTGTTGACGGCGGGGCGCATGAGAAGCGCGGACTCTAGGATCTCCTGATCCTTGCGACGGTCGCCGACAACATCTTCACGCTCAGTGCACGACGCACATCGCAGCTTTGCGATGTTAGAGAGATCGATACCCTCGGTGGGAATGTCGCGGCCGATGGTGCCGCAAGTGCCAAAGAAGCAGATACAGCTGCCACAAGCGCCATCGCAGACGATGCGGTCCTGGGCGACCATGTGGAGCTTGCCACAAGTAAAAGAGAGAGTGGGGGAGGTGGACGGAGCGCATTGAGCGATGGTGACCTTTTCTACACACATCCTGGCGAGTGGTAGAAGGGTAAAAAACCTAATGAGTGTATGCTTGGTACGCGCAGGTGGGCTGCAAAACACAAGATAATGTGAGTATTGAGGATTATGAAGAAAGAAGGGGAAGAGGATGCGAGACAAGGAGATAGCTTACCTGCGAAAGCTTCGTGATCAAAGACCGGTAACTCCTCAAGCTGTTGGGGATGCGGTGTATCGGGGAAGGAGGAGGAAAAGAAGAGGGGCACAGAGAGCGAGAGGTAGGCGATTTGTTTTGGCCCTAGGCATTAGGCAGCTGCGGGCCGAATGGAAGAGAAGCTACAAGAGCGTAGGGAAGTTCGGGAAGGCGCTGCCTAGTGCTGTGAATTGGTACTTGCACAGCCGCTTGATAGTTGCCTAGAAATAGGTGAACGAAACAGCCGGAATAGGGGTTTGCTTCGGGTCTCAGTGCCCAGAAGGCCAGGGGACCAAAACCGCCTCGAAGAGATGTGATCCAAGGTGAAAGCCACTCCGTGTGATAAGAATCGCTACTAGACAAGTAGAAGTGCAAAAGAGTAGAAATAAAATCACAGCAGCCCTACTCGATATGTCGAAAACCACAGCTGATATAATACACGAGTGTTGAATGATATTAAGGTGTCATCCATGGAAAAGGAATGTTTGGGTATTGCATTCACAGATCTAGTAAAGCCCATGCAGGTCAGTTGCGCATTAGTAAATGGACATGTAATGTTTCTAAACCCGTGAATAACAACCGAACGGTACTGTGCTTGTGCCTCTAGTTAGCGGCTCAAATTTGATGAATGCAACTGAAAAAGAACTGCCAAAACAAAGACCACGACGAAGAGAGCACTATGCCCAATCGCTCTTCGTCGAATACAAATAGTGTATTACCCAACCCTTGGGCGGTACCGGGTATTACAAAATCAGACTTGATTCTTTGTATAGGCCTCAACGAGAGTTTGGATAATTGTATGAGTTTATCTCTAAATCAGATTAGAAACGACAATATCCAAACAACACTGTGGAAGAAAGGAATATCATAAGACCCCTTTCACTATTAGTCGTTGATCCAAAAGGTAAGACAGCGTGTTTACTCTTTGAGAATGTTTGATACGTCACACTGACTTACTACTTACTCGATATGAGGATTGTAACCAGAAGCCCAGTAACCATCCGAACAAATCGCATTATTTACGGATCCCGTCTACGATGCATATCTCCACAACATGGAGTCGGCCACTCTTTGAGCTGAGCAGTTCCAGTCATTAACATGGTGATTCTCTCGTATCAGACGGATGTTGTGTCGGGAAAGGACATGAGAGAAACCATGAGCATAGAGACGAGGCTATAGCTGGAGCTCAAGCAGCTATTATTTGTCTATTTTTATGCGCACCCTCTATCTATCTAGTCAAACTTCAACATTTTACGCTGATATAGCTGTCGCACATGACTCGAACACTTGATCTCTCTGCAACATCTTGACTCAACATCACCTCGGAGTCTCAGTAACCATCCGGGCAGCCATTCGGTTGTTCAGTAACTTGCCAATGTCCGCCAAGCCAACAACTTATGTAACTTCTAGAACCAAATTTTCATCTAATCAGAGGCTCAGACCTTGGCGAGAGGGTGAGCACAACCAAGAGAACAGGCAGCAGAATTAAAGATTGGGTCCTTCTCCATAACAAAGACCGAGCGCATTAGTGGAACGCGTTTGCAGTGCTGAAAGTCGGGGTAAATTGGGTCAAGTTCCACAATATGGAGAATTAAAGCCTCAATCCGTGTCGATGATCGATTGAGTTTATTTGAACATCCATCATGGCAGACGTTGATTGCATCAGAACTTACCAAAGGACTAATGATGTAAGCGTTTGTGTGTTGCTAGTCAGACTGGACCACAACGGTGGGCAGACAAGATAAGCTTGTTCGCTTCCACGTGTAACAAATCCGGGGTTGGTCAAATACACCCAAATCCGATGTCATTCCCGTAAACGAAAGAGAAAAACTTGCTGTCAGACAAAGAAAAATTGACGTCAAGTGTAATATTTGCTCGACAGAATGTGACGCACGCCCAGACTAGCGCCAAGCTACCCTGTCGCGTGAGGGTCACATATTTAAGCTTAATCAACTCAACTTTTGGTGCCCCACGAACAAGGGTCTTCTTCCTTTGGCGTCGCCGATCGCACTACGGGAGAGACATCTTTAAACTTGGCGGGTCGACGGGTCTAACAGTCTTGAGAGATCCGACGATGGTGAGTTTGGACTGTTGATCAATTGGCTTTGGACAGAAGTTAATTTTAATGATTCTACGGTAGGGCCCTGGTCTTCACTCCCTAGGATGACCGTGCAGGCCAGTGGTAGCCTCCACTGCTTGACGCGAAAACACCAAACCTCAGCACTGCAATCACTTTTTCTCGCAATGAAAACAACAAAAACTGCATTCCGTCACACTACATAGCTCTTCCTCTTTCAGCCTCCGTTACATCCGCCGCGTCATCATAAACCAACATCAGCAAAACAGAACAGAATGTGCACTTCTTTCTCACCTCTTCTGGGCCAACGTCATACACCGGGTTGCCCAGACAGGGATACACCGAAGCTTGAGCCGCGCCCAGCCAAAGAAAACGGACTACGAGATGGCGATCATCTTGGCGAACTCTCCACTCCTCCAGTATCAAACGGTTTGCTCATCTTGCGGAGAAAACCCCGAATCCTTCTGGGGATTCATATAATAATCTGGATGCTCCTCTCCAGGTTGTTGGTCTACTTTGGTTTTATTCCCAGTCAAGCATTCGGTTGATAAGAATCCGGGGCCCCAAATATTTACCCCAGACTCAAAGCTTGTCAGTTTACCTGGGCTGGTCATCCTTCCCATCTACTATCCTGTCTTGCTTGAACCAGAGGCTACTGCTCAACCGGCGCCACCATGCCGCACCCAAGAGTGGACAACGAAGCTCCTTACGAGGAAGAATACATCAACGATAGCCATCGCAACTCTAGCAGCAATGGCACCTTCGTCAATGACAACCCCAACAACATCGGTGGCGAGCGTCGCGTCTCCAAGGCTACCCTTCTGCGCAACCCTCTAGCGGGTATGAGCCGAGCAGAGGTCCTTGCTGATGTTGATGCTTTTGTCGACTCCAAGGGCCTTGGCGAGTACCGAGAAGACTTCCGAAAGGGGGCTCTCGTTGCCCAAGTCAATAACACTCCTGGAGCCTTCGAGAAGATCGACATGCTCACCGAAGATGAAAAGGCTGTGCTCCGAAAGGAAGAAACCTCTCGATGGCACCAGCCTTTTGCCTTGTACTTCCTTTGCACTCTTTGTGCTGGATCGGCTATTGTGCAGGGAATGGATCAGACCGCTGTCAACGGTGCTCAAGTATGTCTCTTCCTAAAACCAGAAATGGATCCGAGTTTCTAACAATTACCTAGGAGTTCTATTTCGAAGAGTTTGGCATCACAAATGAATGGATGCAAGGTTTCACCAACGGAGCTCCCTACCTGTGCTCTGCTCTTATCGGATGCTGGACTAGCCCTATTCTCAACAAGTACACTGGTCGTCGTGGAACTATCTTCATCTCTTGTGCCATCTCAACTATCACCGGTATCTGGATGGCTGCCACTACCTCGTATGTCTCCAACCCCTGCCCAACATAATCTTACTAACGTCATACCAGTCTCGGAAACTTCCTCGCTGCTCGTTTCATGCTCGGTTTCGCCGTCGGTGCCAAGTCAAGTACCACCCCCGTCTACTCAGCCGAGTCTACGCCCAAGAACATCCGTGGTGCTCTCACCATGATGTGGCAGATGTGGACTGCTTTTGGTATTGCTCTCGGTTTCATCGTCTGTGTCGCGTTCGAAAACGTCACCATCATCGGCGGCCCAACCTCCCCTTGGAGATGGATGATGGCTTCGACCTCTGTCCCTCCTCTGATTGTCATGCTACAGGTCTACTTCTGCCCCGAGAGTCCTCGTTGGTACATGGAGCGCGGACAGTTCGACAAGGCCTTCCGCTCTGTTCGAAAGCTCCGTTTCTCCCCTGTTCAAGCTACACGAGACATGTACTACGCCTACAAGCTGCTCGAGATCGAGCGTGGTGAGAGAGAGGGCCGAAACTTGCTCAAGGAGTTCTTCGCTGTTCGCAGAAACCGACGTGCCGCCCAAAGTGCCTGGTTTTGCATGTTCATGCAGCAGTTCTGTGGGGTCAACGTGATAGCATATTACTCAACTTCCATCTTCCGTGATGCCAGCTACACCCTCTCTGAAGCTCTTCTTGTCTCCATGGGTGGCGGTTTGATCAACTTCCTCTTCGCCATTCCCGCTATCTATACTATTGACACATTTGGTCGACGAAACCTTCTGCTTGTCACCTTTCCACTTATGGCGGCCTGTCTCTTTTTCACCGGCGGCGTGTTCAACATCCCTGCTGAAAACCAGCAGGCTCTCATTGGTACAGTGACTACAGGTCTTTACCTATTCATGGCTGTTTATTCTCCTGGTCTCGGCCCCGTACCCTTCACATACAGTGCTGAGGCATTCCCTCTACATATTCGAGATATTGGTATGGCATCTAGTACTGCTATCACTTGGGGTTTCAACTTTATCATTAGCTTCACCTGGCCAGCTCTACGCCGATCGTTCGGTAACACTGGCGCTTTCAGCTGGTACGGCGCTTGGAATATCTTTGGTTGGGTTTTCTGCTACTTCCTGCTCCCCGAGACTAAGAACTTGACACTTGAGGAACTCGATATGGTCTTTGGTGTCAGCAACCGAGAGCATGCTTCCTGCTATGCGAGAAAGCTGCCTTGGTACCTCAAGAAGTATCTCCTTCGCAAGGATGTTCCTCCATTCCCTCCTCTATATGAATTTGCTGCCAACGATGGGCATTATCCTCAGGAGAAGCCTGATGCGAAGCATGTTGAGGGTAACAATCTTACCCCAGAATCTGGTGACAGGGAGATCATGACCGAGCGTAGATGAGCGCCAAGCAGTATGAAGATTCTAAGGCGAAGATGTGGGGGAATCATATCTTGGGTAGGAGTTCCATAACGATGGAATCTTTTTTGGAGTTATAACGGAAGAACTGGACAGATGCATGGAGTATACGTATATTGACGCTGCTCTTGCGGCATAATACTATCTAAACGTAATTGGAAATCGAAATCAAAGCAACTGCGAGTTGAAATACCCCTCGTGACTATTGTATCAGTCTATGAAGGCAAAGCGCGCCACTTAGCACATCTCACACTCCTACGGACACTTATCACTACAACACTATGCAACCATCAAGTCAAATTCACCCACGGGGACCTACAGCCGAAAAATATTCTTATCGAAAGGACTGGATCGGATAGGTCACAAAGATATAAGGTCAAAATTATAGACTGGGAGATCTCTGGATGGTATCCAGAATACTGGGAATTTTGCAATGCTACAATCGCAGGTCGTTTTCGTCCGGAATGGCTGGATCTGGCGCAGCATATCATGCAGATCTATGTACCAGAGTACCTAATGCTCCAGATAATCCGCGGCCTTCTGTTCTATTAAGCGTCACACCACTGATGGTTTAGGTAGCCTGCCATGGTTGGAAGTCATTCGGTAAAGGTCATGTGAAAACAGTACGGCAAGCATTTGATGTTTTGTCTTTGGTATTTTTTTTGCTGAACTGTGCCGCCAGTACCAACGTTCTAGAAAGCTACCTTGATAGCTGTAGGCTTCCGAAGAAATTTCTCCCGAAAAGACAGATTTGTTGCCCAGATACTAGTTAAGCTGGTGCGCACTTTTGAATATACATCTATTGTGGATACGTATCTATAGTGACTAAAAACAGTTGCAAGGGCAATAACTAGGCACTCAATGGCCGTTGCCAACTCTAAAACAACTATTCAACAAGACTTTGACCATAGCCTCCCTGATACCGACCATCGAAAACACTGGACAGCAATTTCAATCAGTACAAAGAAACACTATTATCTCAAGAGGGTCCAATTAGTTATGATGTGATAGTCTGCCGGTTTTGAGATGTACTTACGAAGCTTGCTAGATGCGTTATAGTGGTGAACCATTCAAGAGGAGACTAAGGTCACGTGGTGGTACGTTATCGCCGAAGACTTTCCTTACCGATCAGATAGTTCCTAAATGTAGCTCCTTGACGTACGTCTTGCTGATAGGGCCTGACCTGCCTGCGCAATAGACTGCATCCCCTGCCGCGTCCTCATCTACCTACACACTGAGCCTCGACCGTGACAGGAAAGACATGAAAAAGGACACGGAAACAAAAGGGTTGGGCGAGGTGAAAAGCGCGTGATCTTTGCAGCTCTATACATATCATTTCTCCTGCAAATTGACATAGAAATGAGTGCTTTACATCTTGTTGTGTTGCAATGGCCCGTAAAATAATTTTATACAGGCATCAAGCTGCAGCTTACGCTCTGTTTCCACCGCATGATTGGTGGACGATCCATGTCTTCAGCTGACTGGGGAATGCTTCTGATACTTATCCTTGAGAGGGACTTTTGGAACTCCTGCAGGTGAGTGGATCGTAGACAATACGATAAGTTTAGAATTAAGTATGGCACCGGCTTCCCACCCGACCTCTACTGATGCACAACCTTCCGCCTCATTTACAGCAGGTATTCTGAACACCATTCAGTTCTATAGTTGGCCATCATTGACTCTTGTAATGGCCACCTAATGCCCCTCTGAGAAACCGTCTTTCGTTTATATCTTCGTCATCGATGCCTCGCAAGGCTTCAAAATCGCGCAATGTCGGGTCCTTCGAAGCGGCTAATTGACCCTCCTTCAGAGATTGAGTTGGAATCACCGTTTGAATCACCAAGTATCGGAGCCTCGTGGCCACCTACGCAATCACAACGATATCCAAACTCGTTCATGAACTCATTCAAGAGCGCGTTCAGAGAAGCATGGTATGATGTGAGCTCTTTGCAACGGCTGAAATCTACTCAATCGCGTCGTGTGGGTATGCGGTTTTTAGCCATCATTTGGATATTGTTCTTGTTGGCTTTATTGTTCTACTTTCCACTCGAGATGTTTTCTAACTATGAAAGTGCTT
Organism: Fusarium cf. aywerte; assembly: GCA_011034095.1. Lineage (NCBI taxonomy): Eukaryota > Fungi > Ascomycota > Sordariomycetes > Hypocreales > Nectriaceae > Fusarium > Fusarium cf. aywerte. Next base: position 1,079,509 of record WETZ01000003.1, on the reverse strand, counting down.
GTCAGCCAGATGGAGACTTTTATATCGATGGAGTAGACAATATTAATAGTGATTTCTCGTATCGCGTTAATTGGTGGACTTTGGAAGGCTTTTTCGAGGTAACGCTCAGCTGGGGCAAGCTCAGCTTTACGGCTGCTAAAGTAATCGATGTGGCATGGGACTTGGTTAGACCAATTTCAAACATGAAAAGATACTTGTACTGACTCAAACTTCATCAGGTCGTCGGTCGAGGTGGTCAGGCTATCATGTCTCTTGTCACGTGGCGCGTGTTCACCGAATATCTCGAGGTGTCGATTGCCATCAAGCCGGCTACATATATGACGATATGGCTTCTAAGATTCCATCAAGACACCTCATCGCTATCGACTTTACGCCTGTTTATCCAATTCTTCCAATGTCGCCTTGCATCAAGAGCTGCAATGTGTATCATGGCTATGACGCTCTTGTTCATACTTGCATTCCCTACCATTGCTGGTTCAATGACTGGATATGCTACGTTTAACGAGCCTTACGTCACCTCAAGTAGCGGAAAGCTATTCCCGTTCTCCGATGTGCGTCCCGTCGCTTACATCATTAATGATGGAAAGAGGACTACGGAGTTTAGCGACAATTACATTGTGCCTTGGAAAGGAGGTATGTTTGGGAACAGGATATCGTCTCTCCGGAAACAATGCTAACGAGTTGTTTGAGACGGATCTTCCGCCGATGCTCAACAACCCTGGACTGTATTTGACAAGTGCTACAATGATACAGAGGAATATGTGGAGGAGGGATGCAAATTGCAATCGGATATTTCACAATGTTGGTCTTGATATCGACCTGCCAGTATCCAAGAGACTAACTAAAGGCATCAAAAAACAGATATTCAACGCTACGGATTAAATGCATCTGGAGGCAACGCCAATGGGTCTCATGAAAAGACCACGGAATTTCGTGGTCAGACCATAGATTGGCCGCCACTTAACATTTCGGCATATTTCCTTCCAAGCCCATTCTATTACAGCTGGACTGGGATAGAAAACAAATCCTTTGGAGGGGATCTATATGAAGATTCAAATAGAATGGCTTACGTCGTCGACAACGATGTTTACAACTTGACCCAACTGGAACAGAATGGCATCTGTCAACCGACAAAGGGAGATGTAAGATGACCAGGAGATCAAAGCTGTGTGCGGGCTAACAACTACCAGGACTCGGTCCAAAGATATAGATGGGGCTTCTCCTTCTTACAGCTTTACTTCGTCATAATTCTCTTACTCCTGTGGTCTATTAGTCTCATGGCCCTTTGGAAACAGGCTCATGACACCCTGAGACTCAACAACCGCGGCACTCCACCCGAAGAATGGAAGGGACTCCTGGACTTTACAGAGACAATTAAAGTTCAACTTGAACAAGCTGATATAGTTATCGACAACTTGACGGACAAAGAGCTCGAAGAAAAGATTCAGACGGTTTTATATGGTGGCTCTATCTCGTCAAAACCCTTATCCACTCAACCATTGAGCACCTGGCGCTGGCTAGGTCGGAAAAAATGGTGGATTGTTCGAATATTCTATACCGCGGCGCTGATTGTATTAGAGCACTTCCTAAGGTTTGGCTCGCCTATAAGCGATTACGACCTGGTAAGTAATTTTGATCCACTCCTCTTTTCGCCATGCTATGCAGCAATGTGCCTGATAGTCGCGGTTACCCTGGGGGAGAACGTAATCAAGGGAAGTGCCATCTTCGTATCGGCATGCGCACTGTGTGTCCCATTCTTCTTTTACAGAGTGACACACCGAGATGCTGTTTTGCCTGGAGTTTTCCTTGGCTTATACTTGGTGTTTGCGGTTGGGTCCACGAAGCGAAGCCGAGTTGTGTTGTTCGGTGTTCCGTTCTTTTGTAATTATTTTGCTGTTTTGATTTGGTTCTTGTATACTTATTGACTTTACGATTTTGGTATGAGGGTAATCAGAACAGCATATCGGCTTTGAACTTCATAGCGAAGTAGAGATGAAACAAATGAAAAACAAAACGCAAATACACTTCGAGGCATGACTTGGGATATTGAGCCAGAGTAGGTAACCAGAGCCCTTTAAAGCTTGCCGCAACACCACCATGGCGATCAAGCGATGAATAAAAGAAACCTAGTTTCCCACAACTATAGATCATGCTAACAGACAACATTTTGACAGCGAATATGGGTTCGTGTTACCGCCTCTAATCGTATCCTTACTAGCGGTCCTTCATCTAGAAGCTTAAAACCGCAAATCTCGATGATAAAAAGGTAGGAATACTATCCTGGAGTTCCTGAATAGACCATCAACCGGACTGTTGAGCTTTTGATTGGTTACAGACAAGTCAAATGCGTCATTAACTGGCTTTAGAAGAGTATCATTGGTTGAAGCCCTGCTTACTGATTAGTCCTTATCAAGCATTCTTGTAGCATCGTGGCAGTGCAACCTGTGAAAAGGCTGGCTAGCGTAACAAGGAATGTCGAAAAGCTGACAAGTATTATTCACCTGTATTAAGAATTCACTGCAGCATGTCTTTTTTCTTTCGTTGAGATTTATTTCTCTTCCCCTCACTTGCAGCATTTCCGTTGCTGGCTTCACAGTTGAGACTGGGACAAGCTTCAGAATGATCTCGTTGCTGTCGATATATATCGCTGGTTTCATATTTGCAGCATGCTGCAAATGTGAATCTGTCTTCATCACACCTAAACTAAATAGTGACTCGACCTATGCGGATAATCCCATCTATTCAGCCAACGACATCATCAAAGTGCAGTGGAAAACTGATTACGAAGGCGCCTGCAATCTTTTTATATGGCAAGCATGGCCAAAATTGCCTTGGCAGAATTACCTGAAGATACTGGGTATTATTGATTATCACTCTTCTCAATAGCCCAATCAGCTGACGAGGGTTCACAGACGGTACAACGGACACAAGCTACACATACCATTTGAACTCTTCTACATTCATAACTGAGCCGGCGATAAGAGACGAGTCTGAACTTCCTGTTTTCTACTTTGCGCTGTACACGTCAGACGTGAATAATTCTCTTGCAAGCTCTGGTAATTTCAACGTTTCTGGCTCTATTACGGTGGATGAAACTTCACCATCTGCAACATCTGTATCAATTCCATCAACGACTTCGGCAAATACCGACTCAGCCACTGATTCGGCAACAAATTCACACCCGACAGACTCATCTCGAATTGCAGCAAGTGAATCCAAAAAATCCGGTTTATCGACAGTCGCATTGGTGGGGATCTCAGTTGGCGTTACAGTGGCTGGACTGTTGGTTTCTGGAGTGATAGGGTTCTGTTTATGGAGACGTTTCCGTCGTGGTCGTGGAGGTAGTCAAACGTCAGAATCCAGCTCTGAAGCACCAGAGTTTTCGAAAGCAGAATTGGGCAACACCCAGATATTGCAAATAGGAAGTTCGGAACTTGATTCTGAGCGGGAACCGCAAGAGCTTTGGGATACGCAGAAGATGGCGGAGTTGGGGGATGAAAATAAGATACGGGTCGTTGTTGGGCTTCACGAAGCTCCATGACCTGAATATAACCCACTCATCAATAAGACTTAATAAAAGGCGCTGAATAAAATTAACGAGTCATGATTTTAGAGGTTCCAGAGGGATAGTATAGAATATGATTGCCATTATTTATTGAATCTTATGGATTATAGTAAGAGCTTCACAAACTATCTAGCTATAATCGAGCTTTCACCTTGCCTGCTCTTAGCACTACTTGTATCTTTCCCTAAACTTGCTTACACTCCTTCAAGGCGTAGATCTCAAAGGAGCCTTTACTCGGATTATTAGCTTCACCTTACAATCTGAGAGCGTTCCACTTACCAGCCCATTGATTCAAATCCTCTCCTTTCAAGTCCGACGTCATGTTTTTCATCGCCGAGCAACAGCCATCCGTCATGCCATCGAGGTATACGTTTAGATCACTGCATGTATCTTTGATAAGGACATCTGTGGGCCACCGGCCTTGGTTAGCAGTGGCCGTCTCGAACAGTGTAAGACTATGTCACCTTTGAAGCCTGCATTACCCAGATACTGCTCATACTCGACTACTTGGCTTGCGCCGGCCACACACCCGACATACAAAGCCATGCTATCTTTGATTCTGTCGGGGAGTGGCTTCTTGGCCAGAATGTCGGATATGGCCACCCGGCCTCCAGGTTTAAGTAGGCGAAAGATTTCATTAAACACTTGCTGTTTCTCATTATGCGGGACAAGGTTGACCACACAATTGGAGATGATGCAGTCGGCAATACCATCATCCAGAAGTATGTTGGTGATGCGAGACTCGACGAACTCGACGTTCTTCATGTCACGGTCAGCCCTGAGTGCCAGTGCCTTCGCGAGCATGTCCTGTTCTCGCTCTGCATTAGTCGTTGTTTATTCTTGACCACTTTCATAACTCGCCTTGTTCATGTCTACACCAATAGACTTGCCGGTTGGGCCGACCTGGTTCGCTGACAGGAATACGTCCAGCCCCGCGCCGCATCCCAAGTCAATGACCGTCTCCCCCTGTTGTGATTGGTTTCAGCTTTACTTGTTTCGATACGACGAGATGGACAACTGACCTCCCGAAGTGTAGCAACGGCAAGAGGTGTCCCGCAGCTCAGACCTAAGTTGGCACCTTGAGGAACTGATGCCAGTTCCTCTTGGGAGTAGCCGAAGGCTTTGGCAACTGTGTTGCTATACCTGGCATCTGAGCCCTTGGCTGCGCTGCCGTAGCGTTCGCTGACTTGTGAATATATGTCTTCGGACTTCATGATGATTGAGAATGTTGTGTTCTGGGTTTAAACTTTTTTATAGAGTAACAAGTAGGATATCTTGCGAGCTCAAACAGACTGTATCCCTTCTATATATAATAACGGCTCGATGCGATTGCTACCAATTGCCACGCAGTACCTACAGGAATGTGCACCACCGCTAAGCTAAAAATGAAAGGCTTTTAATGCACCGACGCTCATAAACCAATCAAGGTGCCCATCAGTCATCGAGAAGGGATCAAATCAGGAAATAAGTCGATATGTCATACGGTCCTGCCCAGAAAAGGCAATGACGCGATATGTCACCACGTCAGGCCGCCTCCCCACACAATTAACCACCAGCATATGAGCCCAAGGACCGAAATCCTGTCAACCAAGACACCATGAGACTGTGTTGATTTTGCAACCACGATTGCCCCTCCTCTAACCACCTCTTCCGATCCCCTAAGCCTTGGCCTCTCAAAATGGAACCTGCACGTCAAGCGCCCCTCACATCAAAATGGTCCTTGAAGCCTCAGGATTACAACGCCACTCGAGTTCGTGATAACCAGCGCCGTCACCGCGCGCGTGTCAAGGCTCGCATTAGATCCCTGGAGATGGAGTTGGCGCAGTCCCAACAAGAGTTAAGTATAGCACGAGCTCGAATCAAAGAGATGGAGGCTCTATTTGCTGCTAGGAACTGCTCACATACCAAGAACAGCCACTTCGACAACCCTGCACCAGAGTCATCCAGTCAATTAAATCAAACGATCATCAAACAAAAGCTGCCAGTGGAAGAACATGGACTTTTGGGTGACGATATGGACGAGTCAGAATCCTGCCAATACCTTCCGAGACCTGCGAGTCATCCCTCTGGACAGCAGCAATATGACCAACATGCGACACCCTCGCCTGCCATCGGCATTCCAAATTCAGATCCAATGATGCAATTTTCGTTCCTTTCAGAAAAGTCTGTAGTCGACCCTGCCCTTTTCTCTCTCCTTGCGCAGTATGACCATGACGGTGAACTACCTCTCGTCGTGCCTGGCGAGTCCACAATGCTATGCCGGGTTGCATATGAGATTATATCTCAGCAAGGTCTGGCCAGTTTGGAGTGTTGTGATCTGGAACGACGGCTGAGGCCAGGATTTCGGCGGGAAATCAAGCCAGGCGAGGGGTGCAGAGTTGATACCAAGATTTTGTATGGATTGATAGATTGTCTGAACCCCTTGTGATACGAAGCTTGGAAGAAACAAAAAGAGAGGTTCCATTACTATTTGGAAAATAAGACTGTTGAAGTCTGACGGAGAACTCTACGTCTAAGAACCCGACAACATTGGTGGCCAGCTTGTTGGAGTCCTTATCTTGCGAAGTGTCCAATTCAATACTTACCGTCGGAGCACTTTTTGTGGCATAGCCAGTCTGTTGTAATGTGGAAATACAAGTTCGGAAGCTATAAGTTCGATTTTCGAAAACGTTAGATCGAGTTTGAGTCAGGATTGTATCTATAGATCAGTTTGCAAGATGATACGGCAGCCAGGATTGGTCTCAATCCAAACAAGATTGTGCTTCTATGGCCTCTTGCGATCTCTTTCTGCAAGATCCGTCCCAAAAATTTAAATTTCTACCACTACACTATTCCCTTTCATTCCTCCACATAGAGATCTTACGGGATCCAGGTAGAGTAGACCACAACTCCCTTATGAGGCCAGGCAATAGCAACTTGTTACTCGCTTGCCATCAAGCAGGAACCATCCTAGATCATTTCTATTTGCTATTCCAAACACTTGCGTTGTACTCATCCATCCATTCCACAAACTCGCCACCGGCCTTGGCCCAGCCGGTAATCCCTTCAGATAGAACCACGCTTTCCATGGAGCTATCGCCTTGCTCGTCGAGATAATCTCTGAACCATCCAGCTGCCCGCGGACCGCGGCCGCGAGAGGATGCTGGTGAGGTTAGTGCGCCCGTTACATTTATGCTTCGATTTAGGGGAGGGCGAAACAAGACATACAGCAGTACCAGATAACTTTCCGAACTCCCGCTGATCTAAATAAACTGTAAAGCGTCTTCATCGTTGGATAAAGGCTCTGAGCCGGCAGATTGATGGATCCGCGAATGGTGCCGCCCTGTGTAGAAAAATATGTAAGTTGATCATCAATCAATTGTTGTGTCAGAAATGCAAAAGGCAGGTAGGTGGTACCTCGTGATCTGTCCGACGGAGATCGATGAGAACATAATCTTTGCCGGCGATATTCTTGCCATCCTTGATCATTTCTAACACTGCGTGGCGTGTCATAGTCGCAGGGATCTTGTCGAGTGGAGGAGGGTACGCAGCGTGCCAAGACGTGGCAGCATTAGGAGAGGCCATCTTTGACGAGCAAATACGGGATGAGTTCTGGAAGATGAAAAAGGAATGTGGACAAGTAGTCAATTTTAGGAAGGCCTTGGTGAAGTGCATTACATCATGAAGAGCAGAGCGAGAGCACTGTGGCATATGAAGCAATTTAAGCGCTCTAGGCCATACATGACGATCTAGATTTTACTAGGTAATCCCAACCCAACATGGATGGTGGGAAGTTTGTCATACACAGTGGAGACGAAAACGTGTGGTTTGGCTACCTACAGTAGGTATACCGGTGGAGTAGTGGCCATGGTATTCTTCTGGTCCTGTCATGCCCGAATGGTAATTGGACAATCGGCGTTGCAGAGGCTTTGCCAAGTGTGCGCCAGCTGTAGCACGCAACACCGCCAAGACCCAAGCAAAGTCGAGACTGCAGGGGCTATGTCAGGTTTATATTGCGATTGGCTCAATGCGGTTTTCCTTTGACTTGAACGTCTCCCTTGTTCGAAAACTGAATCAATCTACAGAGTCCGTATGGAAGCGGCGATTCGCATATAAGATGATAATTCCTTCTACCGTTGCTAGGCTCCGAGCCAGTCCTAACCACCGCCTGCCAGCATCCAACTATTCATATTCAGCATGACAATGAAGACGGATAAGTCGAGCAGCTACGAGCATCAGTCTGGCCAGTCTTTTGCAAAAGCAGGCAATGGGAGCACCGGTAAGGCTCATCAAGATCCTGAGGCCTCAGCTGCGACCATGGGCCATGATGAGCAACCGAAGCAACACAACTCTGCCTTCAAAGGACTCGGACTTCTAGACCGCTTCCTGGCTCTATGGATATTCCTGGCAATGGCTATTGGCATAATTTTGGGAAACTTTGTTCCCGAGACGGGGCCAACCTTACAGAAGGGCAAGTTTGTCGGTGTTTCAGTGCCTATCGGTATGTTTCCCCTAGAAGCTTAAACCTTTACTCCTCTAAACTGACACATACGAAAGCTGTCGGGTTACTCGTGATGATGTATCCCATCCTTTGCAAAGTGCGATACGAATCGCTCCACGAGCTCTTCTCCCACCGTGAGATGTGGAAGCAGATCTGCTTTAGTATCTTCGTCAACTGGATCGTTGCTCCATTCCTCATGGTGAATTCCACCCCCCAGTACGCCTCCTTTCTCAGACAGCCTATTGACATTTCTCCTAGCTTGCTCTAGCCTGGGCTTTTCTCCCTGACGAGCCGGGTCTTCGCACCGGTCTTATTCTAGTGGGTCTTGGCAGATGTATTGCCATGGTTCGTTTATCTGTCGCCTATCAACATGTACACACGATGCTGACACCTTACACTCAGGTGCTCATTTGGAATGGCCTCGCTGGAGGCAACGACGAATACTGTGCCATCCTCGTCGCCATTAATTCGATACTCCAAATCGTCCTTTTCGCCCCTATGGCCGTCTTCTTCATCCGTGTCATCAGCCACGAGTCGAATACCATTGACTTATCATATAGTGTTGTTGCTACAAGTGTGGCGGTGTTCCTGGGTATCCCCCTTGGGGCAGCCATCATGACGCGAATTGTCCTTCGTAAGGTCGCTGGACCAGATTGGTATCAGCAGACCTTTCTCAAATTCCTCGCCCCGTGGTCTCTCATAGGCCTACTCTACACCATTCTTATCCTCTTCGCATCCCAGGGCAGACAGGTTATTCACCAGATCGTATCAGTCGTCCGGGTAGCAGCACCACTGATTATGTATTTCGTCCTCATCTTCTTCATCACCTTGTGGGTCAGCAGATTGCTCGGTTTCCGGCTCTCTATGGTGGTTACGCAGAGCCTTACTGCTGCGAGCAACAACTTCGAGTTAGCTATCGCCGTAGCAGTCGCAACCTTTGGCCCCGATAGTGACCAAGCCCTAGCGTCGACCGTAGGACCGCTCATCGAAGTGCCCGTGTTATTGGGCTTGGTGTATGCTGTTCGATGGATGGCAAACAGATGGGATTGGAAGTGAAGGGAGCATAGATGCTGTGTTGGCCAGTCCAGAACCTCCTTTCCAGCGGTCCTTAAAGTGCTATTAGACAAGGAAGACTGTGGACCAGTCACTCACATGGTAAAGTTTGCATCCAGAACCATCGTGGTATTTTCGAATGGCGGATCTAAGTGACACTTATTGGTTGATAAACACAAGAGCTCTGCTTCCCTATTCTTTCTGGAGAATTGCTACGTCGAGACATATGCCTCAGCGACCATTGCCAACCGGTATAAACGAATGAGCCCTATCTGATATTACATGTGCGGGTCAAAAAGAGGATCTCTGAGTACCTAATAAAGTCGATCGAGGTTTTGAGGAATGAACCGGGATCAATAGAATGGCACAGGTGCAATGATTCATAGTGAGCTTACTTGAGAAGATCACTTATTGTCATCTAAATTGATAACCCATGGCGTCTCCAATATGGTCTTCCAGCACGGGAGGCCGGTACTGTTTATTTCGCATAAAGGTGAATGGCTAATGCAACTTGTATCCACTTACTGAGCTCCTGCGAGCATGAGTGGGGACGATAGATATCTACTGGACGTTCGCCATGTTTACATACGCCAATATCGTTTTGAGAATCGTGGATCACGAGCGCACCAACTAAATCCCTCCCAGCTAAAGATGTTCTGTCTCAAGTCTTCGTAAAGCTATCCTCTGGATTTTTTCTTTCTTTCTTTTTTTGTGTCACATCAAAACCATCATCACCAGATTCTTGCAAAGTAACCTGGACTAGCTTTTTTACCGAAGCTTATGGTGATAATAATGTCCCAACTTAGGCTTTTCCAATCAATCACAAAATTCCTTCCTGCTTCCTTGCTCTTGAAATTTCTTCTCTTTCCATTGCCACCAAAAAATCCTCAAATACCACAAAAGAGGGATTCTGGAAGTTTTATCTTCTTCTCCAGGCCCTGAGCCAAAGGCTAGTTGTGTCATGCAGACAGGAAATACATGCGTGGCTTAATCGACTGAATTCTTTATATGCGTGGCCAAATTTGACTGGATATGGGCATATAACAAAAAGAAACAGAGAGCTTTTGGGTGTTGTAGACGCACTCGTAATTGGAGTAGTCTGGTCAGGATTAACAGCTAACCTACGCCCGATTACAGTGAGCTGCGGCTGGAAGTGCAGATCGATACATCCTACTGATTCTCATACAAAGATGTCAAAGACCGCGGAGGCGACCGGGATGGTCTCACGTTTATCTTGTTATACCACACACATGGCCCAATCATTTGGACGGCAGTCAGGATCTACAACCTCTCTGCAGGAAGACCCGTAGGGAACAGACGAAGCTCCCAGGCCTCAGGAGGGGTTAAAATTGCAGTGAAAACTGCCGATTGTCAATCCCCTGTTCAAAAATTAGTCATCCGCGCTTGTCATTGTGGAGGGTGTTGGAGGATGCTGAGCAATACCAAGATCATTGCAATATATAGAATAGAGGCTCTCCCTCTTGACGCGTAGTGGATATTTGCAAAATGTAGTAGTCAAGCTGAGATAAAACGATACATTGGAACCCCAGAGGTCGACAAGAGTTTCGTATTTTGTACAGCTGATACAGAGAAGCAAAAGGAAATATACGAGCCAGGGCGATCTACAGGGTGATGCAGAGTCAAGATTGATTTTCAAGTTTCAGGCTGCCTACCAGCATGAATCACAAACCCAAGTATGGGCAGGTTGAAATTAGGCATGAATGCATAACTGGCCGTTTTTGATACGCCATGGTTGGCCGACGAAATCTTGGTTGTGGTAGGACGAGGCTGGCGCTTACACTCCTCTTTTCCCACGCGCCATCCCCAGACTTCCCTTTTCTTGGTACAAGAGACAAAGCTGTCGAGTCATGACTTCGAAAATCTTGTCGTAACTTTCAAATTAATTTTTGAAGGTATTCTGAAGCTCTTCAGACAGTCTATTCCGCCTGCCTATTCAAACCCTTGTCACGATGAGCGTAGCCATAGCGAGTCTTTCCGGGCCAGCACTCAGGCAGCTCATCGTTCAGTCCGGTCTACCAGTAGCCTTTCTCTTAGAGGCATATAGCGAATATGTAGCAGGGCAGGCGGCGAACCAGCAAAGACTGACTTTCCAAGAGTTTCGAGAACGGACTATCCCTCGATTAATCGAGACGGTTGAGCAGAAAGAGATCCGACTTGTCGCTGGTGCATTCAACTCGGCTCCCACTTTCAGCAACTATTTCCAAGCTGCAGCGTTAGGCGCCATCCCTCTGGCGATACTGCAAGCCGCTCGGGCCATCAACCGAGTCGGTACGAGTCTCGAGGCTATATGATTCGAATTGGCTATTACAAACGTCATGCACGTACAAGGCTGGGGAGAAGGCGGCTTTGGCGCTTACGTCCATCGGTTTGTCAGAAACGAAATGGCATCGGTAGATGGGACAAGAGGCGATGCCGATGGCATACCGCATTTCTTCTATGTATGGCACCCCGACAATGACTGGCATACCAGTTTCGAAGGGTGTCAGGCCGAGGCCCCTCTCGGACCCAACTTTGGGGGTACCATTATGAGCTCCCAACGATCTGCCTACGGATGAGAGCTGATAGGGAAGCTCTCATTGCAACAACTGATTATGGACGTACTGCTGTATTCCATCTTGTTATACCGAGTTACCAGCCGGTCGCGGTAGACACCCCATTCATCTTTGCCGAGGAACTGTTCCCGATGGTGATCAATGGAACTCGTCATCGAGGGACCGATCTGGTATGGCTGGCACTTCGCCAACAGCTGCAGGCTGGGATACTGATACTGCATCATGTTGGCATTCTGCCTAGTGCCGAAGGTCAAATAGCATATCGTTGTATTGTACCATCTATTGGGTGTTGTGCAGGATCTGTTGCATGTGCATTTGCATCGACTGTATTTCCTCCTTGTGCATCAGCCATCATGCCGCTTTTCTTAGGTGCTTGGACATCATGTTTGACGGGGTGTGCATCAACTGTCTATGAAGATTATACAAGACCCATTGTTCAAGTACTTGGAGCCGCCGAGTTCTTGATATAATCTGCGTTGATTGGGCACAAAGTAAGATTATGCTTCACAGATCTGAGATAAAGACACACTTGATTTGCCCACCCTGATTGACCAAGGTTAAATTCTGGATATTAAATAACAACTTAGCACTAATCCCGTCTCAACGAATATAAATGACGCCTTGTAGGAAAAACGCTGCGTGTCAACATTTGAACCTGCAGGTAATAAGATAAATTTGCAGCCTTTGTACTAGATTCATTGTGTTCAAGTAGTAGTCCTCAGACATTGAACTCTCCGCAGCCATGAGTTAAAAGAATGTCTCATTCATTGTGGCTGTGAAGGTAGATAGCTGTGAGATGATACCAAGTCACTGGTGGTATGGAAAATAAACGTAAACCAATCTGGATGGTATCTATCGTGCTCTCCACATACATGTGAAAGAATATTGCGATAAACTAACCCTCCTATTTTGAATGACTTCAATAACGGGTCGAGTGAAAGGGACTAAGATCTGTTTGCCGAACACTCCAAGTAAGACGGCCATATGCCGGGATCTGCATGTCGGTGACACTCGGTATACTCGGGCTCACTGGGTGACCCAACCGCACCAAGCACGAGTGTCGACAAGCAAAAATCGAAGTAATGGAACATAATAGTTGTGGTTGACTACAAACCCGATTTTGCCGTATCCGAACTCCCTTCTCGGTCGTAAATCGAGCCGGAGTGAGGCTATCGCCGAGAAACATGATGCCATTATTGTTATTGTTTGAACCTTATAGTAATATCCCTCTGGAGATGGATCAAGGTTGCAATTTTTGCTTTTAGAAAAAAAAAACACTATTTTATATGCACTTCGAGACATCGTGACCGACCCTCCAACACAATAATGCCCGCAGGCTAAACACAAAGCTTGCAAAATGATGCCATATGCAAACTGATCAATAGTTTACCCCCTAATGGCTGCAACCTTCTCTGCATGTATCCGGTCCCGACCCGCCCTTCCAGAGTACCATACAGCCGGTTCAGCTTTTTTTTTTTGTTCTATGGCATGATCTCACAGCACCACCAGTGCAACAGTGCAGGATCTGAGACAAACACACCAAGAATGAATGTACACACGGGGAGTTCGGAGATCGCCGTTGATGAGGAGCTGACATATCCGGATGGAAGGCAAAGAAGCCACATGGTTTGTGCTTGTGTTTGCTTCCATTCTTCTAATAGGTGATGAATAGACTGGCGTTTTCTTGGCTTTCGGCTTGGTGTATAAGAATGGGCTTTCTCCCCGCTTTCGAGCTTTCAGATCTTCTGTGTATGCAAGATCGAGTCTTGGCTCTTTACCTGATAAATCTCGCGACGACTATACGTTTAACGCTAGGGTCTCACATTTGTGATGACCTTCACCATCTTCAAAAGAAAGATGCCTGAACTCAGCACTTCTCCAGTCTCATCTCCAGTCCTCTACCCATCCGTCACATCTGACTTCGAAGCCGCAAACCAGAAATTTGCAGCGACTTTTACTCAGTCCCATTTACCATCTCCGCCACGCCGGTAAGTGGTGCGCGATCTTATTTATAGATCCCTGTTACAGAATCGCGGCCTGACAGGTACTAGGAAGGTTGCAGTGGTAGCGTGTATGGACAGCAGATTGGATGTAGAAAAAGTACTAGGACTCGATCTCGGCGATGCGCATGTCATTAGAAACGGTACCCCTCCAAGGCTCTCGGTACTACAACATCAAAGCTGACATGGTTGTCACAGCTGGTGGTCGCGCAGTAGAAGCACTCCGATCAATCCTGATTTCTCAGCAAATGCTTGGAACGCGTGAGATAATTATCATGCACCATGTAAGACAATCCAGTCCCTTGGAAGAGACACAGAAAAACGTGGACTCAATCATCGGACCATGTCTTCCGCCTTGAACCGGCCCGGCTGACCCCACGTTTTAGACCGGCTGCGGCATGCAGAGCTTCTCCGACACGGATTTCCGAGCCAAGATCCGGAGAGAAATGCACGAAGACGTGGACCATATGGCCTTTCTGCCCTTTTCTGATTTGCGACAGAGCGTTATTGATGATGTCGCTTTCTTGCGAAAAAGTCCTTTGATCCTGGATGTTCCGATTACTGGGTATGTGTATGATGTTAAGACGGGCCGGATTGAGCAGGTTGATGAGAGGGCCGACTCGGAGTGCTCCAGCCCATAGACATTTGATAAGGTAGTGGTTTCATTGTTATGATGAAGTAGGGCCTTGGATGTGGGATTCTGGTTTGATTGGGAGCGATACATAGCGAGCGGGTTTGGAATTATCTAGTTAGCGAATTCAATGCGATTGATCTTTACATTAAACGACCACCATCTCGTTTTGAGACATGGCAAACAGGAAGCTCCATAATGCCGCATGGACTTCTCCAATGACTTATAATTTGCTTACTACCAAATCTCAAAGTCTATTCACGAAAGGTGATAGTCGAGATGCCAATGTTGGCAGTCTTCCCAAAGAGGACTAGCCGCATTGGTCTTACGTACAGCTCCTGTTAGTAACGAACCAGGCCCACTGACCGAGACAATATTAGTGATGAAACTATGAGTAAAGAGAAGTTCCTACTGACCAGAGAACTATCAAACAAGTCATAGAGGTGAGTTTGATGGGGAATAATGAGGGGAAATACATTGAGGAGCAGATATTAGTGTATAGTAAGAGAAACTCTCTACGACTGACCGAGGTATAACACCGTCAAGAGACCCCGTTCCCTTTCGTCCGAAGTTGAAACAAGATATATGCCTGATTACAAACCCTCAAAATGCCTTCAAGAATAACAGAAGAATCAAAAGAGTTGTTCAACTCAGCCAACATCATCTCTAAGTTCTTGGCCCTCGAACAGATCTATAGCGCCAAAGAACTCGACACATACCTACATACTCTCCAGCAAAAAGATGTCGATTCGACTCAACCAATCACGACAGCAGTCGATGTGATCATTCTATGTGCGTCAGCGATTCTGGCGATCCCAGAAGCGGTATTTGAATGGGCAGCTCAGCAGCAAAACTGTCCCCATGCACGAAACAGAAACACCGTTCTAGTCTTATGTGGTGGAATCGGACCTTGCACGCCTTTTGTCCATGATGCTATCCGAGCCAGCAAGAAGTATTCTCAAATTTCGGGAGAAATCCAGGGCAAGGCAGAAGGACAGATATTAAGAATTATGGCGGAATGTTTTTACAGGCTGAATATCAACACCAGCAAGGAGTCGTCGAAATATGACGGTGGTTTTATGATTATAGTTTCAGACCGCTCCACCGACTGTGGAGCTGATGCATTTGAAACTCGGAAGGTGTTGGAAAACTACGTTATCTGGTCCCCGAGATCGATTGTTGTGGTTCAAGACCCTGCTATGAGCAGTCGAACTACCTCATCCTTTGAAAAGATCTACAACGACCAGGAAGCGAGGATTCACACTTGGCCACGCATCAAACCAGACCTTACCGGGGTTCAACCGGGATCGCGAGTTACTGATAACATTAAGCCTCCTAGAGAGATTTGGTCCATGAATCGCTTTCTGGATCGTATCATGGGAGACACCGCTGATGGGCAACGTGGAATGAGGAAGAGCACGAAGAATAGTCTTGAGATCCCAAATGAGGTGGAGAATGCTTGGTCTACTATATTGGGCAAGGACAGCCTGAAAACACCATGTTAGATTGTTTTAATGCTATATACCATCCCCTTTCACTCGGGATTATAGGAAAATGCCAAAGACGTGTGTGAACATCTGTGTTCAATATAATTGTCTATGACCTTCACTACAATCCAGACCTCTTCCTGACGTTACTCGCAATCATGTCTGGAGAAACCTAGAGCCTCATAAAATTTCATGCCAGGCATTTCCTGTTGAAAGCAAAAAGGATTGGAATTCCAGCGGCTTTTTGGCCTTACAGAAGGTGGTGATCCTCGACCCTCGCGGACCTTACGACATTTGCTTCACTGCAATTTTAACCCCTCTTTAGCATTGCTGTCATAGCTAAGCTAAAGCCTCGTAAGGCTTTTCGCTAGGCTTTATTGTTATTTGAACCTTATACGCTAAGCGTTTCACTTAAATTTCATTGCAATGTTAACCTCTCCCAAGCCTTGTTGGTAGTTACGTCTTGGGCAACATAGAGCCTTGTAAGCTCACTGTAACTCTGGGGCACCTTTCAATTTCTACTTGTTGAAATGGCTGCTGGAACTTGGTTTTCTGTTCTTTTTCTCCTACCTTGTTTGCCAGATAAAAAAAAAACCTAATAATTTACTCACGTCGTGACTTATCACGATGAGCTGGAACGTCCCGACTCGAAGGATTCCGATAGTTCACTCCGACCGTGCCAAGTCGGGGGGTTTTGTAGATAACATATCAGTTCAGGTGTACGTCATATGATGTACTCCTGCTCAAAGGGCGCGCCCGACTGATTGATTCTCAAATGTGGAGTAAGAATATTCTCGAACCATATATACCCCAGTAACTTTCTTCCCGGTCCGGATCTTATAGAACAAATCGTAACACCATTCTCAATTTCATCACACCCTATCAATTATTGATCATTTACAAAATGGCATCATCTTTGCGCCGTTTCAGCCTTGTCTTCTACGTGCCGCCCGCCAACGCCGCAGCATGCAAAGCCGCCATTTTCAAGGCCGGCGCAGGCCGCTACCCAGGTCCCGGAGGCTATACTGAGTGCGCATGGCAGACATCCGGCACAGGACAGTTTAAACCGGGAGATGCGGCGAATCCGGCTATTGGCAAGGTTGGGGAGTTGGAGGAAACGTCCGAGGTTAGGGTTGAGGCGTTGTGTATGGGGGAAGATACGGCAAGGAATGCGGTTGCTGCGCTTATAGAGTATGTTTCTCAGAACATTCACCATGTGTTGAGCCAAACTTGCTAACACATTGCAGGGCACATCCCTATGAAGAGGTCCCTTATCAGGTTTATCGGCTCGAGGACTTTTGATTTCATTTCCGAGCAAAGATGGGTTTAGACAAACAGTTATCCTTGAACGGCTCGCAGCCTCCAGATACAACAATGAATTAAACAATAATGTCTTTCCATATTTCAACAATCTTGTGGCATGTTCGCTTTCCATATAATTGAGAGTAAAGTTTTCAACATTAGGGTATTATCATAAGTAACGTCACAGTGACATCGCCATTTTATATCCTTCCGACCCACTAACTTCAACATTACGCAACAAGGACTTTTGTTTGTGGCAGAAGAGTCGTCCACCTTTCCCCAGGCTTTCTACCCCATAATCTCTTCAACGCCTGAATACCTTTGAGCAAATTCCCAAATCCATTCCTAGCATGATGTCGACGTAGCACTCCTTCGAAATACGCCTTATGTTCATCCAGCTGTGCATCAGATGCAGCTACAAACGTCGTCCAGATAAGCATGTGCGCCACTGGTGAATTATGAGGAATTTGGCCAAGTGTTTCGATGAAGCGCTGTACACGGGCCACCGAGCTTGGATCTATGGGGACAGGGTCGAGGTTGAAGAAATCAGTTGTTTGGTCGGACAGGACTTGTTGGAGGTAGATGTCCCGGGCTTGATAGACGAGGTCTGCAACTTGTGAGAAGAGAGGGGCGTGTTCGGGGTAGAGTTGGAGGCAGTGGTGGAGACAACCGAAAAGTTGGTCTGTCCGGGCTTGGGATGAAATCATCTCAAGACCCATTTCTTCGCCCAAATGTGGAGCAGCGTACACTCGGATCCTAAACCCGTGTAAGTTGATGCATACATCTAGGAAAGCACTTTGAAAACTTACTTGTGAAGCTCCCGCATTATGAAGCCTGCCACAACACCGGTTCCCAGCCCTTCTTTACCGCCAATAGCATCCAACGCGGACTCCAGCATTCGTAAAAGCATCGGAAAGTCAGAACCTCCCGTAACAAGCACAGAAGTCATCAGCAACAACAAAGTGATTAGAACAGAATGTTGTGTGGTTTGGTCGCCGGAGCTAAGTTCTTGTCGCTTCCGTAGACCCTGTAGGGTTCGACCAAGCAGCTGATAAGGATCGGGTACGTAAGAATCATAAGAAATATGGTCGAAAGAATTATACTGCTGTTTATTCTGTCTCAAGCTGTTGTCGAGTTTGTTGATGTGAAAATGGAACGACGAGACTGTGAGGACGGCATCCATGACCAGTTCGTCTTGTTGGGCTAGAGGGAGGAGAAGATGGCGCCAGTCGTTGTGGATGCCATCTATAGCCACCATTTCTGTTGATATACATCGGGAAACCAGTGACTGTTAAAACGACAGCTCATGACAGCAATGGATTGACTCACAAGTCAAAAATAAATTTCTTTTCCATGCCGGTATATGTTCCGGTATATCTTGCCAAAATAGAGTGCACAAGACAGCACGGTCATCTAGTGACCCGTTTTGACGGGTAGTCAGGTCTCGGACCTCGACTTCCGAGGAACGGGTTTGGGTTCCGAAGTCGCACAGTCGGTCATTATCATCGAGTTGAGGCTCTGCAGTTTGCTGAGGTTGAGTCGCGATTGAGACTGTAGCAGATACCTTCGCTCCTCCATCTGTAGATGCAACTTTCCATTCGTTTCTGACATATGCTCAGCATGACCTTCTCCCCTCCGAGTGTGAATACCATACTTACTCTTCGTACACTTTGTCAATAGTTTTGCCAGCCCATTTCCCTCTCGCAGCGACACCTTTGTTGAATCGATGCCGAATGCCCAAACCACTGCAGCTCAGACCTCTGGAAGTACACTTGTTACAGCTGGGTTCAGTTCTGTCGCAATGGATACGCCGCTTTGAACATTCATGGCAACCTGTTCATACGTCAGTTAATCGGCCAAGCGAAAGTGAGGCTGCACTGACCCTTCGTCTTCGGTACGTATGCACGTTTCTTGGGCGGCATCGCACTCGGGTAACAAGTCCGAATGAGTTGGGACGGATCGACGCTGGGCGCACGAAACTCGGTATCTTGAAGCGATAAGCCTAAAGATGAGGGGCCAGTTTCGAGGGATTGCAGTGTTGGGAAGAGAAAAAGAATAACTTTTTTTTTTCTAGAATGTTAGTTGCAAGCATCATATCCTTCCTTCCCTTGCAGCTTGGTCAGGAAGGGAAGATGATGGCCGAAGTTGCGGGGTACCAGTTGGAGCTTCAACTCCGCAGCCGCTAGTCGATCTTGGGGGAACAAGCTAAGCCAGAAGAGGATGGTCAAATGAGAGCATCTCCGATATTAACACAACCAAGTATTAGGCTTACAACGCGCACGTCGATGGAACAAGACTCGAGACTATTTGCTATACCGGTAGCCTAAGATCTAAGCGTGTTATGACCGGTACGTTCGTTCTATATGACCAAACAACAGATCAACTGGAGGAGAATCACAATAGAACCGTGTCCCTGCGTTGAAGAGTAGTTGACAGGTTAGATACATCTGAACTCGCATCCCATGACTATATAGTCAACCGAGACTTAACGTAGAACTAGGCCTTACCCGGGATGAAAGATCATATGGGGTCAATCTTGAGACCATAGACACACAAAAAGTAAATAAGGTTTATTTGGCAAGAATGAGGCTCTGCTTTGAAACTTTGAAACATTTTCTTTCACTGCAATTTTAACCCCTCACCAGCCTTCCTCCCGCCGACAGCTCTTCACGCCGTCTCATTAGTTAAAGCATTTCGACCGCATACTGTAATGTACTGTAACTGGGAAATTGCAAGCCTATTAAAGTTGCGACTGGAAGCGGGTCTCAGCAATACATTTCGATTGAGTTTCGGGCCAATCCCCACCACTCTTCACTGCAATTGTAGCCCACCCTAAGCCTAGCAGCAACCCATAGGGTGAGAACCGGACAGTGTCCACAGTATGGCAGCCTTGGTAAACGACCACAGTCCCAGTGGCTTCAGGTCTGGAGGCGGATTAAAATTGCAGTGAAAGCCATCAAATATAAGGCAACAGCTGCCTCGGCCGTACGTCGTTATAATGTGACAGCTTTTCCTTGAAAGGCTGTAAGCGCCCGGATATTACGGCCACATGAAGCTGATCAATCAATCGACCATATCCGTCTCACACACAACGCTCGAAGAAAATGATCGACACAGTTCCTCAAGCAAACAGCCCGCCGAGAAAAAGAGTGCGTCGAAACTACACCAACTTTCACTGCCTCGCATGCGCAAGTTTATTTTCCAGGTCAAGTCTAGGGAAGCTCAACTCAAAAGTCGGCCTCCCTCACAACAACCGTGACGAATATGCAGCCTCTATCAGGAATAATTGTGATCTCTGCAATCTGATCTTTAGCTTGGCCGTTAAGCATTTTGGCGACAGATGGTTGGATCATGAACGCATAGTTTTCCGAAACTCCAATACTCTTCAAGGTCGTGCAGCTCCAATCTATGTCCTGCGCGGCACATTAAAGAACAAAGATGGACACATTACCCTGTACCCATTCGCAGAACAAGGTTCGAGATTTCTCGTACCCTCGGAACTACGTTACTGATTGTTTCTTACTAGATGACCCCTTAAACTCATTGGTACCGCGGAGACCATTAGTCAGGGACGTGCACAGCCCTATGGTTATGGCTGCAGCCAAACGACGTCTACATGACTGTTTAGGTACTGGTCAGACTGGCAAGGGACATCAAGAATGCCGTCACTCGAGAGACGCCGCACTTCCTACCCGTGTTTTACGAGTTGGCATTCACGGAGGTGCCGCTTGTCCAATACATCTAATTACCAGTAGCAGGGACCACTGCGAATCATATGTGGCTCTGAGTTACTGTTGGGGTGCCAAGCAAGATTCTATCAAAACCAGCAATCTTTTCCAGCTTGAACATAAGAATAAGGGAAGACTGGAGAATGAGATCAAGATGGATGATTTGGAACAGACAATACAGGACGCTGTATACATCACGAGACAACTTGGTTTCGACTATCTCTGGATTGACAGGTTTTGTATCATTCAAGACGATGTCGACGATAGAGATTGGGAATTCTCAAAAATGGCCGCAACGTACAAGAATGCGGTAGTGACCTTGGCCGCCGCCACCGCCGAAGCGGCATCTCAAGGTTTCTTGAACGCTGGCCCATCACAACTGAAACCGTTCCTGCCGGAACGAAAGTTCGAAATTCCAATGGAAGATGGCCGCAAGGGCACTGTATATCTTGCTGACAAACCCTACCAACCAATGCATCCCCTTGACACAAGAGGCTGGACTTTACAGGAGTTTATGCTGTCTTCTAGAATGCTCATATTCTCAGACTATCAGCTATTATGGCAGTGCAAACAAGTCGAGCTCCAGAGCGTGACTGGGAACGATATAGGATTAGAATACCAGCAGCATCTCGAGTCCTTACCTTGGACTGCTTTTGATGACATAGAAGGCGCATCGTTTGGAGCACACGATTCAGAAAAGCTTTACCTATGGAAGACAATCCTTCGACAATACAGCGAAAGGGATCTTACGGTGGCCAAGGACCGCCTCCCGGCTGTTACAGGCATTATCACTGAGCTACAAAGTGTTTGGAAAGACACAGCTATATATGGCCATTGGGAAGGGTGGTTTGTTCAACTGTTGGCTTGGTACAAGCCGCAGGAGGATCGAGCAACGGAGCGTCATCTTACGCGCGCACCTAGTTGGTCCTGGGTTTCTCTTGATGGAATGATTTACTTCGAAGATCCGATTGAAAAGGAAGATGCCCAGATGGAGATCATGGCAGCCGGAAAAGTTACAATGTCTTGCAGGATGATCTGTGATGATCTTATCGATCAAGACGCACGGGAAACCATGTGTCAGTATTTCGACCTCACCGAACAAGCGACAAAGATGGACGTCAACGGTCGGAAATATCATTATCTTCTTCTAGGTAGACTCCAGGAATGTGATGGCTATGAAAATGCGATAGCGCTGATGGTGGTCGAAACGACCAACAGGGTTTATCGACGAGTTGGTCTGGCTGTGTTTACAGATATATCACCCTGGGTTGGAAAGAAGCATCAAAGTGCCGAATTGGAGGCCAAGCACAACGAGCCAAGTAACACATAGATTATATAAATCAAGTCACGTCGAAATCATTACTGGAATAACACCCCATTACCTATGAGTAGTATCAATAATCAGTATCCCCTCCTGGCATGAATCGTCTTCTCGTGCCTTCGGCAATCATTTACCCTAGCAAACGCCTTCCCACACGTCGAGCAAGCAAAAGGTCGATCACCAAAATGACTTCTCTCATGACTCTTAAGGTTGATATTCCTCGTAAAACTCTTACCGCAGATATCACACGTAAACTTCCCTGGAACCTGTCTTCGACTCAAGACTTCAAAGTGCGCCCCTCCCTCCGCCAAATTTGGATGATAAATGTTGACATGCCGGTCGCGATCTTTGTTACTCATGAACCCTAAGGGTGCTGAGGCACAAGAGATTGGACATTGAAACGGTCTTACGTGGCGCTTTTCGTGTGCGTCCCGAGCTGCTTGTTTGTCGTAGCCGACATAAAAAAAGCGACAGAGCGTCCGAGGACATTTATAGAGGTTGGAACCGTAGTAGTGTTTGATTGTATCTCCACTGCCTACTCTTTGGTCGGGTTGAAATCTTTCCAGCTCTGTGCGGTTGTCTTTCAGCGCTTCTTCAATTTTGGGGATGGCGATGCCATTCCGTTTTGCGTAGTCGCCTCTCTGGTGTGTATAAATGTGATTCCAGAGTAAATGGAGGTCCGGATAGAAGAACAAATGCTGAAACTTCTGAACATTGTCCTTTTCTAGCTCAGTGTGTTCCTTGGTCGTGATCTCCGCTCTATGAGTATTCACAAAGCTCTGTAGAGCTAATGCGAAGTCTCTTGTTACTTCTTGTTCGTAGTTATGAAATAGCTCATCACACTCTTTGATGAAAGTGTCGACGTGATACAGCCACTGGGAACAGGCATAGTCTTGGAAGGCGAACCAGCCAGACTTGGCATGCTCACTGCGTTCAGCTGACGCATAGTTATTTTGGAAACAAGGTAAAGATAGATATCTCAGGCATGTAGTCGTAAGCTGGCACTGAACTATCTTCTCTTGAATATACTCGTTTTCGATAATATAGCTGAAGAGAGAGTTAGTAGCCTATCATACACAAAGCTTGCGGATTGAACTTACTGTCTTGCGCTCGAGTGGATTAGCCGAATATGCTCACCATCAATTACATGGATGATAGATCCGAGATATCGTTCAACGTCCTGCCGCAGCATTTTGTTTTCAAAGTCGACCCTGAGCTCTTTCTGGTCGAAAGACAGGATGGCCTGCATCTCATGCCACCTGAGTGGTCGTTTTGCGCAGACGAGCCATCCGAATAGAGACTTGGACCTCTGCCATCGGGCCTCACCCCTAGGTTGCGCTTGGAGCCTATTCTTAACAGCTTCAAGCAATTTAGCATACCTGGGGTGATTAGCTGGCTAGAGTTACTCAATATGGATAGACTCACATATCTCCGAGTTCGGTCGGTAGAAGACCTTCTCTTAACAAAGTCAATAAATCATGCTTTGTGTCTTGCTGTAGAAGGAATTCAATAGCAAGATGAGCGTATAGGAATGAATCTAGGAATGTTGTCAGGCTCTGCTGCATGGTCGTTCAGATACCCGTGGTTGGGTACGTACCTTGACTTTTGTGGCAGATGATTCTCTGAATATCGTCCCTATCAGCATCGGAAAGACTGAAACCCTGTCTATTGTCCCCACTGGAAAACTCTGGTAGCCTCTTTTGAACAAAAGACCTAATGTCATCGTGGTTGTCCTCCGATTTCAGTTCCACACTCAAGCAACCAGCACCAGGTATGTAACTTCGAGTATCTGACGTCTCTCTTCCGACGAACATCACCCTTAAGTGACCCTGTCGCAGTTGTGTGTCATAAAGGGAGACTAGTTCCTTGAAGAAGTGTGCTGTTTGTTTAATTTCAGTTCCCTCACACTCTTCTAGCCCATCTATGATGATGTACTGTCTGGGGCTGTACTCGATGAACGTCTTGATGAGCTTTTGGGCAACTCCTGCGTCAAGCAGGTTGGCGCCTCCGCTAGTCGTTTTCTCTTGGTGGCAGAGAGGTAAGATGTATTCGTCCGATTCAACCATCTGTAATAGAATACCCTTAAGTATATCAAGATAGGTTCGGTGTTCGTCATAGTCCTCCTGGCAGTAGAAATAGCAGGTCTTTGTCCCACTTGGCAGTGGGAGGGTTGTGTCTTTGGCTTGCAGCTCGTTGACTACAAGTGACGCCAGGACCGACTTCCCTACACCAATATTAGCAACATCAACAGGGTCTCTAATCGAGAATTGCTGCTCACCATAGCCGACATTACCGTGCAACCAGACGCAGGAGTCTGGGGAATCTTCATGCTTCATCCAATTGGAGACATCTCGGTACTTTCTAAATAGCCACCGTCCGCTCCTGGGGCAAATTGCCATATCTCTAAATTTCTGTTGTAGCCGTGCCATTTTGCCTGAAGCTGAGATCCACGTGATGACTTCGTGGCTCTGTTCGTGTTTTCGATTGCCTTCTTCGGTTTCGAAGACTTTCCAGTCTTGCTTCCAGCCAAAGGAGTACCGTTCCAAAGCAGCACAAACCTCGCCGTAATCTAATTGAGTGTTTGATCAGCAATAGCTCTTATATACTGCGGTTAGTCGATTAGATACCGGAGGAGGAAGTGCTGAGCTCTTTGATAATTTTCGCAGTGGTGCCGAGAGACTCAGATATTCTAGTGAAGGTACGAGCGGAATCCTCCCAGATGGGCTTTTGAAGACGCGGCCATACTAAATCATAATTAGCCAGCGTCATCTTAAAATAGATTTTCGAGATTCTTTTACGCTTTGCGCTGAGGGAAAAAAGCTTATAGGCTAGAGAGTGAAAACGCTGGATGTCTTGGTATATGTTCACCAAGCATTCTGTCGCATTTAGGTATTTCTTGAAGAACTCTTCATGGCGTGTCAGTGGCATCAGATGCGCCCCCAACAGTCCGTATACCTCGAGTACACCATCGAACGCCCTGTCTGTGGGCTCCGTCGTCTGAAAACGATGTCAACTAAGGTCCTAGATTTCCCTGTTTTCGATTGTGACGATTCACCTTCAGTAAAAACGTGACTGAACCCCATATGTTTAACATGACATTGTTTGTTTCAGGAAAGTCAAGGAATAATAGAGCCTTCTCAAGTTCATCAATTCCTTCGAGAAACATTTGTAGACGATTCATGTTGATCATATTGTGTGTCGCATCTCGTCGGACTTGCATACCGAAAATCTCGCGTCGCATGTCTTCGTTACTGGCATTTTCGAATGTGTCGTGATGTACTTCTTTGAGGGATCCTCTAAATGCTTCAGCGAGGGTGTTTAGCCGTTCCATCGCGACAGCACAGAACGGAAGGGATCTGAAAAGGAAAGGGCCGAAAAGCGGGTGGTGGAGAAAAGCTTAGCGAATATTCAGTAATTAGTGGAAGAGGGTGATTTATTTCCTTTGGAAACAAAGGATGGCTGCACAGCAAAAACTGTCAGAAAAGAAGTGGAATTGAAACTTTCAGCTTGCGGTACCCAGCGAGAGGCAGCCAGGTCGGGGACTACTGTCGCAGTGAAAGCCTTGGGGAAAGAGCCTCAATCCGCCTAATCTGCCTCTTTCAACCCACGGGCCAATTGCCAGTCAACACGAATAACTGGCGAACCATCATGCGCGTGTTTTGATGTGCCTTGCGGGCTTGAAAGCTTTCAGCTGGGCAAAGATACGACCTATGATTCGATCTTGGCCGACCGAGTGTAGGGGTGTTATGCAGGTGGGGTCACTGCCACAGCCTGATTTTGGTGGTCTCTGCGAAGTCAGCAAGCGACTTTGTTCTTGGACGGCGAATATGAATCTCGCTCTGTACACATCAGAAAATACTATCGCCCGTTAAGAGGCGACTGATACGGTTTCAATCATGTCGAGCTCATTGAAGCATCTTCTTAATCCTGTCCAAGAGAACAAGCCACAGAATGATAACCTTATACCAGTGAGCGATGCGACGTTGCCAGGTCCACAGTCATCCTTACCAGGAAATATAGCCACAGATATGTATTACAATGCGAACGTGTCGCTTGAGATGGGATATTCACTTAATGTATGGGATGAATACGCTGGCGAAGGTCCTCGAATCAGTGACTACCTCGGGCCCAGCTTATCGAACCCACTTGCGTATAACATCTCCTCTTTCATACAAACCTTTCACTAACTTTTGAAGCAATACCCCAACGACACAACAGCAGAATTATTTTCCAAATGACTATCCTCCGAACGATCTGATGGTGGACCCGAATCTTGTTTTGATGAATCTAGACAACTTCGACTTTAGCAACATGCTACCTATAACGGAAGAGCAACAAGTTAGCTCATCGGAGGTATTTCCATTCACAAGAAACAACCAGTTACTAGAAATTCCTGTGGATAGCTCATATGAGGAGTCTTCCGTAACGCCTGATATCCCCGATACAAGCCAGTCGAACTCGACGCCAGTGACAATTCCTGGAGAAGAAGAGGAGGGTGGGAATGCCGAGGAGGAAGAAAGCTTGTTCGTGACGGAAGAGGACGAGATGACGGTTCACTATGGCATGGTAAGCGCCTGGTACCCGAACAGTCCCACACTCGTGCTTATCGGTGTGCTGATGGCTGGTAGCTCCATAACATCGAAGTAAAGCTAGTTCCAGACGACATGTCATCTTTCGACAACAGACTAAAGTCAGGCGACTCCGCGTACCAATACTTCACGCCAACAGAATACCAGAAGCAGTTAATGCTTTGCTTCCCAGATGACGAGAAGCACTTTGGCCATCTATCCTCTGCGGCTGGACCCGTCCTGATGCCGTTGATAACTCGGCCTCGAGTCGAAGTCGAGCCTCTAGCCTTGAAGCTTGACTCACGAGAGATCATCCATCGCGCCAACAAGTCGGCTGACGCACGAGTCAAGGTCGATATCAATATTTACGGGCCCCGATCCTTGGCAACCACAGTGGGTAAAATCCTTTCTGACGGGAAGCTTTGGCTACAGCGATCGATCCATGGTAGAGAAGGGATGGTGTACGAAAACCCGCATTTCCTGAATATCGCTATACCCGAAGGCAATACTGGCTTGGTACGAAACGAAATCACAGTCAACGATGGGTCTGCCAAAAAGAAGACAAGGGAAGAGCAACTTCGGAAGATGGTGGAGGACGTTTACAATGCAGTGGAGAATACTCGAGAGCTAGAACTTGTTGAAGGAGGTGAGAGAGTCACCCGGCAGCTTCTTAGGTAGGATATCAGCGCCCTCCGATGAGCTTTGCATTACTGATCTGATCATAGGCATCAAAAAGAAGCCCTAGGCTTCATGCTAGAGAGAGAGTCCGGCAACATCAACGAGAATTATCGTCTTTGGAAAGAAAAGACCATAGATGGGAGAAAGATTTATCAACATGCAATCACTAAGAGACGCAGAGAAACAAGGCCGGAGGAAAAGGGAGGTGGAATATTGGCTGATGACATGGGGATGGGTAAATCTCTTTCCATTCTTGCTCTCGTCATGAAGACTTTGGACAATGGACAGGAATGGGCAAACCAAAAGAATGAGGAACACCGGGGTAGAAAGGCCACTATATTTTCTCGGTCGACTCTGGTCGTGGTTTCAGCAGCCTGTAGGTACCACCGTCTTTGGCTAGGATATGCCGCTAACAGGACACAGTACTGGTCGATGAGTGGATGAACGAAGTCAAAAAGTACGTTACATGTCCAACACTAATAAGGGCGTTCTAACTCCTTAGACATCTGCAGACGGGTCTCAAAATCATCAAGTACCACGGTGAAAAGCGTCCGAACGAACTTTCGCAACTCGATATTGTCGAGGACTCAGATATAGTAGTGACGACATATCACACACTCACTACCGAGTATCTTATCGACAAGGGGAAGACCTCGCCACTATACAAATTGGGATGGTATCGAGTTGTGCTTGACGAGGGTAAGTTATCATATTGCTTGGCAGCATAGTTGAGTACAAACTAACTACTGACAGCACACATTATTCGACGTCCGTCGACCAAATTCTTCCAAGCGTGCGAGTACCTTCACGCCAACTCCCGCTGGTGTCTTTCTGGAACACCCATCCAAAACAAACTCGCCGACATAGGGTCCCTCTTCCGCTTCATCCGCGCCGAGCCGTTTGACAAAGCATCAGAGTTTCGAAAGTGGATAGAAACCCCTTTCGATAACTCCTTTGACAACCCTACGGAAGTTCGCGGTCGTCTTGTCAAGCTTCTGGAGGCATTGTGCCTGCGACGTACTCGTGAAGTCTTGCAATTGCCAAAAACACGTCAATTCGTGCGGCATCTTGACTTCACCAAGGATGAACGAGAACAGTACGAAAGGACTAGGAACATCATCCGACGGAACATGGAGGTTCGCATGGGAGAAATTGAGAAGAGCTCCCAGTTCGGCACATTTCAAATGTGGCTACAGCTTCGTATTGTCTGTAATCACGGAACCTACCAAAAGCTCTTTTCGTGGCACCGAAGAAACTTTCTAGAGGAAAGAGAGGCGTTTATTGGAGGAGCTTACTCCCAGCATGGCGAAGTCCTTTGCGTTGGTTGTGAGCAGCCGATGCCAGTCTTGGGGCAGGATTGGTCAAAACCAATGTTTGAGGGCAAATGTCCCCATATTTTATGCGATAAGTGTATAGACGATTCGAAGAAAGGTGAGACGTCAGTACCACAGGGACAATGTCCCGTTTGTGTGCTATGGTATCGAGAATCTTCGAACACAGAGGATGGCGGGGGCTCAGATAGCGGGTCGCTTCAACGGAAGCGAAAAAGGAATGCAGCGACGAATGATGACCATGAACATTACTTCAACAGCGAGGGCCATTCGACTAAGATTCTAGCACTAGTTGAGGACGTTCAGAAGGATCTGTGGACAACTAAGAGGTATGTGCGACCCGTCTAATTTAGGCTTTGCTAACATCGTCAGCATCATTTTCTCCTGCTGGACTAGAACGCTTCACCTTATAGCAAAACATTTGGATAAGGTCAAGATTCCTTACCTCCAACTAGATGGGAACAGCCCATTGCCACAACGGCAATCCACACTCAACAAGTTCGCGAACGGGGATGAGACGCCAGTACTCATCATGACCACTGGCACAGGAGCGTTTGGGTAAGGCATTCCGAAGCAATAACTTCTTAGGAAGGCCATTGACATTGTTTCAGACTAAATCTAACCTGCGCCAACCGGATCTTCATCGCAGAACTGCAGTGGAACCCTAGTGTGGAGAGTCAGGCGATTTCCCGAGCGATTCGTCTTGGCCAGGAGAATGAAGTTCGTGTAACGAGATACATCACTAAAGGAACTGTTGAAGAGGTGCGTAGCCCGCTATATCGCGTGGAATCTAAGCTGACTATTCGCAGGAGATTAAGCAGCAACAGGAATACAAGAAGCATATCGCTGCTCTTGGGTTCGAAATGGAGATTGACTGAGTGGAATGACCATGAGATCGGATGAGATTACTGTTCCTTGACACTACAAATTGGTGGGGGGGGAATTCGAAGGATTGGAAATACCGGTCAGTGGCTGAGCAGGAAGAGGTCAGGTAGTAATAACAAAGCATCAGCCCATAGTACAAATCAACGTATCATATCCGACAATGGCAAAGGAAACAAGTATGTTGAGTGACGTGTGATGGAAAGACAGGTCGGCGTGGAAGACTACTCCCTTATGCCTTCCAGAAGCCCTCCCAGCAGTGGTTGTCCCAAGATTTCTACTACTGGACCATACATGTGTGAACAGATTATTCCTTCGCCTTTTGTATAAGAGAAGGAACAAAACAATCTTAACACTGTGATGAACGAATTCGTTTGAATACGACTCAAGGTTTACTCCATACAAGAAATACGCATCCATCATTATACATAACTACCTAAGTTATATCAGGTTTAATATAAACGTGATTCTCGTATAATATGCAAAATTTTTACTTGCTTCGAACCCAGCCTCCTTTGTGGTTCAACGTTGGAACTAGCTCGCAAAGCCAATCAACGTCATGCGCAAATGCGTTCACTGCATTTTTAACCCCCTCCCAGGTCTCACTCACGCCACATACACGAGATTCCACAGCTAAAATGTCCAACTTAGGTCGATGCAAGAAGAATAGCGCACTATCTGAATTACAAACGTTTCGTAGTTCTGGAAGAACTAAAATAGATTCACAGTCGACTAGAAGGCGAGCTGCGAATGGAGAGTCACTGCCTTGATAAACACGACTTTGAGTCGTTTTCACATGGCAAGGATACTACACTCTGGTATTTTAAACGCACTCAAGGCTGAAGAAGCGGGCTTCGGACTTATTCCAATCGAGAGGCTATTATCTATCTACCTAGTTGTCTAGTGGGACCAGTACACTTATCTACCGCGTAATAATAAATACCATCTAAAACGAATTAATCAACGCCTGATTATATGTGCTTCCTTCACTAGATATAGAAACTTCTTCGGTACGTAAACCAATCATCATTCCTGTTTCAGTAAGAGAGCAAAGAAGTTCTGTTTGGTGCCTGGCAGGATGCATCCGCCGAGCGATACAGCAGGTTGCTTAGAGAAGTGTCAGCTTCTCTTTAAAATGTCGAGCGTGTGTAGCTACATACCGGAAGCAAAGTATCGTCGCTTATACCAATTGTTGATGATCAAGAACGTTGGAGGTGCGGCAACTACCAGCGAGACGATAGCGACGATAACCTCGGTGTTCATACTAGGTCAGACCAACCAGTTGGCAATATGTCAGGTGACTTCGGTGAAATAGGGCGAACATATGACGGGTAGAATCGCAGCGTACCCGATGAGATGTTATGGAGCTTTCGTGGTTGGGTGTTGTCCATGGTTTAGACCAGTAGGGGAGTGGGAGATTTATACACAAGGGATTAAGAGGGTGAACGGGTGATTAATAGCATTATACCCATGATAAAAGTCAAGAAACTGTTGTTGTCTTCCAGGGAGGATATCGTAGGAAATCTGTGTATGGTGTTCAGATTCTGGACTGAGCCAGTAGTAGGTACTACGCATGAAGATCCGGTTACCGGGCGCTTCAAGGGATAGATCTTTGATCAATGGATGTGGACAGGTGAGTGGGCGCTAAGTGCTGCCTTCAGATTATGGAAACATCCAATTAAGATCTGACGCTATCGCCCACCTGAGAGTTACCGCGTGAGATCTTGGTGCTGTTGGCGTGCGTGGCTTTTGCAGGAGGCAGCTCATACTCGTTCGTCTGACGAATGTGCAGTGTAGACCTACGCCCAGTCGCAGTAGCAGATAACCAACAGAACCCGACCCGCGGGGCTGTGTGTCCAACAGCTCGCTCATCACTGTATTTGTGCTACCAGAGCTAGTTGTTTCGGATTATGGAACCCGTCAATGAGCAGTCCAGACCGCCCTCCGCCCATGTACGTACTGGAATGATGGCCACCCTGAGAAGTACTTTGTTCATAACACAATTGCTGTACACACTGCTGTAAATCATCAAGCCAGAAGGTAACGGGACTTGCATGATATGCAGGGCCGTGTCCCTTCGGGTTCTGGATTTGACCACTTAAATCAATCACGGGCAACAGGTAGCATGAAATGAGGCGTGCCACGAGCGCCACTCAGCCAAAACACGAGACAAAGTGAGATTGGAACTGCCGAGCCTCGATTCTAGCACACATTAAAGTACAAGCGCTCCCGCCATATTGAGTCTCTCCAAAAGATGCTCTTCATCTTCATAACCAAGCAAACCGCACCTGTCAAAGATCAGCTCAGATTGTTGCAAAAGTATAATGAGCACCGCCACGATGAATACCACAGGAACGAACTTAAAGGAGGAGCTCTGGCTACTGCACAAGTCCTTCATCAGACACAAGTACCTAGTCGAGGAGGTACCCCTCAAAGAGCTCCTTTGTCTTTTAAACGATCGCGGTCTTAGTGTCACGTCAGTTTTTTGCCGCACTATGCGCTGACGAGAACGCTAATTCGATTACAGAAAAGCACAGTTGGAGTACAAGCTCAAACTCTGGAAGTTCTTTAAGAATATAAAAAAAGAAGGTTGGAGGTCCATCGCACGGAAGGTTAAGAGGCGCGAGCGCATGGGCAAGAGCAGTCAAGTTGTATTCAACGGAAGATTAATCGACAGAGCAAAGGTTGCAAAGGAAACTGCCAGACATCGCGACACCCTTTACAATGAGCTGTGTCAGCGTAAGTAGAATCCATGTCGCTGTGTCTAGTCTAACATCGTCACAGAGCAACGATCACCAAGTCCAGCCAGCTCTATGCTTATTGTTAGCACTCCTCGCGCCGTCGATTCATTTATTGCTTGGCCCGAGACGCTGCCATGGCTATACATTCGAGATATATCCTGGGATTGTAAGAAATATTGGAAGCACTTCAAGATATCTAGCTAATTTCCCTCCATTAGCTACAGCTCACATTTTAACGCCCAGCATACCAGGTGCCAATACCCTTCTGGCCCTGCCATGCGACGAATCCTTATCAAATATGTTGAGGGCCGTATTGAACAGTAACCCTGTTGGAAGCCGTGCTGCATTTTCCGATTTGTCAGTTGCTTTACGCACCACAATGCCGGAGTGGTGCCTAGGGGACCACACTCAGACCATTGATGCCCTTACCACTGACTCACGCAGCGCAATGCTGCCTGCATTTTTAAGAACTATGG
Organism: Fusarium cf. aywerte; assembly: GCA_011034095.1. NCBI lineage: Eukaryota > Fungi > Ascomycota > Sordariomycetes > Hypocreales > Nectriaceae > Fusarium > Fusarium cf. aywerte. The sequence goes on along the minus strand of WETZ01000003.1, from coordinate 1,046,693 downwards.
TGTATAGCCTATCAAACGGGTGGCCTGAGATTGGAGAAGTTGAGGTAGATGCATTCTCTTCTATACTAGCCACTGTTTTGGCAGACAACAAACATGATACAAGGGTACTGCGGAACAAAAGCATTACTTTTCGCGCATTTCTGGAGACACTCTTCAAAGTGGAGATACACCAGGCGACCTCTCCACCGCCGCGTGGGCGACTAGGCTTCGCAGAGAGATCATTGGCTCTCATCAAACTTCTATTGGACTTAGGCCAAGATCCAGATCTGCTTGTACCTGTGAGGTATGATACAAGCATGGGAAAACCAATTCAAATGGCTCTTCAATGTGGGAATATGGACTTGGTTCAGTTGCTTCTCGACTTCAATGCATCTATCGACGAAGACCAGGAATGGGGCAAGGGACCCTGTGCTGTCCAAACAATTATTCGAAATGGTCTTTCTAAAGCTGAGCAGTTACGATTACTTAAAGTCCTAGACCGTTACAAGGCAATCAGTCCAGAGCAGTTGCTTTGTGGCGCCATCCAACTCGGTGATGCGTTACTGGTAGAGCAGTTGCTACAAAAAAACATCGATGTCACAAAGACACACGTCGATCAACCGCTTCTCTACGATAGATTCTTCAAGCTGGGCCGTTATATTGGACGCGAGTCCCCTCTGACAAGATCGATGGGAACAGACAATTGTTTTTTCAAAAGACTGCTTGCGCATCCTTCGATCCTGAGTCACCCGGCCTACCTGACCTCTCCGGAGTTCTTTGTTGTCGCAGCTATGAGAGGTGGTCGCGAAACAATGGAATATCTACTCGAACTAGAGCCCTCCGGCGCCACAGGTCAGCTGGGTGGTCTCGACCCGTTGACTGCTGCAGTTGCATACAACAATCTATCAGTGGCTCGGCTCCTCCTGGAGCTTGGGGCCGTGAAGTCTTCCCATCTGATATTCATCGCAGCTGCCCTGGGCAATGAGGATATGCTACAGCTTCTGCTTCACTATGGAGTTCCCCTCAATAAAGTCGACAGAAGGGGTTTACAGTCGTTAAACTGTTTTGACCATTTCGATAACCACTTTTGTGGCCCTCAAGGTTTGGTTGCATTGCTTCTGAACAGATGGGTAAGTAGGCAGACCGATTCTCAGGCGAAGTGCCTAACTGCTCTCATCCAAGCTGGAGCTCAATTAGTAGGAGGTGAAATTCCAGCCATGGCCGAGTTTAGATTGTTCGGCCCTTTAGAAGCTGCCCTTTCAGTAGGTGGGGACCCCAACGAGCGAGATTCGTTTGACCGAACTGCGATCCAGTGCTGTCTGTATCCCTTTCCCAGCTACAATCGACCATCTTCTCTTATCAAGCGACAAGAAACTATCCGAATCCTTCTGAAGGGCGGAGCCAAGTTGGTCGGTGGTGAGATTGGCAAGTCGATTCTTGACAATGATATGGATCTCACAACTTTGCTCCTTGAATACAGCGGGCCACCTTCCATGATTGACCAGGAAGGGATATGCCCTGTTGAGGCTCTGATCATGACAAGTTCTATTTACAGCAGCAAAGCAAGCAATGACTTCCTCTTTCTTGAATCAAAGATCCAAGCGGAGGGTGGCGCGATTAACGTCGGATCGCTATGTGCAGCAATACAACAGGCAAATTGGCATCTCGTTGATCATCTTCTTCTATATCCATATCAAGAGTCGAAAGACCGCCAAATCTTGGAGGGTACTGCGATAGGTCTGGCTGCGAAAGCAGGCCAGATAAAAGTCTTGAGAAAGATTCTTTGTCGCATTACAAGTGGTTCTAACTTACGATCTGCATTTATCCCGTTCGAATTTCCAAATTGGCGTTTATATAAAGGGGAAGACTCGCAATACGGCCACAATATTTTCTGGAAAAAGAAAGCAGTTACTGGAACACTGCTCATGGGTAGCCCTCTGATACTGGCTGCTCTCAGTGCAGACACAACGGGTTTTGAAGAGCTTATTTGTCAAGGTTTCTTTCCAGACGTAACCACCATTGCAGCCGTAGCACAAAGCGTCAAAGCGTTAGACTACCTTCGGCTTTTGAAACAATACTGTCAAGATTTCAGCAACCTTCCTCGACCGCAAGAACCGCAGGCCTCACCCTTGACGATCCCAATTCAATATGGCAAGATCGGTCTACTCAAACAATTGGTGGAAGCGGGTATTAACATAAATGACCATGTTGTGACAATATACCGCGGTCGTTCACCACTACAGGTTGCTGTTGAGTCTGGGAATCTTGAAATAGTGCATTATTTGCTGGAGAAAGGGGCTCATGTTAATGCTCCTCCATCATATGAGGCAGGTGCCACGGCACTACAGCTTGCCGCTATCCAGGGGTATATTGGCCTTGCGAAGATACTACTTGAGTACGGCGCTCGTGTTAATGCCAGGGGGGCAAAACATTATGGAAGAACCGCACTAGAAGGTGCAGCAGAATATGGGAGACTCGATATGTTGGAGTTCCTACTTCAAAATGGTGCTAGATATACTGGGTCTGGGCGGTTACAGTTCGTCTCTGCGGTACGCTATGCTACTGATGAAGGGCACTGTGCCTGTGTCGATTGGTTGAAAGGGAATTATGGATGGTCAGTGGAAGACGAGGACCTACTCGATGACAGAAGACTTAGATTTACGATCTATGATCTTTCCTGTCAGAACTGCTTCCCGTTTTGTTGCGATCAGATACATGAAGACGGAGAGGATTGCATATATCACTACCCCCCCGGTATGGAAAGCCCTTACGCGGTGCTTTGCGATGAATGCAAGAAAAACGAACGGTCAGACGAAGAGGAAGAGTAAGAATGATCGTTAGATAAAGTGGAGTATAAGGAAGAGTTTATAGACTGTATAGGCTAGTAAATCTTGAATATACCTTACTAGGTACTTCTAGCGAATATAATATCACATTAGTATATGGGGATGGTCTGCTCTAAGTGTTTCCAAGTGTCGAGTGATGTGAGTGACAAGCGACTTTGTGAAGACTGATTTACCGCTACTGGCTTACCCTCGGCTCAAAGGATGACGGGTATGCCAAGTCGCCGTTGAACATTTCATGATCAAATATACACTCGTCGGTGCCTGTTCGTGCTGTAGGAACTCTGTCTCAATGCAGATTGGCTTTGTCAAAATGAAGCGGTGCCAGATATTCTGAAAATTCTCGGCGAGCCACTTCACATCTGCGACATGTAAGAGTACACCCACCATAATACTCCATATTGTCGTTGATTCAAGTATATCGATCGCGTTTGGACATGACATTTATCCGCATCCCACTCATCAGCATTGGTACTGAGCTCCCAATCTCTATAAGCTGGGAAAGGAACAATAACAGATTTTTTTCATGAACGAGATCTCATCTACCAATGATGACAAAGGATCCACGGTTCTCTCAATTTGAGGTTCAGATGGATTTGGCCAGCTCTTTAAAAGCCACATCCACCGGCGTTGTTGGCGACGTAATGAAAATGCAGGCTTTGGCCAGGTCTATGCCATACAGTCCAGAGTTCTGACTCAATATGGTTCGACCTTGACCTTGGCTAAACTCGGGTAGGATGACCTGACCAATAAGATCTGTGAGAATTGCATTTGGATACTGATAAGCAGTGTCAGAAGACGCTAGTCGGCACCTGGGATAGATAATGCGAAGACCAGGCCAATACTCTCTTGTCAATAATGTTGCGTCAAGGATCAAGGGACTTGAGCTATCAATCCTATTCATATTGCGCCAAATGATTCCATGTTGGATTTCAGTCCAATATGAGAAGGCTGTAGTCTAGGTGAACCAGCTAATATCCGCTAGTTTTTTCTAGCTCAAAGCCGATCTCATGGAATGCGCGTCACTTATTGGCACGTTCAATGTGAGAAAGAAATTCTGTGGTTACAACATTCCAGTCTTTAGTCCAGCGTGATGATAATACTTTGTTTGCAGAGTAACTGTTGTTTTGATCTCGATTCTTATATACAAGACTGTGCGGGAGTGAAAGTTCGCTATCCGGGATCGCGGACGAATATTGGACGAGGGAAAATGCGGCAAACACGTAAGTACGCCTTGATTGTGGCATACTTTCTTTGATCGCCATCATAATCTCATTTTCGGAAGCGAAATTTGCTCCGCTTATTAGCAAGTCGTTATTCATAATTGCCCATATCGCTGTGTTAGTTGCACTCAAGTTTGTCGGCCATAAGACATCCTTTCATTTAAGGTTACTGATATCTATATTGCCCATGTCCCTGCCCTGGCTGTCCACCACCTGGTGGTCCTTGATCCCAACTCTGTTTCTGCCGTGATGCTTCGCTATGCCAATAATCGTGAACTGTTTGATTCTTCTCAGCCATCCGGGGCCATATCGATTCTGGTAACCGTGCTCCTGTTGGTGGTCGATATGTTTCATTGCTTTCAGCTGTTGGTTCGACCTTTTCTGTCATTCTCTTCTGCACTCTGGCGGATGCTCGCTTTCTCTTTTTGGATTTTCTTCGTCGATCGCAGAGGATGATTCCCATGATGAGGAGTAGAACGCCAACTGTAGCTTATGATTAGTTTCTGTGGTTTCTAGCATATTTTGATAGACGTACCCAATGCTCCTAGTGCAATAATAATCTCGAGGGCGCCAAAGATCTTGCCTCCAGGCAAGCCTCCTGAACTCTCATCTTGACTGGCTTCCTGCGTCACTGTCACAACAGGTACGTCGCTAGTTGATGTACCATCGGCCTGCGCGGTTGGTCTCGGAACGATGGTTGTGAAAATTGTAGTAGATTCGACGGCAGATATAATGCGAGAAAGTTGTAGTTCGATAGCCTTATCATCCATTGGAGCGAGAGAAAAGGCCGAAACTCGCGTTCGAGACTTGAGCCGATAATATCGAAGATAAATGCTACCAGAGCTGAGTGATTGTCGTAAATTACAAGATTAGAAAATAATCAATAAAAAAGACTGTAAGAAGAATAATTATCGCACCAACAAAACGAAAATGAAAGTCGCTGCGTGATTCCAGATCAACGTGCAGAAGAAAAAGGAAAGAAAAAAGAGGAAGGGAAACTAGCTCAAGACAGCAGACGTTGCGAAAGATATGGAGAATTCTCATGATACAAACTAACTGAGTTGACTACCTATATTGAAAGTTTCCTCTTAGCTGAACACCGCCCATTCTTGCGGGTTTTGAGGCGAAACCGGGTGCTGCTTGAGGTGGCATTGTGAGACGGGAGATCAAACACCTAGACCCCTGTCCAACGACACAGCCAGCAACGTCACAGGCCGGATTAGCGCTACCAGGGGCAGGGGAAGTTTCGAAAAACAAAACACTAAGCATTTTGTATTGCTACTGTGTTTTGTTACTATGTATAATACCAAGCCGGCTGCTGGAGCTTCCGTGCGGAGCGCGTCTAAATGTCAAGCTGACAAGTTTGCCTAGTTTCAGATTTGCAGAGTCTTGGCGTCTTGGCTGAAATCGTATTACGACGACCTCTTCACGATCTAGACTCTGGGTGCGTATAGCTTGACTTTGATATATGGTATAATTCAGTCAAATAACAGCCTCGTGACCGTCTGACTTCTCGGCTGGTCGGCCCTCGTTGGAACCAAGGGCCGGCTAGAACTGGATGCTACCGTCACAACATGTTTCCGAATTCGAGATGTGATGATCAGTGCATTGTTTAATCCGGATGACAGTTCACCGCCCTGCAGATATGTTTGAGGCTTTGAGTTGACAGATGCATGAAAGTCGTGATGCAGGAAGGGGTCGCGTGTTGGTGTTTCGCGCGGACCAACAGTTTGCCGAAATAGGCACGATAAGGATAAGACGCCCGCTCGGATAATCGATATTCCCAATGCCACCGTTGGTAGACATCTCGAATCGCATGGTGGTGGTGTGAGCAAAGGTGATGAGAGTGGGAGTAAAACAATACTTCGGTTCGTTTGATATTTTAAATAGCCTTCTATCAATAGTTTCTAGAGATTGTCAGTCTTGTGGAATGTTATCAGTAGGATGATGTCCCTATTCCTCACTTCTGTTGAATTGCAAGGTTGATGAACGAACAACAGCTTGTCACCCCGTGTTGCGTTGCAACAGCGTATAACAACAGTAAAAGCTTACTTATACTGGTTATCATATAGAATTAAACTAGATGCATGGCTAGAACGAGTCATGTACTCAATAACTTGGCTGTAACTAGAAATAACACAGCCCTAGGTTGATTTTATTCGGAACTGCAGGGTAACCTTGATGCAATGCTCCGCATAGGCCACTGAACGGTCTTCCCACTGACCTTAGCGTAGATGACACAAAGACTGGGGAAGATAATGCCGGTACCCAGTTTGATTCGCTCGAAACGGTTCCTCCGGATGACAAGAGCGGGCATCTTTACTAAGACAAAATCGAACGCGTGTCATTGGATCTCGGGTATCGTTTTTGAGGATATTCCCATTCTCTCAAGTTAACTACCGTGCCGAGATGCGGGGTGAAGTGAGCGGAGAGTTGGGCTAGCCCGGATGTCGAAAGGTTAAAAAGAATGCGAAGGCGCCGGCCATTGGGAAGAAATGACTCGACACATCGTTTCGCGATAGACTTGTTTGAGACATTGGATTTTGGTGTTTTGAGATTCACAAAGCGCGTCAAGAGAACAGACCAATCTAAACGAACTCAAAGATTTCGGAAAGAGGCTCCCTTGGCTCAGCATCACGATTTTCAACCCCGCGCGACGTCATGGCCATAGTCGACCTCTTCTTCACCTGGTGGTCTCTCCCTATCGGCGTAGGTATCTTGATAGCCTCATATCTCTACTCATACTACATAACATACGGCCACCTGCGAGATATTCCCGCGCCGTTTCCCGCACAATTCTCAAACCTCTGGCTTCTCTACGTCTGCAGACGCGGTGAGCGATATCGTGTCGTGGATGAGATTCACAAGAAGCTCGGCCCCGTGGTTCGCATCCAGCCTAACCACACCTCCATCGCTGATGTCGATGCTATCGCGACTATTTATGGTCACGGCAATGGGTTCTTGAAATCGTGAGTACACGCCCCAACTGCCGGATGACCAGATCTAATGAGTCGCAGTGAGTTTTATGACGCGTTTGTCTCAATCCGACGGGGTCTCTTCAACACGCGTGATCGCGCAGAACACACACGCAAGCGCAAGCTCATCTCACACGTCTTCTCCGCCAAGTCCATCAGTCAATTCGAACCGTACATCCACGCCAATCTCGAGCTTTTCGTCAAGCAGCTCGACAAGCTCGTCGCATCAAGCCAAACCACCGACAAAAACGGCAAGAGACAAGCGCTTATCGACTGTCTTCCGTGGTTCAATTATCTCGCCTTTGATGTCATCGGTGACCTCGCATTCGGTGTACCATTTGGTATGCTCGCCAACGGCGCTGACGTAGCAGAAGTCAGAGAAACACCTGATAGCGCACCGATCTATGCCTCTGCGATTGAGATTCTCAATAGGAGAGGTGAAGTCAGCGCCACATTGGGATGTTTTCCACAATTGAAGCCTTATGCGCAGTGGTTGCCGGATCCGTTTTTCAGCAATGGGCTTAACGCTGTAAAAAACCTTGCTGGAATTGCGATCGCGCGCGTCAAGAACAGGCTCGACAACCCTCCCTCTATTGAACGCAAAGATCTTCTTGCACGATTGATGGAAGGGAGAGACGAAAAGGGCGAGCCGCTTGGTCGTGAAGAATTGACGGCTGAGGCTTTGACGCAGCTCATTGCCGGTAGTGACACGACATCTAACTCGTCATGCGCTTTACTCTACCATGTCACGCGGACTCCAGGCGTTCTTGAGAAGTTGCAAGCTGAACTTGATGAAGCAATCCCGACTGAAGTATCAGTGCCTACATACGACATGGTTCGTGATCTTCCTTACCTAGCCAATGTCATCAACGAAACCCTTCGCTACCATTCAACATCCGGTATTGGGCTCCCTCGTGAGATTCCTCCGAACTCACCAGGCGTTACTATCAAGGGCCACTATTTCCCACCAAGCAGTGTTCTTAGCGTCCCGACCTATACGTTGCATCACTCCAAAGAGATCTGGGGACCCGACGCCGATGACTTTAGACCAGAGCGCTGGGAAAACCCCACGGATGTTCAAAAGACGGCGTTTAACCCGTTTAGTCACGGACCGAGGGCGTGCGTGGGCAGGAATGTGGCCGAGATGGAGATGAAGTTGATTGCGGCGACGTGGGCGAGGCGATATGTGCCTGAGTTGAGGCAGGGGGTCATGGAGACGAGAGAGGGATTTTTGAGGAAGCCTCTTGGCCTGGATATTGCTTTGAAGATGAGGGACTAGGTAGTCACTTAAGAGACCACGAATGAAATAGCCAGGATGTAAAATGAACTAGAGCAATGCCTTGCAGCAATCCTCCATAATCACAAGGCGACATTCGCGAGTGCATATGACATGAGAAACCGAAGTGCGATGGTGATAGTACATACTCTATTGATTAGTCTAATTCTATATCGTTGTAAGACAGTCCTTCGGTATATTCTAACCCGCCCTTCTAAATAAATAAAACCACGATTACGCCATAGACAAAGAAGACTAAAAAGATATTTACTTCCCGATCGCCTGTAGCTGCTTCCTATACCAAATCTAAAAGTCATTAGTAACGTCTTTTTCTTTTCAACAGAATCAAAATTTACTCACCATCTCAACCCCAGTTCCAACACTCTTTGGCCCAAAACGCTTCAACAACCAAGGTGTCTGGATCTTCTTTGCGTAAAGCTTGGCATCCTCATCCTTGACCTCTTTGTTAAAGATGATGTTCGATGGCAGAGAAGGATTGACAATGGAAGGTCTTCCAATACCGATGAGGTCACAAGCCCCATCGCTCAAAGCTGCTTCCATACCCACGCGTGTGCGGAAACCTCCTGTCACCATCAATGGAACATTGGGAAGTTTGGCGCGCATTTCACGGGCGAATTCGAGGAAGAAGGACTCTCGCGCTGCTGTGCTGGCAGACACCTTTTCGCCAGTTCCTGTAAACATCTAATTGCAGATCGGATTAGTATAAGGGTTTAGAGTGATATAAGGGTCGACTTACAACCGGGTTTTCGTAGCTTCCACCGCTGACTTCCAAAAAGTCTAGTCCAACCTCAGCGATGAGCGAGATCTGCTCCAAGCACTCTTGAAGCTCTTTGGGAGATTGGTGGTCCGCAGAGTTGAACTTGAGACCGACGCAGAAATTTGCTGGTGTGGCGGCACGAATGGCTTTGGCGACGTCGACGATGATCTTTGCCCTAGCTGCTGGTGATCCTCCGTATTGATCTGTGCGCTTGTTGCTCTTCTCTGATAGGAACTGAGACAAGAGATAACCATGCGCAGCGTGAATTTCGATTCCGTCAAAACCAGCTTCAGATGCTATTCTTGCTGTCTTTGCGAAGCGCTGAACAACGTCCTCAATCTCCTCGACAGACATCTCCTTTGGTGTACCGAAGACAACATTGGTGATGATCTTTGAAATAATGTCGCCACCCATGTTCATCTGCACAGCACTAGGGGCAAGATTCTTGGCCATGAACGATTTCTTGCCTGCTCCAAGTGGCGATTGTCGACCAGGATGGTTGATCTGCATGATCGTTGGTGTTCCATTTCGACGACAAATTCCAGTGAAGTTTTTGTACGCCTCCAGAACCTTTTCTTCTGGAAGATCAGAGCTGATAGCACAATCTCCATGGCCACCAAGAAACTTGTCGTCGATCTGAACATTGCCAGTCAGGACCATACCCCAGCCTCCTTCTGCCCAGGCGTTGTATGTGCGTTCCATTTGCGCTGTTGTTGGGAGATTTTGAGGATCAGCCATTTCCTCGGCCAAGGCCGCCTTGACGAGACGGTTGGGCAGCGTGAGGCCACATGGTAGCTGGAGAGGTTTGGAGAGTAGTAAATCTGACATTTTGTCGATAATAAATTAAAATCAATTGAATTGTTGATGCATTAGTTGAGAGCCTCCTGCCATCGTTAAGTATAGAAAATCTGGTGATCCGGCGGACCCTGAATCGAGGCCCGTGTCCGTCGACTATTGCCCAAAGGAGAAAGATCTCCAGTGGACTCGGCTTGTTGTTGGTCCGCTGGCTCGTGCCATGGAGACATAATTCATCCGATCGAAGATTCTGGGAAAATAAGGAGGAATTGAGGCGGATTTGTCAGTTTTTCGCGGACCAAATATCACAGTCACGATTATAGTTGGAATTAAAGTTGTTTGTACGATACAGGGTGCGCACTGGTTTGCTGACGCTGACAGGTGGCAGGTTGGTACTGTACCTGCATGACAGCGAGTGACTAATCCCGATTGAACACTCTCCAGGGAAGAGTTGTAAAACTGGGCGGAAGATACACCCGTAAAGATATATATACAGATTGAACCTAATTCATGACTTTGAATATCTTGACAACAAATAGATTCCAGGTGTTTATTTGCCTGCCGGTTGTAAAAGGACCTCACTCGTTGGAAATGAAGTGACTTGGAGTTGACACTCTATCGTGATCGCTTATCGATATCTTTGAGGACTTAAGCCGGAAATAGCAGCTAGAGCGGGGACTATGGATGGAGTAGTGGAGTGAGCAAGCCTCGGGAGGGGTTAAAGTTGCAGTGAAAAAGATGCGTAATTAAGCTTAAGTGAAGATGTGAAATGAAGAGTGGATTCTTCGCTGCTAACGCACCCAACTGCACGAGGCTGCTAAGACTAACTTATTTACCCGGGGTTACAGCAGGGCTCTCGCTGTCCCCTTCAGTCACAAATATTGCGGTTTAAGTCACAGGTCAAGGCGCCCGCCAGCAACCCTAGAAATACACTCGTATGAAGACGTAAAAAAATAAGTCGAAGATTAATGACAGGCATGGCATTCAAGTTCGAGTACCAACGTCTTCGATATACTACATAGGGTCTATATCATATTCACCTTTCTGAACTCATCTTTTATCAACTACCCTCGCCCTTACTGAACTAAAAGATCCCTTAAGAAAGTGCCCGTATCTGTGCTTACCTCCAGACTTATCTTACCAGTCCTACTTACTCCTAGCAGTGGTTTCTGTAGCCTTTGTCGTCTCTCGGTTGTCATTACTTTCTTCCCTCCTCTGACCCCGGCCTTGATCGCCTTTGAGGATGATATCATCAACTAAGAAGCTGGCTCCCAAACATAACGCCATAAGAGGTACAGTGATGATGAAAACGACTCTGAAACCTTGCATGCGCGCGTTCAGGATGGCGCTCTTGTATGCTGTAGTGCTAAGGTCATTGACTGACCATGTGCCATCAAGAACACTATCACGAAGCCAGTCTGGAATGTTGTTGTTCTGCTGTAGAGTGCTCTTTAGAACAGCATAGTATACAGCTGTAGAGACCGCGATTCCTACAACACCACCTAATGAGCGGAATACATTGCGGGTTCCTGTTGCCACGGCGCGATCCTCATCGGCAGAGTTGGCTTGTAGCGCTACAAGACCTGGATGCATGTTAATTACCGTACTTAGAGACAAAGAAAGCATGACATTATGGAGTGGAAATGTTTGAATCACCTGGCTGATGCACCCAACCGATTCCTGCTCCTTCGACAGCCAGGACTGCAATGTAGGTTGCAATGTGGGTGTTCTGGCAGCGCCAGCTATACCCTGAGCCAAGAGAAATGGCACGATTAGCGTAGCGCTTCTCAATGGCGTGAAGCCACGAACAGTTTGGTAGTATAGTGGAACAAAGTACTGAGTTGACTGCCAAGCGAAATCGTGAAAGAAACCAGTAAGGATGAGCACGGACGGGGACTTCTGCTTAAAGAGTCGTAGAGGGATGATGGGAATTCTTGCCAAGAAAGCGTCGATAAGAATGAACACAAGAACCATAACGATGCCGATTGTAAGCATAGAGATGGTCTTGACGTTCTGCCATGCCCACATGCTTCCTCCCGAGTTGATGGACATCTGTAAATCTGATCAGAAAACTGTCATAATTCCTGTTGCTTAGCAGACTCACGACAGTCAGTACGATACCAGCGATAGAAGCCCCAACACCCCACCAATCGATCTTCCGAGCCTTTCCCATGAAGCTCCCAGAGACAGGCTTGAGGGGCAAAAGCAGTATAAGAAGAATGAAGCAAATGGCTCCCATGATAGCAGGGACCCAGAAAGCCCATCTCCAACCGTCAGTAGTCAATTGAATCAGCCCCGCAGCAACGAATGGGCCGGAGGCAGCTCCAGTGCCAATAGCAAGGCTGATGAACCCTTGATACATTCCTCTCCATCTAAGACTGACCAAATCGCTCACAACGATAGCCACGAAAGAACTAATGCCCCCACCGCCAACACCACTGAGGGTGCACATACGTATAACCAGAGTGGCGTACGAGCAAAAACGCACAAAACACTACCAAAGACAACGCAAGCCATTGAGAAACAACAAAACGGGCTTTCGTCCGGTGATATCTGAGATTCTGCCATATAGCGGTTGAAAAGAGAGCTGGCCTAGCAGGTATAACGTTCCGACCCAGGTAACTATCGGGCTAGCGTCAAGAGCTTCGGAAATTGTCGGTAAAGATGTTGCTACAGAGTTCATGTCTAGATAGGATATCAGGTAGCAGAAACAGAGACAGAGATAAGCTAGTATAAGTCGAACAAACGGCAGGCGTTGACATTAGTCTTCGAGTTCGGCCTGGCTAGGGTCTTGTTCGGGTTTGGCCGATTCGGTTGTTCCAAAGACTAATTGTTCTGACCCTCCTTTCCATCGTAGCCATCAAATTCAACAGGATCCTGACGCGGCTCAACTTCGATGGTATCCATGTTTTCATTTGAGGCGCGGAATTTTAAGTTTCTGTAAAGATGTGAGTTAGAAGACGAGATATGATCTGATGATATTGGATGTCAAGCGCGCCTTTTCAAGGAACAGGATACCATGAGAGAAGCCTCGGTATTTCCAAATCCAAGTTATCTCACTGGTCCGCGGAAACCACGGCTTTTAGATTGCTGAGGTATCGGATCAGCAAGGCTGGAAAATTAATTCTGCAATGCCAAGCATCATGATTCTCAAACCCCTCACTAAGCATATCTTGGATGCATGGTGTGGAACGAAGCATAATCTGCTTGTGATGCTCTGTTTTGAGATCTTTCGAGAAAAATTACCTACGTGTTATATCTAGGTCATTTCACAATTATATTAGAGATTACGCTTAGTATTAGAGCTAATAAATAATATTACGATATGTGTTGGTGGAGCTTTTAGAACTCATAGTTTATGATCAAATAGACTAATATAGAATGTAAATATTGATGCACAATATTGCCTTGCTCGCCTACTGTCCTAAGCAGTCGCTGCTTTAACCTTATCAGACCATAAGCAGGCAACGAGTTTACATCTCTAATAACATCGAACAGAACAAAAGCATAAGAGAAGGATGGAATAAGTTTCAATAAACCGCTTATTGCTGCAATTATATGCAGGTCAAACAAGGCAGCCTAATGTTGTAACTAATGTTAATAAAGTGGCATATGTTAATAAGGCGTGACTAATACCTGCAGTATAGTTAAGCCTTACCCACGTGGAACGAATGAATGCTGAGGTGGCTTGCAGCGGTCGACAATACTGAGAAGTAGTGCTGCGGCAAGGCAGTCAGATAAAATAACTTGGCGGCCTCATGGCAATAAGGCTCACATTCTGGTAGTGATGAAGGATGCTGAGCGCTTATGCGGAAGTTCCAAAGCAGTGCATAGAACGACCTTGGGATAAGGCTTTGCTGTCGGATCACATCAAGGCCCGTGTGTCACGTAACTGCACTTCTGAATTGGTATAAGCTGCATGTATTACATGGCGTAGATGTGACAATGCTTGCATAAACAATACAGCCTTAGGCATCTCTACCGAAGCTTGCCCAGCCTGATTTGCTTCTGAGTATATATGTAGACACCCATACACGGCTGTTGTTCACCCAATTTCAATTTATTCATTTACGATACCGGGCCTCATTCTTAGTCGCCAACCAACTTTGGTACGGCAGATATGCCCTCATTTGGCAGGCTTCAAGCTGCGCTAGCTTCTGCGACAAATGAGGTGACGCTTGCAGCAGCGAACATTAATTTCGATTTCACGCTGGTCAGGTGCGAAGCGCCCAAAGAGTTTGAGCCGCTGGGAAGTGCTCTGTCCCAAACACGAAAGGAAAACGCAGAAGGTGGGACAGCGCATGTAACTGCTCGCAGACTTGGTGCGCTTTTTGAGGGTATACTTCCACCGACACCTACTCTCGTCAAATCATACGGTACTAGAGTCTCCGAGATCGCTCAAGCCGCCCAACAGGAAAGCCCACCTGAAATATCGGAGAGCATATTTGCAGCCCATGTGGGCGCAGATGGTACTTCTATCTGGGCTGCAGCAACATCGTCTCCAACGGCATTGCATGTCCAGCTTCTGGCATGTATGCTAGCTCGGCTATGGACAGCTTCCGAGGCGACCTCAATATGGGTCGAGCTTATCAAGGAAAGGAGGAAACAAATAGAAGGGTTGTGGAACGACCAAGAGCCTCTTCGATTTGCCACTGTCGCTGCGGCAGCTCAGTCAGACATATCTCGTGCTAGTCTGGCTGAGTGGGATGCGAGTGTTCGCTCTTGGCTCCGTACAGCAGACCGGCTCAACCAACAATCGCAAGATAAGCTGATGGCTATTCTTGACAAAGTCAACTTACCTATCAGCCATGATACAGTGTACTCAAGTGTCATGGCAGCTTGGAAGTCGGCCGTAGAGACTATGGAAAAACTCGTCAAGGGAATGCCCCAGGCAGTCAATGAAGGCTCATCCCTCATCGCCCTTAGTGCCTGGCATCTGTATCCTGATATCACGGTTGGGGGATCAGATACGCTGCCTCTCCAGTTCTCGGATCCGCTTGTCCAATCTGGTGGGTTTCTCACCATAGGACTCGCTCGTCCACGCGATGGGAAAGCTCGTGGCGTTTTTTGGTCCCTGTCGCTAGCTCATTTGAACTTTTATGGACGCCCAGTCTCCAGGAGGGCCAGGTTTGACTCCGATTCTCGCAAGATATCATTTGACCAGTTCACCAAGGCGGTGTACGGTGCTCTCTTAGGCCACTGGAATTGCACAGGACCATTAGCAGAACATCCTTCTCGTGTCTTTGTTGCCATAAGAAAGACACTAGAACATCAGGTCTCTCATGGCGAGCCTGACACGGGAGTTACCTTGCGTTGCCAAGAAGAGTTACGAAACACTTCTTCCGTTGTCAATATTCTCTCGAAAGCAGCAGCCGCTTACTTAGACGCACAACCTTTTCCTGACGATATTATTCATAAGCTATTATCTCTGGGCGGTAGACGTGCGTCTAAGTTCATACCATCCACGGGATTGAGGTCATTCCTTGGACTTGGCGATGTCGGAGAGCTTTTGAGTAAACTCAAAGGTCCTATCGAAAGGGTGGCTCTACTTCGCCGGATTGCTTGCTCCGGCAATTATGACCCTGATGCATATATCATTCGATATTTCGATGTCGATGACGCACAATTTAATTCAGCCGAAGGGGCTCGATACTGTGGGTTCGCTAGTGCGCAAGCCCGCCGCAGCCCAGACAGCCTTACGTCAACACATAGCCAATGGGTCCCCAGATCATTCATCAACAAACATGAATACCCGGAAGAAAGGGTTGTTGAAATGAGCGCTTCCGCCTCCTTGGAACTGGCTTTGGCCTCCAGAATCATCCTGATGAGAGCTACAGGCCCGGCTGGAGAGGAGGTTACGCAAGAGTTCCATTTTTCGTGCGGAGTGGAGCATAGTGCCGCCCTTTACATTCAGCAGTCCCCAGATGCGCGTACAAGAGGTCGCCCAAAAATGAGACCATTAAGTGTAGCAGACATAGAATGGTGCTTAGAGTCCGAGCTATTTTCTCCAGCCAAGTTGCTTGATATTCTTTATGCAGACCCGGCACCTTCAAGCCTAACCCTGAAAGCGCTGACCCTAGCTCATGAGGTTTATCGAACGCTTCCAGATGCGACCATATCTACTCGTGCTTTGGAGTCACATTTATATAACGCCAAGTGGGTTAAGTCCCTCATAACTACCTGGAGAAGCGATTCTCTATCCAGCTATTTCTATTCTCATCCACTCACACCGGCACTTGGCAATTCACTATCATGTGTGGCATATTTAGAAGGTGGCTTTGACCTGGAGCCGGGAAGTTTAGAGCGAGTTTTCGCTCTTGCTTTTGAAGAAAGCATATACTTCTCCATGAAGGCATGGTTATAACCAGACACTAGTGATGTGCTGTGCTAACACCTTGTATCAGCTCACTTGCGACCCCTGGGATTCTCCCGGAGCACATGAACTCAAGAGATTTACGGGTAACGTTGGACGATCTGGACTGACGCTTCTAGTTCCACCCAAAACATCGATGGTCATGGAGCGTGAGGAAACATCTTGGCGGTTGATGTCCTCTTCAGAGTTTGATGGACGGTCCGAGAATTACTTTACCAAAACATCCATGCACCTATCTTTCACCGAGTACTATGTTCCACTAGTTCAGTCCGGTGATGTGCAGGAGCAGGACAGTCAAGTTTTCATGCTGGAATCTGTTATCTCTGTGTACGACGCGGGACGCTGGATTGGAGACGTTGATGTATTGAAATGCCTCACCGGCCATTTCCTTTCTTACATTTCAGACAGTGGGTGCCATGAAAACCACGGAAACCTCGCAAGTCGCAAGTTCACGGGTGTTTCGTCTCTAGAGACATGGGACGATGTTCTGGATCCGCCTCCTGGCGGCTGCGTTATCAGAGCTCATGGCTCTTGGCTAGCGCGGTTGGCAATTGTAACGATCTTTATCGAGGCTCGAGGAGAACTAGGTGACGCAGATATTGCGGTTATCTCAAGTAACACTTGCTGGCAATGTTCTGGGCTTTGGCAACTCTCTTCGTTGAGTCAGTTTGGTAGCGAAGGGAATAATCTACCAACAACATCGATCCTTAGGAACAGTCGAGTTGTAGTATTTTAAGATTGTTTTCTCAAGTACAAGAAGCCCACATAGCTATATAGAGAATATACCAATGATCCAACTTCCATTCCCGCAGTCATTGACATCGAACACCCGGCAAGTGGTGGGCCAAAAATGCACGGTTCTGTCAAGCTACAGACCTATGATCCGAGGATTGCTGCTCATGTCAGTTTTGGGGACGTGCCGACACCAATCTTCAGGCTTATAACTCCACATATGCGTTGAATTTGGCCAAGTGTCAAGAAAGGTCCATGACGGACACGATGACTGCAAGGCTGCTAGTGCTGACGTGGAAGGTCAGGAGGTGTCAGACTAGGACGGTTCTGAACCGAGGTTCTATGGCCAAGACACAGCTCGACCCCTTCAAGATCTGTTTAAGTTGACAATACCCTTGGCATGGATTCGAAGGCAACTCTAACCTACGGACTGGGTAGTTGAAGCTAACTCGTTAGCGCCGCCGCTCTCATCGATAAGAACCTGACGCCAAAGTTGCTATTTAAAGAGTATTCATTGACACTAAAGAGCT
The DNA here is from genome assembly GCA_011034095.1 of Fusarium cf. aywerte. Classification (NCBI taxonomy): domain Eukaryota; kingdom Fungi; phylum Ascomycota; class Sordariomycetes; order Hypocreales; family Nectriaceae; genus Fusarium; species Fusarium cf. aywerte. The sequence goes on along the minus strand of WETZ01000003.1, from coordinate 1,029,189 downwards.
GATATAAGATGGCGTTGATCTATTTAGCAATATAAGCAAGGCTGGTAAGGTGTTAAAATTGCAGTGCAAGTGATATGTGCATCGGCGAGAAGAGGTAGCTTCATCATTGCCTCTGCGTCAGATACGCACCAACAACACCATAGCCAGACCCTAGAACTTCATTCACATTCCGGACAACTCAAATATTCTCAATTTTAGGGGTCCTTCAAGATCTCTTAATCGGATCAGGAAAAGTGCGCTTCCCCACCTGATCGCCAGGAACAAAGCCATTGTCTCATTCCATCGCCACTAGCCCCGACTCCATCGCCGCAAATGGCATCACCAAAAGCCTCTTATCCTACTAACAGCTCCACTTCAGGCTCATCGGTTCCACAGACCCATATATTTCCAGAGCTATGGCTTCGGACCACGCCTGCTGCAAGGCACCGCCGCTGAATTGGAATGATGTCGATTCATTCCAGGTTCTTGGCCGATATACCCGAAAGGTCAACGGCGCGTGGGTATCCCCATCTAGGAACCCAGCAAACAGGAAGGTTGAATAGGCCAAGACTATTGTGGTAAATTTACAATGGCCGGTGGAAAGCCTAGACCATAGGAACGTTGTGGTGGTGGATGGAGGCTTTGAGGGTATATAGACTTGACCTTCTGGTCGCGACACAACCCTAGAGGAGTGATCTTGAGTTTCTTCCCGTTCATTTTATCCATTCATTCATTTGCTTTTGAATGCAATTCTTCACAATGAAGTTGCTCACACTCATTTTACCGGCCTTGGCTAGCCAAGTGGCTGGCTTTGCGTCTACTGACACCATTACCTGGGGAGGTGACAACTCCCGAACAGGATACCAGACGTGAGTTCACACTGAAACACAAGTGCACCGCCATTTGAGCGCTAACTTTGAGGGTACAGTAACCATAACATGGATCCTGCTATAGTAGGCAGCCCTCAATTCGACATAGTGTTTAAAACCGCCCTGCCAGGCAACTACATTGGCGCCGCCGAACAAATATACTCACAACCACTCGTTTACACTCCTTCAAACGACACAAAACAATTTCTCTTCCTCGCTACGACACAAAATAACATCTACAAACTCGACGCGAAAACAGGTGTAATTCTGGCTTCTCGCAACATTGGCATTCCGTTCCTTACTGCTGACTTGGATGGCTGTGTCGATGTCAACCCGACCGTCGGCGTCACTGCGACGGGTGTCATCGATCCCGATACTGATACTTGGTACCTCACTTCCAAGACCTACGTCGACCAGAACTACGGCCCGAAACCACAGGGCAGACCAGCAGGACGATACAAGATTCACGCTATCAACGTCAACGATCTTTCGGAACAGCCCAACTTCCCTGTTGATCTCGAGGGTACTCTCGCGCGCAACAACCCCACTCGCATGTTCACCGGCGGTATTCACCACCAAAGACCAGGTCTTCTTCACACAGGACAGTATGTCTACGCTGGGTTCGCGTCACATTGCGTGCAGTACAACTTCACTGGCTGGATCATGGGGTGGGATAAGACCAGCGGCAAGATCGTCGAGCGCTGGGCTTCAGAAGGTATGGGCGTCAGCAACAATATCTCCGGAGCAGGTATCTGGCAATCTGGAGGTGGTCTTGCTTCTGACGATGCGGGATCTATGTTTTTCGCTACTGGAAATGGATATGCTTCGCAGCTGTCGACTATCCCTGTGAATGGATTCACTCCTCCTACCGCTATGGAACAGGCAGCTGTTCACATGTCCATTAATGACGACGGCACACTCTCGGTAGTTGACTTCTTCATGCCATTTGAGAAACAAGAGCTCGATGGCGCAGACAAGGATCTGGGAACGAGTCCTCTGGAAATCCTACCCAGTCAGTTCTCTTGCGGTAATATCCAGAGAATGGGTATCGTCACTGGAAAGTCTGGAAAGACATACTGGCTCAACCTTGATGATTTGGGTGGTTATCGCAACGGTCCCAACAATAAGGACAGAGTCATTCAGACATTCCAGAATGAGAACTCCGTGTACGCGGGCGCTGGTGTGTATCCTCTGGAGGGTGGTTACATCTACATCAACGGTACGTTCATCCCACATAACACCGATAGCACAGAAGCTGACCATACTAGTGATCCAATATCCCACTCACGTCTTCAAGTTCTCTTGTCTCAACGGTGTACCCTACTTCACCAAAGTCGCCGACAGTCCCACCAACAACGCCTACATCCTGGGTGTCAGTCACGGAACAACCACGTCTCTCAACGGCCAGCCAGGCTCGGGTCTTCTCTGGGTGTCTGACGTCCAAAACACCAACTTCAAGATCTACGACGCCATCCCTCAGAACGGCTATCTCAATGTTATCCGGAACTTCACCATTGTCGGTATTACGAAGTTCAGCAGGCCTGTCTTTGGAGATGGAATGGCGTACATCGGTACTACTGTGGGCTACTTCTATGGTCTTGGGTCAACCAACAAATCACCACTGAACTGCACTGCTTCCGTGGACTTTGGAACCGCTAGCTACCAAAACACTACCAGTCCTCAGACCATCAATTGCACTGCGCTGTTTAGTCTTTCTGTTACGAACATTAGTCTCGCTGACGCGACAAACTATAACATCACTCAGACTCCCAGTTTGCCACTCTCAATGTCCGCAGGAGATACGCTGCAGTTCTCAGCGCAATTCTCTCCCCAGAGTGTCGGTCGCTTGGGCGGAACCGTTAGCATCCAGACTTCGGGTGTCTCAGATGCATCATATAGCAAAACTACCAAGGTCAGATTGACGGGTGTTGGCACAAGCTCGAATGCTCTACTAGACATCAGTCCCAAGTCTGTCGTTTTCACAGGCCTTGTCACCGGTTCAGTAGCTTATACCCAACCCATCCTGATCGGAAATGATGGTACGAGTAACCTCACTGTCTCTGCAGTTCTGTACTCAAACACTTCGTCGTCCGGCCCATTCACTACCTGGACTGGTACGGGTAATCTCACGGTTGGCAAGTTCACGCTTTCTGGCATCCCTAGCTCTGTCAGTGGAGGCGGCGATAGTGCTATCGTCGTAACGCCCGACACCTCTACCTCTGGCAACTTCACAGCTTGGGTCAAGTTCGTCACCACTGGCGGTAATGCTACTGTCTCGCTGTCGGCAGCAACAGGCGACCCTCCGACTGCTCTTCTTGAGTTCCAAACTCCAGACGGAAGCGGCTGGGTCAAGTATGACCCCAATACTCCCTTCACCTTTGGTAACGTCACAGAGAACACTTCCAAATCTCTGCTCTTCCGAATCAGCAACACTGTTGCGCCTGGCGGTGTCAAGCTTGGTCTCACGGTCTCGAAGCCTCCTTTCGGTGTTCCTGGCATCGTCAGATCAGTCAATCAGGTTGATCTCGCCGAGGGTACCCTTATTGCTCCAGGAAAGAGTCAAACAGCGACTCTAACCTGCAACGTCCCCAAAAGCCAATGGAATGTCCCGTCTTATAACGGTACCGCACAGTGGACTATTAACACAAACGACCCAACATGGAGTTTCGAGAAGCGCGCAGTTCAGTTTTTCTGCAACGCCGTTGCTGAACAAGCTAGTCCTCTTCTATCCAACGGACAAGGTCAATACGAGTACGTCGGGTGCTTCAAAGAGAACAACCCCGGTCGCCAATTGCCCAACCTTCTATACGCCAATAGTTCCAACACCAACGGGATGTGCATTGAAACCTGTGCCGAAGAGGGTCTCACCTTCTGTGGCACACAATATCAGGAAGAATGTTGGGCCGGAAACAAGATTCCCAACCAAAAGGTCGACGACGCAAACTGCAACTTCAACTGCGCGGGAAGCCTTAGCCAATACTGCGGTGGTAACGGCGTTGACGGAAGTGGTGCCTATATCAGTCTCTTCGCTGACATGCTTCAGTGGAATGGCAATCTCAATGATTCATCTACTAGTTCTGCTCCTCAGGGTCCGTTCGTGAACCCTGGCGTTGACGGGTATACTAGCATTGGTTGCTACACAGAGGCAACCTCGGGTAGAGCATTGCCTAATGGTCGAAGCGTAGGCTCGCCGACTGTCGCGGAGTGTGTTGAAGCTTGCAGCAATGAGAGCTTTATCTACGCTGGAGTAGAATATGGTGGAGAGGTAAGTGTCCGGCGTATAAAGGGTTTATCGACATTACTAAGGAAGGACAGTGCTACTGTGGTAATAGCTTTACAGATGGTTCTGTGCTTGCACCCATCACAGACTGCGGCATGACTTGCAATGGTTTGTATCTCGTCAAGAATGTATGTGGCTTGGATTGGCTAATTTATTTGTAGGTAATTCTAGCGAGTATTGTGGTGGTCCCAACCGTCTTAACATGTACGAACTCAATTCGGTTCATAGCGCTACTCGGTCAGCGTCGTTGTCCACCTCTTCCATGAGTACCAGCGCCTCTTCTTCAACTTCAACTTTATCAAGCGCTGCGCTTGTGCTTTCAACTTCGACTTCTGCCTCTAGCACGTCTAGCTCCACGAGTACAAGTTCTACATCCAGTAGCGGCAGCGTGGGGCCCACCTCTCCATCCACCGCGCTGCTGGTTGCCTCCTCGACTTCGACATCCAGTACTTTCAGCTCCATGAGTACCAGCTCGTCATACAGCAGCGCTTCAACTACCAGCAGCTCGAGCTCAGCCGGCACCACAACAAGCACATCCTATTTAGTGTCTACCTCAAGTAGCTCTTCGACAAGCTCTTCTCAAAGCACTACGAGCAGCACAGCCAATGTTACCGGTAACATTGCTGGTGGTACAAACAGTGCCTCAACTTCTTCTACTGCAAGCACCTTGACCTCTACGTCCAGTAGCCTGTCTGTGTTTACTTCTGGTAGCTCCACAACATCGTCTATAACAACGTCTAGTGCATCTACCTCTAGCTTGAGTACTTCATCAACATGGATGACCTTCTCTACTGCCTCGTCTGCCAATACTCGCTCTACCACATCGACCACATCTTCCACTACCGCAGTGGCAGCTCCTTCTAGCACAGATTCGTCTAGCACGATATCATCTGGTACAAATTTGCCCATCGTCATTCGCCCCTCGTCTGCTGGTTCATCTGCCATTGCTCCTCCATTGACGCAAGTCGGAGGCGGCCCAGCTCCTCCCTCTTCTGGCACGTCGTTGGTTCTTCCTCCAGTAAACACTCAGGTAGTAGGCGCGCCAGGTCTTTCGTCTGCCTCCACATTGACTGGAACTACGCGAGCAACATCTTCAACCTCGACAATATCAACCACAACATCCCGCGCCACAACAAGCACTACCAGCTCAACCACTTCCAGCAGCACAACAAGTTCAAAGATCACATCCTCCGCTAAACCTGCCATTACAAGCCCATCAATCTCTGACACAGTTGGAACGTGGTCTTTCCAGGGCTGCTGGACCGAACCTTTCCTCATAAAGGCGCTCAGCTCCAAGACCACCTCCAGCAATGACATGACTCTAGAGTCGTGTGCCTCATTCTGCACCGGCTACACCTACTTCGGTGCCGAAAATGGTCGCGAGTGCTATTGCGGCAATAATCTTAACTTTGGAAGCTACCAGTCCCTCAACCAGAAGGACTGTTCTGCCACCTGTGCCGGCGATAAGACTGAATACTGCGGCGGAACGCAAAGGCTACAGCTTTACAAAGCTGGCAAGGCCACGCCTGCTGTAGACCAAGGAAACAAGAACTTCACAAGCTACTCCTGTGCCGCTGAGCCACTGATGGGTCGATTGCTTCCTGACCTTGTTTCTACAGACTTCTCGTCTATGACTGTCGACAGGTGTCTCCAGAAATGTTGGAACTACAAGTACGCTGGTGTCGAGAACGGTTCACAGTGCTGGTGTGGCAACACGATTAACTGGCAGGGCTTTTTCTCACAGGGTAGGAATGTCTCTATGTCAGATTGCAATATCAACTGTCCTGGAGATAACCTTACTTTCTGTGGTGGATTGTCAAAGATGAATCTGTACATTAATAACTCCACGGCGATGGCATTCTTGAACAAGCATAGGAGGCGACATGCGAAAGGTCTTTTGAGGTAAATGGGAGAGGCATGTTGATAGCAGGGGGTAGTGGTGTAGTGGGAATTTTTCTTTTTGCAAATAGATCCTGTCATTCATTCAAAACAGCCTCATACGTAATATGATTATCGACTTACAGTATTTCCTTTCTCGCCCACCATCCTGAGTAGTCGCTGCTCGACCTTTTACTACTATGCCGAGGAGAGCGTCGTTTGTCCAGTTCCCTACCAAACTGATCCACACAACTGCCGCCGAACGTACCTATAATCAGGTTAGAAACATTGTGATCTATATTCATAGTGCTTAGGCAGGACATGCTGATCTCAAATGAGTGGTGTATCCCTGCCTTTTCCACTTCACTGAGGCGCTGCATTCGCGTCACGTGCACCACCTTTGCCCCATCTTACAACGGCCAACAACCTGAAGGTAAACCGAAATATGGGGCTGTGCATTTTAGTGCCTCGACACGTCGTTAGCAATTCCCTTCATGTCTTGCTTCTGCGACGTACTACTCAATCGTTAGGCTCGTCACGACAGCTATCAAATCAACACAAACATCGCGATATGTTGGATTCCAGCGATTACACTATTGGCTGGATCTGTGCGTTATATGCAGAGAACCTTGCAGCGCAGGAGTTTCTTGACGAGGAGCATGGCCGACCAGAATGGCGAGCACCAAATGACACTAACTCATACACACTAGGCTCTATAAGCAAACACAATGTCGTTATTGCTGTCTTGCCTCTAGGCGAATACGGAACTGCTTCAGCCGCTGAAGTTGCAACAAATATGATCCGCAGCTTCCCTAATGTTCGGATTGGCCTTATGGTTGGCATTGGAGGCGGAGCACCTAGTCTACCTGATCGCGATATTCGCTTAGGCGATGTCGTAGTGAGTTGTCCAGAGAATGGCCATAGCGGAGTATTTCAGTATGACTTTGGCAAATCTATACAGGAGAGGGCATTCCAGTATACACGATCGCTAAATCAGCCTCCACGAGCGTTGCTGACTGCTCTTGCAGACCTCAGGACTCAGCATGAAAGACAAGGAAATGGACTATCAGAAGCTGTCAGTGAGGTCTTAGCAAAGCGTCCTAGACTTCAACGAAAATATGGTCGACCATCGCCAGACACAGATATACTTTTTGCGTCTGATTTTATCCACACCGGCAGATCCTGTGCCTCTTGTTGCCAAAACACTAAAAAAATAGTCTGTCGCCCAGAAAGAGAGCCAGATATCGAAGATGATCTGGCAGTACACTATGGAACTATCGCATCAGGGCATAAATTAATTAAGGATGCCCTTATGCGCGATGCACTGGCGGATGAGAAGGATGTTCTATGCTTTGAGATGGAGGCTGCTGGATTAATGAATTTATTCCCTTGCCTTGTTATCCGCGGGATCTGCGACTATTCCGATTCTCATAAATCTGACAAGTGGCAGAAATTTGCCGCTATGGTGGCTGCTGCATATGCGAAACAGCTTATCTGCTGTCTAGCTCCAGAACTGGTTCAAACGGAACCTAGATTGGACTCATTGCTCTGCGATAGTAAGTTTGATCTCAGACTATGATATCTTTGGCTAAGTTACCTTCTAACATTAAAGGCTAGTTCAAGCAACGACAAAGCAGACCAATACCGTTGTACAGGGAATCGAGTTACGACAAGACGCTCAGGAAAAACAAATTATTCTAGATTGGCTTACTAGCACCAGCTTTGGTACACAGCAGAGTGATCTATTTGCTCGAAGGCAGCCTAATACTTGCCAATGGTTCCTGGATACTGATGAGTATCGGAACTGGGTACAAAACGAAAATAACAACAAAACCCTTTTTTGCCCTGGCATCCCCGGCGCTGGGAAGACTATCCTCTCCTCAATCGTCATCCACGACCTCGATATGAAGTTCAACACAGATTCAACAGTTGGACTTACCTATGTCTACTGTAACTTCAAAAGCCAACACAAACAAGACGTCAGAATGCTATTAGCAACGATGCTAAAACAGCTCTGTCAACAGCAGCCTTTAATGCCTGATGTCGTTAAGGCTCTGCATACTAAACATCAGAGATTGGAAAGTAAGCCTCAAATCGAAGAGCTTTCGGCTACCCTCGAGGTTGTGTTGTCTCAGTTCTTGCGTGTTTATTTTGTTATTGATGCACTGGATGAATGGCAGAATATGGTTAGCGACCGGTCTTTAATGCTGCGCGAGTTGCTGGGTCTGCAAAATAGGTCTGGCCTTAATCTGTTCGCTACTTCGCGACCTATTGATGATATTAAGGAGTATTTCTACGGATTTCCATCGGTTGAGATCTCGGCTTCAAAATCAGATATCGCTCTATATATTCACGATCGTCAACATACACTGCCAAGGTTTGTCGGTAAAACACCTGGATTGCTTGAAAACATCAAAGATACTCTTTCAAAATCTTCTCAGGGAATGTAAGTAAGGGATCCATTTCTTATCTCAAAACTACTTGTACTTACATATCATCATTAAGGTTCCTTATCGCTCAGCTTTATCTGGAATGGCTCAAAACCGAAATTTCAGTTAGAGACCTAGAAACTACCCTAGCTCAGCTTTTTAAGAGGAGTAAAAAGAACGATCTTGGACAGGTCCTGGGTAAATTGTACGACGAGACTATGGAGCGAATCTACGCGCAGAACACGCACCATAAGGAACTTGCCCACAAAATGCTGTTATGGGTGTCATTCGCAAGAGAAAGACTTACAATAACTCAAGTCCAGCATGCACTTGCGCTCAGAGACGGAGACACAGAATTCAACGCCAAGGGCATAAATGACATAGGCCTTGTTGTCTCTGTATGTTGCGGCTTGATCACGGTTGATGAAGAAAGTGGTATCATTCGACTGGTTCATTACACTACACAAGAATATTTCAGAGATAACGAAGCTCGATGGTTTCCCGGCGCACAGTCATACATCACCAAACAATGCATATCTTACTTATCACTCCGCGACTTCGAACTGAGCGCCGCTATGTTGTCCCACCGGCCGTATGGTAGAACGGCATACTGGGAGCTCCAAGAACGATTAGCGCGCTATCCATTTTATGAGTATTCTGCACTGAACTGGGGCAATCACGCCCGCAGCATCCCAACAGACCTTTTCGGCAATATTAAAGAGATAGTGTTGCGATTCCTTAGTGGAGGACCTCAATTCGATGCTGCAATTGATGTGGTGCAGGGATTTGTTTCAGAGGACAAATTCTTCGCGAGCGGACTACATTTAGCTGCTCATTTTGGACTTGACCTCTTGTTTGATGCTTTACTTGAGAAGAACAGCATCACGTCAGAAGATAGTTTAGGCCGAACAGCTCTTAGCTGGGCTTGCAGTGCCGGTCATAAGACCACTGCAGGATTTCTCATCATGAAATTACTGGGTTGCAAGGGGAGTAACTTAAATGAGCAGGACACAATCCATGGATTTACACCGCTGCACCTGGCTGTTGCCGGAGGTCATTTTGCTATTGTGAAGGGTTTGATCGAACATGGCGCGAGGACTGACTTGAAAGATATGCAAGGCGTTCTGCCGATCTTGTGGGGGATCATGTTCAACAACAAGGAAATAACTGTTGCGCTACTAAACGCCCAAGGTGACCGAGCGCAACAGTTATCCTTCGCGGAAGAGCAGAACCTCTTTTTCGAGGCGGCTAGATTCGGCAACGTCGAAGTTGGGCAGCTCTTTCTTGAGATGGGACTTGATGTAAATGCCCGTGATGAGAATGGGAGAACGGGTCTTATGGAAGTCATGCACAGGAGAAGCTTGGTTGCAGCAGAGTGGCTCCTTGATCAGGGTGCGAACCCTAATTTGCAAGACAAGAACGGCGTCACTGCTCTTATGCACGATCAAAAGAGTGGCTTTGATACAGAAGTCACGGCCAGACTTATTGAGAACGGAGCAGATCCCAACTTGCAAGATGAAGAAGGCCGCACAGCCTTGATGATAGCGAGTCGCGGGGGTATGAAGAATCGCGTCAAGTTTCTTCTCGAACACGGTGCAACCCCGAACTTGCAGGATAAAGAAGGTGAAACAGCGTTATTGGAGGCATGCAGGAAGTTTGGGAGAGAGGACAACCGGAACACTGTCATCAAGCTGCTCCTCGACAAGGGCGCCAAAGTTGACATTCGAAATCGGCAAGGCCACAGCCCTTTGAATGAAGTGTGCAAGTCTGGAAACGACGAGGGAGTGAAGATTATCCTCAAGGAAATCCCCAAGATAGATTCGCAAGATAAGGACGGCATGGTCGCTTCAATGGTCCTGAATAGGCCTATAGAGCTCGCTCGTCTTCTCATAGAAAAGGGCGCCGGGTTGAATCGTCAAAATGGCGGAGGTCAAACGCGTCTCATGGCGGCCATTGAAGAGTACGATCAAATCACCAGCACCATGATCATCGAGAGGGATGCGAATCTGAACCTCCAGGATCAAGACGGGAGGACAGCTCTTGACTATACTTTCAAAGAATGGCCCTTTTCACATGGAGGGGATCGCGAGGTCATCAGGAGGTTGCTTCTGGACAAAGGAGCGAAAGCTAATATGCAACCAGAAGCCATGGATTTATCGATTAGGTGCCCTTCGCCAACCTCTCCTAGTGATTGGCTTGACAGTGATGAGGACGAAGGCGACGATGAGTCAGAATTAGATACAGAAGACTTCAATTAATTTTCACGTCTAGAAACATGCAGGAATTGTAGCACGTTCAACAGATGACTAATGGGAGAAGTCTCTCAAGTGATAATGGTAATGTTAGTGAAAGTGAGGACGATGGTAGAACTTAACCTGTAGTGTTTCAATAGTGGCAGTGGACATACATTCGGCAGTTCTGTTTGAGTAGTCAGAGCTCCTGTGTTATCATATACAAGGCTTGTTGCTAGCCAGGTCACCCTTGATGTTATGCTTCTGCAAACATGATCTCCACCTGGGACGAAAGGAGTCTCTTGTGGGCTCAGGCTGCATGTCGCTATTGGAGATAGATAGAAAACAAGCCTTGTAGCAGTAGATGATTGTTTTACACGGTCATTCTAAGTCTACTAGAATGATAAGGTGAGAATTGGTGAGAAGGATGAAGGGTAGGTTTGTGATTAATTGATACAATCAACGATGAACATTTCGAATGTCCAATGAGCTCTGGTTAATAACGCGGAGTATAGCCTAATGATTAGAAATCGATGATAAAAGACACAACTTTCAGTGCAATAATTGAAGAAAAGGTAACAGCTCTGAAATAAACGACATGGGACTTGTTATTGATGTGTACAAAGTAGTTGATCTTGTCAAGGAACCACACGAAATATTATTTTCTATCGGTGTGATAGGTAGACTTGAGGATGTTGTCTTTCTTGTGTAGGGGTGGAAGCATACACATTTATTATATTGTCCCTAAGGCTCGAGAATAAAGACTGATGAAAAGATTGAACAGTATCAACGCCGCCATGGATGTTGCCATTAAAGAACGTGGGGCCATGAAAGAACGTGCTGATGAGCGAAGGTCCTTGACCCTGTTGAGCGTTCTGTTTAGGTTTTCTTTGCGGGTCCAAGACTTCTATGAGGAAACTGCTTTTATCTATATTATAGAGGAAATCTTGCATAGGGGAGCGGCGAAAACGTGGTATCTGTTGTGGTCTTTCGCGACTGTCTGCATTGGAGGGCATGATTATTTCAATTTACTCTTCTGACTCGTCCATTATTACCACACAAGAAGATAGAACCGCTTGGGAGCAATATGAGATTCGGGTTAATTGAATGATGATGTGATGTTATGTCAAAAATATGTCAGAGCTCATGGATAAGGCTGACCCCCGCGAATAGCCGCAGCTGGGCTTTCTCGGGAGATTGGAGAAGTTATAAAGACTTACAAAAGGTCGTTACAATCTGGCAATACACTTCCGGGCGACTCCAGACCATAGCTGGCTGCCTCTTGGTTACTGATTAGGTATTTGGGGGTTAAAATCTTGAACCAATTGCAGTTCTGTTACAGTGCCACGCTTACGCCTGCCACATCAATATTTAGCCACTTCAACAAGGCACAATTGAAGGCACAATTCAAGACACGGACACAAATCTCCCAGCCCCTCCGGGTCGCAAGGGGCGGAACAATTCAAAAATCAGTAAACGTGAACGACCTGCTCCTACTTTCACCACCCAGCCTAGTCTGCCTGTTCATGATACGTATCGCTTTGCCATATCGAGTATCGTACTTCAGCTGTTCATCCCACCAGCCACTGGATGATCTTTGACGGGGCGAGCCGCTCTAGGCTCAAAGGATTGAATATTGAGTGGATGAACAGCACGGGTTGGCTGCTTATCTTGACTTTTGTGTTCGGTCCCGTCATAATTGCCAAAAGCCAAATGACATGTGCTTTGTAATCGAGCTCCCTTATTCTTGTGTGACTCACTGCCCTGCCTTGCTCAACACTCAATTCGAGATGCAGTTGATAGCTTTCGAGGGTCACGCGGCCTATTCCAAGGATGAGCCTGTTAGTTATCCCTGGGGGTTGAAAATCTACAGTCGCTTTCATTCCAATCCATGCCTGGTGCAGTCGCTCAGCCAACAATCGTCTTTCGACACATCATAACGTGACTACTGTTTTCTTAAGCCAAGGGAAGGGAGATAACACGAATAAGGCATCTAAATCATGAAAGGATCTCCACCATATCGACTACTTTTCGTCATGTTTGATGTTTGGTATACATGGCGTGGTTTTTCTGCGGACGTCCCGTGTGCTGCTTCTATGCCCCGCCTATTATCTTTGCCCATGTCCTATCTTTCTCGCAGTCGTGTACGCTTCCGTTCTTCTGGTGAGGCTAGCATGCTTTTCTCGATATATCTATGTCTATTAAGCCATTAATAGGGATACTTATCGGGGCGATGGTGGAATGGAAATACTATCATTGGTATGGTCACTTCCAAATTTTGGGGCTACCAATTTCCGTGTACACTGAACAAGCGAAAAGGCCACTGCGGTAGCGAGCTTGAACCACTTCTCCATCTGTCGGTGCTGATAATTGTGGTATTGCCTGCTCATGTAATGCTGATATGTGCTCTGGTAGCCTCGCCGCTGGCTCTCTTGCCATGCGACGACAGATCGACCTCAATGTTCTTCTCTTTCTATATCGCTGGGTGTAAGCCCTAGAGAGACCGACACCTTTGTCCATATCGACCCCGTCACCGAGACTGGAGCTTCTGTCACCAGCACTGTTGTCCTAACCTTTATTGAATGTAACATCACCGTCACCCAGACTTTCACCACTGATCTCCCTGCTATCTCCATTAATCTCACTATTTATCAGTCAAATAATTGCTGAAGACTTAAAGTTATACTAATGTTCTCAACGATGTGAGGAGTCCAAGACATGTTTTGCTGTCTTATTACTGAATATTCAAGGTGTTACTCTACTGTAAAGTCTATTTAAAGTCATACCTTAGAAAGCCCTGGACAGATTTAACCCTTGTGAAGAAGAGTCCTAAGTCCTTCCTTTTTCCCGTCAATCCTAAGACCGTAAAGGCATGTTGCTTTCGACAATACGACATAAACTTGACCCTTTGCAAAAGCGTTCGAAAGGTCCATGATTGCACAGTCCAGAGTCACACCCTGGCTCTTGTGGAAGCTCATCGCCCAACCAGTGACGAGAAGAACTTCAGTTCGATGCTTTGCCAAACCATTCCGAATCCATGCCATGAGACAGTTTACCCGAAGGAACTAGGAGAAGCAGAGTTCGAGTTGCTCGGTCTCTAGTGCTGCCTTCACACCTTCCAGCTTCTCAATCCTTTTCAAATGTCCATAATAGAACGGATATTCCTTTTCCAAATCAATATCCACCTCGTGAGCCCAACGTGCAAAGACATAGACATTAAAGTCCACGACGGTCAGGCCGCCCCCAACAGCAAACTGAGAATCTTTGTAAGCGTTGTTGATCCTTTTAAATGACTCCTCTATGACCGTCTTTCCTTTGGCTCGAATTCTTTCATAAGCCGAAGTGTCATCACTGAATCGCACTGGTCGTAGCCAGGCACCATATCCAAGACCGTGCAGCGTGCCTGATAAAAAGACAAGCCATTCCAGCACTTTGGCATTCTGAAATTCTGTAAGCCCCAGAAGTTTCTCTTTTGGTATCAAGGAGGATATGTAGCTTAGAATAGCTGGCATTTCGGTGATTGTCTCGTCATCGACGGTCAAGGCTGGGACATAACCTCTTGGATGAATAGCGCGGTAGTCAGCGTTGGTGAAGCTCCCATCCGCAGCTTCATATCCATCTGGTCCTGGCTTGAGGCGGATTGCGTCGAATGGGATGTTGTAATGGCGGAGAATAGCATGAGGAACAAGTGAGCAGGAGCCGTTCGTCCTGTAGAGTGTGAGTTTTGGCATATTGGCAGTAGAACCCATGATCGTCGATGATGAAAGTTGCCAATGGCGTTTTTGCTTTTTGAAGTTTAGACATTCTATATCGAAGCCTTTTATATTTTATTATCGCTGTGTAAAGTCATGGGGTACAGCCCCAAACCCTCCAACGTCATACAGCGCCCTTCGGGCTGCTGCCAAGTCAAGCTGACAAATATCAATCCTGGAGGATCTTAGTCTGGTTTATTCTGCATTAGCAAGTACAGTTTGAGCTGTTTTGGACAGGGAATATTGAGACGACGAAGCATCGCTGTTTCGGCATGGCCCGACCTAGTTATTTCATTCAATAGCTCAAATTCGCGCGGTCTGAATCGGATTCGTTGAGTGGGACCCATGCCTTTGGTGGCGTTATTGAGGAGCATACATAGACCAGCTTAATAGCCTCAGCATATCTTTTGATATAGATAACTCCAAATGTCAATATTTTAGTTCAAACTATCTCACTATATACTTAGTATCATATCGTGCCTGTATCTGTATCTTCTGTAACCCGAGCTAGGGTATACAGCTTAATAGAGATCTTTTCTTCGCTGCACTCCACTTCCCATTCCCACGCCCATTCCTCGACCGATACCAGTGCCGTCCTTGCGTCGTCCTCGACCACTACTATCCCAACAAGAAGTCACTGCCGGCCAATCGTACCAAGGTACATCATTATCGATCGCTGTCTGTTTTGCTTGCGCCTCTCTTGCGTGCTCCTTCCACTCTTGAATAATGTGTCGTGGAGACTTTCCCGCATGATTTGGCTGGTCCATCATCTCAATCCCCCCGGCTTCCATCAATTCTGCCACCATTGCTTCTTGGTCTTTGAAAAGTTCCTCTGCTGTCTCCTTCTTTGTTGGTGTCCGCCCGTCATGAGCGGTGTCACCCCAGTAGGGAGAATCAGCAACACTGTGGAGCGGTGTTTCTAGACACAAATTTCTCATGTTGACATCAGCGCCATGCTTGAGCAAATACGATACAGCATCTGCATGACGCAGGAACCAGGCCGCGTAATGCAGGGGCGTATTTCCATAGACATCGACGTCTGTGGCCTTGGCACCATGGGCGAGCAAGGTTTCAACAGCCATTGTGTCGACCGGGCTGTAACCCCATCCACGGTGGAACAACATATGCAGAGGCGTTTCTTCATAGACATTACGTATACTTGCATCTGCACCCCTATCACATAGAAATCTCATAATAGGGGTATGCTGTTCGCCTAGACGACCATAGAATAAGGCAGCATAGTGCAAGGGTGTATTCCCACCATTGTCCTGAATGTTGATTGTCTTGGGATCGTTATTCAGCAAAATCTTAATGGTGTTCATGACGCTTTCAGCATTCTCTGGAATCCTTGAGGCAGGGATTGCGCCGGGGATATGGGTCAATTGGCATTGACTGGCCCAATGAACAGGAAGCCTTCCTTGACTATCGCGGTGGGATGTCATGTCTGTGATGTCGACTCCATTGCCTCTGTTACCGATTAACACTTCGACTGCTTTGAAGTTTGCATGAAGACTTGCGACAGAAATCGCAGTAACACCCACGGACAGATCCTTAAATTCAAGGCGTGGAATGAAGCCCACCTTATATCCTATTTTGGCATGCACCTCGGCACCACTGTCGATTAGTCTCTGTATCAAACCAGGACCCGCCCACTGTACAGCCAAAGTAAGGACAGTCTCTGAAACCTGAGCTTCTCGACAGTCATCATACCTTGTGAGGGAATCAGAAGCACATGCACCTCGATCAAGTAGCAGGTGCATCACAGCCTCATTATTGTCAAGGCAGACTTCCTGGTGACCGAGATAGTCAATAGTTCTTGTTCCTCTAGTATCAGCAGCAGACAATATGGCACTTTCCCCATCATTGCCTCGCTCCTGGATATCGGCGTACAATGGCTGGTTATCAAGGAGGAATCGCACCACCTCCACACGGCCCCATTTGGAAGCGGTAGATAATAAATCGACTCTGCGATCTGAAAACCTGACCCTTTCAGACGGACCATTGACTTTAGAATAGTGAGCCAGAAGGGCTTGCAGTGCCTCGACCCCTCCACTTTGCGCTGCGACAAAGAACGGATCCGTAGTAGAGTCTTCAGGGCTCGGCTTCTCGATGGCCCAAGGGGCGGCCTTGAGATATTTCTGAAGCATCTCGACATCATTTCTCAAAATGATGTCGGTTCGAAGGTCCAATTCTGTCCTTTCAAAAAGAACAGAACCATCCCGGTCAATAATGCTCAGTGGCGACGGTTGCCAGTTTTCTTGGTCTCCATTAGCATCGACCTCGGTTGGATCTCGGCGATATCTCTGATAGGGTGATTCAGTTTCGGGCAGAGGAGAAGCCATGGTAGCTGAGATGGATGAAGGATTCAGAGAATGAATGAATGAATGAATAGTTAGAGATTACAAGATGCGTGGGCTCACGATTGGTACTTATAAAATTGGATTGGCATTCGAGATCCGACAAGTGGAGCGTTGGTCAATTAGCCAAATAAATTGCATAATAAGCTTATGGCACGGTCATGGAGAACACAGTATTCCAGCGTCATTCGCTTCAATGTGTAGTAGACAGATCACAGGTTCTACAAGGTCTCTTATTGTGCAATTCTCAATGGAAAAAAAGTAGGAAGTCGCAATAATGACGGCGGACGGATAAAGCGAAATACACAATATGTTGTTTTTGGTGGCCCTGGCGGAGTTTGGTTCAGTAATAATACGGCAGATTAGTGAGATAATACGCTGTCCCTCTCATAGACTTTATTGTTTCTCAGTGGCTGGAAAATCGAACTCTTGACAATTTTCTGAACCGCTAAAAAACAATAGCTCTTGCTAAGCCTGTTCTTTATCCTCTTCCTTACAAGGGACGCATTGTGCAGTGCAGTAGCAGTCCGCAAAGATATCATCAGGATTATCTGAGCCAACGGGGCATCGGGTCTCGTTGAAGTGTACACAACCCCTCCCATCACATCGGGCCTGGCAACAGTGGGCTACAACATAGGTCCCAGCGTGGCACAGCACAACGTAAATGATTTGGTCTGCCACATCGATCTTGGATTGGACTTCTTCAGTCGGATTCACGAGCAAACCGACAACTATGCTACCTAGCATGCTTCCCAGAATAGCAAATGTGAGGATTGCTTTATGAGGACCGCGCTTTCCAAAAACTTTGGAGAAATTGGTTCTAGTAATTTGTTAATTAGCTGGACCTTTTGGCCCAAGGCCTTGCATGATGTCCTCATCTTCAGTATCAGAATCATTATCAGGGATCCAAATAGCGGTATTCTGGGATTGCCTAGAAGCCAAAATGGCCTTCTTGCCTAGAGTGGGAAAGGCGAGGCTATCGATGCCATCTTGATGATTTTGCAAAGCCTAGGAAGATTGCGAGGAAGGATAAAATGCTTGTTTTTGTAGTTGAAACACCTGTTGATGATATCGGAGCCATCACAATAGGACCTGCTCGATAAGGCAGTGTCAAAAGAAAAGTACAACAGCTCAGCTTCCAGGAGAGCTTATGCCAGCAATTCCTTGATGTCTAAACTTTCAAATCTGATTAATGGACTCTACCAGGCTCTTCGGTAGGTTTCAAAACGATACATTTGAACGAAAGCGCAATGGTAGACTGAAAGGCCAAGCATAACTAGCTTGTAAGGTATTCAACAGTTGTATCTTAACTATTCAGTAAATAAAATAGTTCTAAAGCCCTCTACCGAATGTGAGCCTTGAGAAGCTCCTTAACCTCCTCCTCACTGACACCCTTAATACCCAGCAGCTCGTTATCAAGCTTCTCAAACTTGGGAACACTCTGCGCATCAAAGATGGCCCGGAACAGGTAAGGGGCCAGTGTAGGCCAGTCAAAGATACCCTTGGCGACGTTGGCATCAGACTGAGCAGTAACATCATCAAGCTTGGCATGCTTGACCTTCCACTCCTTTCCAGGGCTAACTTCCTTAGCAAGCTCAAGTATCTTCTTCTGCGTGAGAACTGTGTCCTGAATATAAACAACGCGGTCCTGCGTCTCCTCGGGATGCGTCAAAACACCAACTACAGCATCGCCAACACTGGCAAGAGTGGTAGTGCTAAACTCAACGTCGCCTTCGTCCCAGATCGTCAGCTCAGGCTGGGTAAAGTCGAAGAAAAAGTTTTTCTTGATACCCCAGTCAAGGAAAATGCCGTTGTACACAAAGGTATAGCTGATCTTGCCTTGGTTCGCAAGCTCGATGAGTTTATCCTCGATAGCAACCTTTGTTCCGAACACAGGGAGTTTCCTCACGCTAGGGACAACGAGGTTGGATCCAAACTCGGAGGGAATGAAACGCTTGACACCTGCTGCGACGGCCGCGTCGATGAGGAGGTTTTGACTGGGAATGACGAGACTACCGATTGTTGAGACGACGGCGTCTTGGCCTTGGAGGGCTGAGGTGAGAGATTCGAGGGAATCGTAGTCAACTTGAATGACTTTTGTGCCGGAGGGGAAAGTGCTCTTTGACCCGACGCGGGTGAGGACGGTGAGGTTGAACTTGGCGGAGGTGACAAGGGCGTTGAAGACGGCTGAGCCGAGGTCACCTGCGGCACCTGCGATGGCGATGTTCTTGAGGGCAGACATTTTTATTGATTGTTGGTTGGATATTGGAGTGAATGATTGGAATATTCAAAGGTTGCTAGATTTGTTGATATTTGTTGATGATTGATTAAATGGTTGAGTGTGTGATGTGTTGGTTTAACTTGAGGTGAGAGATAGTTGTATATATAGTTTCAAATGGTAGCATCAAAGTAATGATGTGCTTCCATGGAAGTATTTAGTCATTCATGATCCGATCATAGCATTAATAAGGTTACAAATGCCATCAAATAAGATATATGCTTAACCAACACTAAAAAAACAGGCACCTAAATCCTATGTTGAGAATCCTATGATCTGATAATACATTGTATTACATGAGCATTTTCCATGGAAGTCAGCCACTTTGGTCTTGCTCAGCTGGAGAATAAATAATAAAGTGGCTGTGTGTGGCGTAAATGGGATGGGATGGGATATGCAACGGGATATAAAAGTGGGATACTCCGTAGCCCGTGAAGAGATTGGGGGATAAATGGGATCCCCGAGCGGGATACATTACCCGCGGAGCCATTTCAATCGAAACTTTATTTCTTCTTTTGAGCCTCTTAATTGGTCAGATAGCCCCTGTCAGATCCATTCTTCCACCGCGGACTCTGGAAAAGTGCATCCCACTCTCACCACCGGTCATCCCACCCACGATTACCAAGTCAAGCCTCAAAAGATATTGATATGCAGCAACCAGTACGTAACTCTGTCAGCATTTTCGTTTTCCTTCTCCATCAGTATACCCAAAATCCCACTCGGTTATTGTGTATCCCATAAGCACTTGTGTTTTGTTCTGTTTGGTATCCAGAATATCCACCATCATGGAGATATCCCACAACGACAACGATATGTCGATAGATTCCAATAATAGGTAGGTTCGTGTAACGGTCTGGGGGTGGGATCTCCGAGACAAACAAACAAGGAGGAATCCACTAACCAATCGTCTTATCAGATCCTCCGCTGAGCCAACTGCTCCTCCGCGCCATGTGTGCCACTGCGGAAAGAGCTTTATTAGAAAGGAGCATTTGAGAAGACATCAAGCCACACATGGAGAGCGCAATTTCATATGTCCCATGTGTCAGCGCTCCTTTACGCGCAAGTAAGACCTATTTTGTCCAATCGTCTTACATGGTACCTCGTGTTGACTCTTTCTAGTGACTTGCTAAGACGTCACTTGGCTCGGCATGACATGCCCACGGCTCCAGACCATCGTAGAGGACGAGCCTGCGATGCGTGCCATGCCAACAAAACAAAATGTGATGGCGGTACAAAGTGTACGCTATGTATCAAGAGAGGTATAAGCTGTACATACAAGCATGCATCCAAGAGCAACGGCGGTAGGAGCAGTGGTAGTAGAAGCCCTGTCGACGACGCTTCATCCAACAGATCCTCCTCCTCTCATCCTGGTCCAGATGCCCAAGAGCCCGTATCCATCTCACCGCATCTAGCGCTAGTAACGCCACCGATTTCTCCTGCAGATGAAATCAAAGCTGCGTTCAAACGCATCGCGCATCTTGTGCGAACAGGCGTGTTACCACTGGGCGAAGCCACACCTATTCCCGCCTCGGAACATTCATGGATCGAAGCAAACTCGAAAGAGTATTTTGCGCGATTCCATGACACTTGGCCTTTCCTACATGCTCCTTCTTATACGATCGGTATGGAGGACTCGTTCCTTGTCGCCGTGTCTGTTGTCATGATAAGTTGCTGGCTGAGAAGTCCAGATGAGTTTGAACCAGTGGTTATGGAACTGCATGAGACTTTCCTCAAGGTTTATTCAGTTTGGATCGTAAGTTAGGGAGCCACTTTGACGATAAGAAGAACGCTGACAAGTGCAAGACGAACACAATATCTCGGCATGAACTTGACAAGCCTTGGCCGTTGGAGGCGTACCAAACTATTCTTCTGCAAATCATCTTCGCCTTCTACCATGGGGTTCGTATTAATCTTTCCCTCACTCACTTCACGTACTGACCGGAATATCAGAACGAGAGATTGACCGCAAAAGCATCCCTGTTGCGAGGCGCGCTTATCCAATCAATGAGAGAAGTCGATTTCTTCAACAGCGACGGCTCAGCAGAACAGCAAAGGATTCACTTCCCAGGAACTTTCGTCCCATGGCTCATGACCATCCGCGATCGATGGAAGCGGTACTTTCCCTCTACCCTGGACAGTTTGAAAAATACTGACAGGTCCAGGATCATCGTGTCTCTTTTCAAAATAGACACCCTCTACTCCATAGCCCGCTTCCAAGCCCCAACTCTCTTCCGAGAGGAACTCGACCTGACACTTCCCGCCACATACTCGCTTTGGAACGCCTTTGGTCTTGATATCTTCTTCAGGCGCCTCCCATTCGAACCCACCGACAGGTCAAATTTCAAAATCACAGAGATCTGCGCTAATCCAAATACCCCTGCCAAATCTCTTTTGTTGTTCGAGGATATCCACCTCGCTTTGTGCGGCTTACTACCAGCCATTTGGAACCATGCCCAGATCGTACGAAGGAGTGCAGAGGCGGGACGCTCAACGCATAATTCGACGTCTTCATTGGCATGGCAGCTAGAGGCGTGGAAAGCTGATGTAGAAAGACTACGGCATCAATGTTATCAAACGTTCCACGGTGCGGGTATGGGGGAGTTTCCCTTCAAGGCGTATATCGGAGATTTTGACAACGAGCCCCCTAGGGCAAAAGCTGCTGCCATGGTGAATGTCAAATGTCTGGCTTCAGATTGCATGATGACTTATCATCTGCAAGCTCTGCAGCTCTACGCCGACACAAGGACTATCAACGCCGTTGCGAAAGCTCAAACATCACCCATCCTCACAGATCGCGAACCTGCCGTGCGTCCGCGACTTCAAAAGCTGCATAACCAACTACACCTTTGGAAAAAATCGCCCGAGAGTCGCAGAGCTTTGTTGCATGCCCTCGCGGTCCTTCTCGAGTGCGAAGCTGCATTGGAATCCAACTCACCTCAAACGCAATCCATCGACCCAGTAGCCTACCTCGCCATTTCCACCAGCGCACTGGTGGTCTGGGCATGGCTTCTTTTCGGTGAACCAGCATGTTCGTGCGTTCCTAGTCTGAATCACATTAATATTGGTGTCGATCCACCGGATCTGCAGAACATCAGTATTGCAAGACTGGAAACGTGGATACAGGCTGATGGAACGGCAGCGGTGAACAATATCCCGCTGTGTACATGTGTGACTGGAGGGTGGATGGCGAGGTTCAATGCCCTGCTGCCGCTGGGGAGGAGACGGTGGGGGTTGTGTGATGAGGTTGCGCCTATTTTGACCTCTCTTGGCCCGAGCAGCTTATAGGTTTCATAGTGATACCCTATGTTTGTTTGTTTTTGTTTAGTATATATGTTTGGCATGAATTTTGTTGTATTTAGAACACATATATATTGCCTTGAACTAAGAGACGCTCGCTGGTCGAGCTCAGATAAATATACGAAGTCTGGAAGTTCTTCAAAATGCCGAATGATACAGAAAAGAAACTAGGAGTATATTGTATTCAAGTCAAAACACCATCCTGAGCTTTTCGCTTTATCTGAACCTACACCCGCCATTACCAACAAGATTGTATAAGTATGTAAGGCATGTCTCAAAGCTGGAGATGGGTGTCATTGTAGACCTCCTATTGGTCACATTTCGTATAACATGTACGACGACTATGTAGGGATTCGAATCCTTGTTCAACAACCACCATGCCGGCATTAAGTCCAGAACATTCTCTCCTGCGATTAACATAGTCCAAAGCACTTCACTGTTGTAATGATACCTACCACAACTTCATCAATTATTAATTCTTCATAATCCAAATCATCCTGCCTCGAACTCACGACTAACCTGCCCTCCGAGCGATTCACCATGTCTCCCAACAAAACGTCACAAAGTTTACGAACCGAAATTTCCAAACTCGCACGACTCTCCAATGTCCAAGGTGGTCTACCACCTCTAATGAGAGGTCTTCCAGTCATCGCATTAATGGCCGGCGAGGCAATATCAAAAGCAACAAACGGCCAAAACTTAATCGAAGAGCGACTACTGGGGGCGGATGAAGCTGTCGTGTTACAGGCTCCATCTACTACACCAAAGGTTATGGCGACGAGTTTTGGAAGACCTGGTGTAAGCATGATGTGTCACTCTTGCTGTATGAAGGTGGATGGACGATATGTGCTGCTAGGGTCTGAGGTTTTGAGAATGCAGGGTGACCTCGCAGTCGGAACAAAGCAACGGAAGAGTGGAATGAGTTTTTCGCATACAATGATCTAAGAATCATACTTGTGTGTTCTTCTACTGTATAATATTCGGAAGTATTCCCCTCTCTCTAATCTACTCAAATCCCGTTTCAATCCTTAGTTCTCCTTCCTCAAATGTAAATTTTCTTCATCCTTCACCAGACTACGCAATGCCGTCTCAATATGCTTGTACATTGTATAGTGAGTATCCTCCTCAAACTCGGTTAATTCACAGTTTGGTATTTTCTTCGCCATATAGCGGATCATAGAAATGGGCGCATTTTTATCTTTTACCCCATGCCAAATCTGAACTTTGTCGTAATCAACATCTTCCAAATTGAAACCCCAGTCTTGTGAGGACAATAGCTTGGTCTCATGTACTGTTCCGCTAGCACCTTGACGAAAGGGCTCATCCAGGAGCATCTTGACCAGGTCCTCAACTCTCTCACGATGCGAGTTTTGAATATTGGCTGTGAGGGCCTTCTCCTTTGCGTCTTGACTATCGAGCCATTTACCGATCCTTTTTACAGCAGGACCTGTTAAGACGAGCCATCTAACAGATCGATACAGTGCGTTGAGAGTACTTGTGAGCAGCGTGGGACAATTCAACGCGCAAAATCTCAAGATGCGACGAGATGCATCGACATGCCGAACGCCAGCTTTCCAAGATGGAGCACTCGCAAATATTCCAACACTTGTAAGTGTCCGTTTGGGCAAAGCGTAAGAACAAGCCAAGGCAAAAGGACCACCGCCAGAGAGTCCAAAGACTGAGAAACGAGCGATGTTCTTTGCCTGGGCAAGTTCCATCACATCTTTAGGCCAGTCTATGATTTGGTAACCAGGCTTAGGTGATGAGAGTCCGAAACCAGGTCGGTCGACGGCAATGAGATGGGCACCACATCGTTGAGCTACGTCGTCAATAGGTTGTGCTTCGAGTCTTGATGATGGAAAGCCGTGGAAGTAGAACACTGGTTTTCCATCTTGCCTTCCGTATTCTGCGAAACCCAGTTTGCGACCATCTGATAAGCGAAAGGTTTGGTGTGTGTGGGTGGTTGTTACGATGTATCGTCTTGTTCGTGTTATGCGATTTCGCACCACTCTTTGGATCGACGATTTGAACATTGTTGGGCGGATAGCTATCAAGGAAGGAACACAAGTTATTGTTAAGAAACGGTACTCGTGGAAGTTCTATCAAATACCTTAGATGTCGTTGGTAGATGACTTGTTTAAGTACATACTAATGTAGGAATTAAAGGGTCCATGCTGACAGGTACGCGATACGGAATACGGAATACGAGACCAATCAGAGGTGTTGACTCTACTTCAGCTTCCGCAGGGCAGTGACTGTTAGTAGATCGATGATTATTTGTTCATCCCTATTTCTACGGTAGATGGCTGCTTCAATAGAGAACCTTTCCTGATGCTTAGGAATTGTTGGAATTGCCACAAAAAAGCCTCCAACCATGAACCCTTTAGCTACGAATGCCCTCACAGGTGAGTTGCATGATAATCCGAACACAGAAGGCTTGACAGTAATAATTGCCTAAACTCTAGGCTAAGTCGCCTAAGCTATCCTAAAGTCTTTTGTCATCCTTACGTCTTAGTATAATGCCACTGTTAGTGTGCGGATTACATTGAAACCTGCCTGTCTCACAACGAACCACTCTTAAAATAAGGCGACCAAAAAACACTCTCCCCATCCCAACTCTTCTTAACCTCCTTCAGCTTCTCAAACATCTCTTCACTAAACATCTCATTCGCATCTGTCTCAAACCTCCAATTATTCGCAAAACTTCTCGGTCCAGCACCTTCATCACTCTTCCTCAACCCAGCAATAATATCGTCCAAAGCTCTCATAAACGCCTTATTCGTTTCTTCCTTTTTTGCGAGTACAGGTGCAAATGCGTTAAGAGGTCTGTCGCGACTCTCGATGAAGTTATCCCCACTGAGAGACACACTCTTGTCGGTGTTGAATGCGGATATGATGAGAGGAGTTTGTTGCGCGTCAGGGTATTCATGCGTTACTGATTGCCATTGCTCAAATGTTTTCTTTATAGCTTCGACGTCGGTTTTATAGAGACGACATGATGCGATGGCTTTGTGGCCGCCGTGGGAGTTGTATACTTCGTTTTTGGCGTTGATGTTTGTGAAGGGGACAAAGTCTGTTGTGTTCATGACTGCTCTGCTGACAATGTCATCCTGGAAAAGCAGCGCGGCTTCTTTCTCTGCTTTTTCAGCTGGACCTAAGAAGGTGTATCCAAGGACAATAATGGGAGCGCCAGCTGCTGGGGTACCCGGGGGACTGCGCGCGAATACCAGTGTGACGAAACCCTCTGGTTTCGGCTTGCGCAGATCTAGAAAGGTTCCGACAGCGATATCAATCGCTGGAGCGGGAAAAATTAGTGTTCTCGTCCAAATCATGTTGTCGTCCATGTTGAGCTTCGCGATCGGGAATACCGAGACAGTCACCTCTGTGACAACGCCCAGTCCATGCCCTGCACCAAGGAGAGCATTGAAGAGAGCCAATTCCTCGCCTTTGGACCCAGAGCTGACTTCAATGATATCGCTATTTGCCGTGACGATGCGAAAAGAAACCACATTGTCGACCATCCATCCGTGAAGCCCAGTGAGGAGACTGTTCCCACCACCAAGAACACACCCAACAAAGCCCACAGCATCCGAATTTGGAACAGGAGTATAATAACCCTTCTCCGCTAACACCTTCACTACTTCACCTGTAACAACACCTCCGCCAACTCTGACAGTCTCTGTATCTTTGTTCAAGTCCAGAATCTTGAAGTGCTTTAGGTCCAAGTACAGCGTCGACGAGTCAACAGTGACAAACGTCCCGTGGCCTCCGCCGGCAGCGAGCACGGTGAGTTTGTTATCCTTCGCGATACGAATCGCTTTTTGGATGTCATTTTCTGTCTTTGGTGTGACTATAAGAGCAGGTCTGCCGATTTGCGTGTCGGACCAGCGCGACAGCTTTGGAGTGCTGTCGTCCGGAATGGAGAACTCGCATTCAAGCGCTTCGAGTCCTGAGATTGAAGATGTCATATTCACAGTAATTGTCACAAATACAAAGAGTTAAAATGATTTGAAACAGCTTCTATTGTCCAGATCAACTGGGAGTCCAGCTCTTAAATATGTACTGTCAAATGGTTATAGGATCTAGCGCTTACCGAATCTGACGTGAGGCAATTACCAATCTCCATTTCGCAACGGCGGACTTTGACCTCACATCAGCAACAAGCGGCATCAGGTTCGTTCGAGTATTTAGTCTCCATCACTGAGTTCCAAAAGCCCTCCTCAAGCATCGATTCTAGCCCATGAATCCGCCGGGCCACGGCAGTAGACACACCACAAACTACTTACCTTGAGCATATCCACAACACCGCCCTTATCATCAGCAACCGTGTTGGGAATATCACTCTGCACGACACATTCCTCGCAGTACACAGGGAAAGTGTTCGTCGTAGCAGCGTAGCAGTCAATACACCAGCCTGGACCAAGGTGGAGCGTAAACTTCTTACAAGTCTCGCACTCTGCGATGAACGTGTCTCGGTTACGATCCTGACAGTCTCTCTCTTTTTCGGCGTACGTTGCCTTGAGGCAGGGCAGACACATCGTTTTGATACCTGTGTATTTTTGTGAGCAGCGTGGACAGGTTTTGGTGGGTGGTTGGAAGGCAGGGGCGAGGTGACCTCGGAGAAAGGCTTGACGAATGAAGCATTGGTCTTGGTTAGCAAGAGACTGAGCGGGAGTTGATTGAGACATCTTACCTTGTTTTGACGCGCGTGTGTTGTTGAAGGATTCCCGTGTATTGTTGACAATATCTGTAAAATGAGTCAACGTTATTGAAATAGGCTGGAAACAGTGATTGAGGAGTTGTTGTTGAGTTGTCAAGAGATGAGGAATGGCGCTATCTTATACAAGCTGCTCGCCCGAACTGCACTCGTAGCATGAAAGGGAAAATATGCTCATTGAACAATGCTTTGTTCTTGTCAAAGAACCCATATACTTCAACTGTACAACACTCAGGACATAACCGAGCCCAGTACCATGTTCGCGCTCACAAAGACTTGTGTCGGAAAAATCTCTGTTCGTATTTCCAATCCTCAAAGGGCGTTATCTATCCGCCATATGCATTATCTCAACCTCGTAAATCGTCTCTCGTGTTCTCATCGCTAAATCGCCATGCATCACTTCTCATTCATCTTCATCAACACTTTGTGCCATAACTTCTACAGTGCCGGTCCTTCCCATTGCTCGCGACGCATTCGTACAAGCCAAGACTGCTTGTGGGGGAACGAAACCTGCTTCTCGCGCGAAAAGCCTGTACGTTCAAGCCCTTGCAAGAACCTATCCATTGTTAACGGTGAAACCTAATCTTCAAAGGGTGGCTTACCTGGCGTTGTCCACTCTTGGTTCAAGGCAGACGCTCATTGTTCGGTAGTCTGACGTCAAACACCAATGAACCAGTCCGGTCAACCAGATTGGAACACGACCTCTTGCCCACTCTTCTCCAATGAACACATGAATACCTCGATCCCAATCTGCTGCATCGCTGCCAATGTGTTGACCCAAGATATCCTCCTTTACCCAGTAAACCTCAAAGTACCCAAACGGTACGCCATCCCATAGCCCGATAACAGGGAAAGAGTTCGGTTGGTTGAGACCGTTGGTAAGAAACTTCTCATCGTACTCTCCCCAGAACTGGCTCACGCGAGGTTTGCTCATCCACATTTGTATCAAAGACGCATCGTTCATTGTGGACAGATGAGGTTGCTCTGGCGGCTTCGGTCCCACAGGACCTAGGTAAGGTACTGGATTAGGCGAGATGGAAGCGACTCGGAACGAGAGGTACTGGTTGACGCTGGGTACAAATCTTGTGTAAAACACTTCACCCATTCTCGGCGGTTTCGGCCTCATGGGATGTCGGGTATTATTTGTGAAGATGTATTGTAGAGGAGGAGGCGGGTAGTAAGTTGGAAGATGTGAGCTGGAATAGAAAGGGCTAATAGGAAAGCTCGGCGGTGTTGCCATTGAAGTCGGCGTAGGTCCACCAGGAAGATCATGATCAATTCGATTAAGAGATGAATGTGGTGAATGGCGCTGGAAGGTCTTGTGGAAAGGCGAGGGTGGTTCCATTGGTAAAGGTGAGTTTGGTCGGCTGTCAATTGGTGATCCGGGAACTGAGTCGTACGTCGCACCAGTCTTATTCGGCTGGAGAGAGAACAGGAACAGCCGTCCAGGAAGCTGCCAAAACATACGTTTCGATACAAACATGTTAGCCCAATCGTCGCCGTTGTCATCTAGACTCGTTCCAACAGCGCTTCGCCCTGAGGCAATAAGCCCCATGCGCTCAAGCTTAGGAATAAGATTGCGCCCTCGCAACACACCATCCCGCTTGATGTTAATCGTCCATTCACCTCGCGGCTTGCCTGCTTGGGGCGTCTTTTCTGCTGCTTGAGCAGACATCTGAGGCTCGGGCTCAGGTTGGTGAAAGTACCAGTAGAGCGTAATCCACAACATCATGGCGATCTGACGTGTGGGACTTGCAGCGGGCTTGAATTCGGAGCTGGAAGGGTTCGCGATGGACGAGATGAAGAGGTTATCGCCTCGTAGTGTCGGCTTCCTAAAAGAATGTATATGTCGCTTCGGCTTCTCGTCGCCATCGAGAGCGGCGCCGTTTTCGCTTCCCTCCAAATCTTGTCCCTCGGCATTGCTATCGTCTTCGTCATCAGAGGCACAATCGGTCTCTGTATTCAGAACCACGGTCCATCCGACAGGAAAAGCATTGTGATGCGTGTTGAGCTCGTGGCTCTTGAAGCCCAGACCTGCGAATACGGGTGTGACAGTAAAGGTCTGACCGTCGGGCAAGCGAATAATTTGGGGCGCCATGTCGGTAGTGAGTACAGTACCGTCCGTATCACTAACTGCAGCTTCGCTTCGCTTCGGGCGGGCTGCGGGGGATCGACTCTGGGTTATAAGTAGCTAGTACGAGCTAGGATGGGAGCTCGAAGAGGAGGGGGAAAGCTGAGTGATTAAGTTAGCTTCTGGAATGCGCCGAAAGTCGTTCCAGAAGACTACCTGTTCCGGTCACATGCTGACCTCTGACGAGACGATCGTGACAAACGCCGAAGCAATGGTTGGATGCCATGGTGGAGAGACAGTTTATATCAAGTGGTTGGGTTGGGTAACAGTACAGTAGCTTGAGCTGTAGTGGAGCTATGAGGCATTGTAGTCCGCCCAAAATGGCAGGCTAAGCACAGTACGGAGTAGCATGGACATCTCACCTTTTTCGATACGTCATGATAACTCCATTCATCATATCATATCACGTCAAAGACTTGTCTTCTTATCGCAGCTTTTGTCGCGCTTTTTTGAGGTCGCATTTCATAGCTACTTGAAGCTATCGTGAGTTTTATCACCGCAGCTCATTTTTTTGTTTCTCTTTCTCTAACAATCAAATGCATCATTTGTTGCCTATCGCTATGCGTCTGAAATTATACAAGCAAAATTTTACACAAAAAAAAGGCGTCTCGCAATGTATCACCACACCACACCACCATCAATCATTGTCGCATCTTCCAGACCTCCAATAAAAAGCCCAATGCTAAGCCATATTCGCCATGATCTGACGTTTAGTGTACAGATTGTGCTTACTCACTTTCTTACCATCATTTACTGCTTCTTCTTGATGTCGCCGGATGATCCGTCTTCATCGTCCTTGCCCTCGGTGACTTTGGTACCATCACGGCCTTGCTTCTCCTCTTCTAGGACCTTCTTGACTTCCTCACCTCCCAAGTCCTTCTTCTCATCCCAATCGACATCGTACTCGCTCGCGATGATCTTGATCTCCCGTCGCAAACTGTTAGCCTCATGAACAAGCTGATCCCATCTGTTCTGATCAAATCCACGCTCTTGGTATAGTGCGGCTTGTCGCTTGGATACCGTCACCTTCATGGCGGCCTTGTAGCTAAGATCTCGGCTGATGTACAAGAACCAGAGGTATGCTCCCATGACTGTGGTCAGACCAGCGAGGTACGTGACGGGCTCAACCAAGTCCCATCCCCATTGAGTGTGGAATGTCACGTAGTAGACAACTCCCCACCATCCAGCCAGAGCAGCGAAACCTCCTTGCGCCAGACGGTGAGCTCCCTTGTGAGCCAGCGCGTCGCATTCGTTCTTGACCTTTGACATGGATTCGATGTCGCGTGACATGCGTCGTAGGTTCATACGCATGTAGTAAGTACGGTCTCTAAAACTGGGCACAGCAACTCGTAGCTCCTTGTCAAACCCCTCGACATTAATCGCAAATTCACGTCCACGAGCAGCATCTCTGATGAAGTCTCCGATCTCGGTGCTGCCACTCCATCGCACCCAGTTGGCCTCTTTATTAGAAGGGCCTTCATGACCGAGTCCAGAGTAAGACGCAACATTGGCGTTGCTCTTCTTCTTCTTCGTCTCATCCTTCTTTCCAGTTTGTTCCTCTTGGTCCGCTTCGGCTCGGAAGACGATATCGGGGAGCTTCTCGCGACCCTTGTAGTGAACGGGTGGAATCTCGGCTTGGATTAGTCGCTCGAGGTATGAAAGCGGCTGATGGGGGTGGATAAGAAGAGCCAATGGCTCAACCGTTTCGCTCGTGTCGTCAACATTTTCTTTCACTGGTCGATTGACGTGCTCCTGTTCGGGATGGAAGGGCATTGGTAGAATGAGCTTCAGCAGGCGGGTTGGGGTTGTCATAAGACGTCCTGAAAGGGCGTTAGTTTAGTTCTTTCTGGATTCCAGGAGATTGACTTACCCTTCTGCATTTCCTGTTTATCGGGAGCATCCTTCGGAGCATCTAGTTCTGCGCCAGAATCTGCTCTGTGCCATGGTCGATCGTTTTCCAACGTTTGAGCGCTGGCACCTGAAGTGACCTTCTTCATATCTCTTTTGCGAGCCTTCTCGCTCAGATCATCCCGTCTAGCAGCCTCATCCTGACTCTCGGCAGCCTCTTGCCTGAAGCATATTGATGTAGTAAAAGCGCGTCTAAATGGTGTCGGTGCAGTTTCGCAACGGTACACAGCTGGTATTTGCTGTTTGGCAAATGCTTGCGAGTGAACTCGCGATGCCCGTAGACCCGGCGACAATCCCAAGGTTGCGCGCCTTAAAGCGTGATTCATTATGGCGTATCGCCGTGTTCTGCTGTGATCTCGAGAGGAATGTGTGGCCAGAAGAGCGTCAATGAGGTAGCAGCGGATACAAAGATAAAGGTGGATGTAAGCTTTTGGCCAAGGCGGGAAGGCACATGCACAGGGTGAGCAGAAACAACACAAGGGGGAGTTTTGAAGGATCGACGTGGAAATAAGGTCTGGAAACGTATCAGCAGGCCAAGGCTTGTCACTGGCCTTTGCCTTGGTTAGATATTCTTGGGTGACCGTCACCACTATCTCACCCAGCAATTGGCGTCCACAAGCTTGGAATTTGTGACGTCAACAGTCTGGCCTAGCTGTGTCTGTCCCTGGAACACTCATGCCCACATTATTTGATTGGTTGAATCGTACTGTAAGCCACCATTATCGCACCATCACTGCCACACTTGAGCTTCAGCCAAGACGCATTGAGGCCTGTTGCGTCTGGGGTTTTGAATGCACGATCTGATTACCCCGGAGGTTTGGTTCCTTTTTTGAGAAAGCCTCCTATGCAACGCCACGTGCACCTCTCTCCTCTTACCATCATGTGCAGGACGATCTCATCGTCGACATTGGGTGATGAAGGCGTTGAATCAAGGTTTTGACAGAAATTGAGGCTTACGCTTGTCGTTTTCTGTCGGTGTCGAACTGTCATGGCGAAGAATGACACCATTGACTTCATGTTCGTTGTAGAAGATTGGACGACCAAGTTCGTTGCAATTTTAATTACCACAGTTCTAAACCTAATAATCGACTCTTATGACAGAATATCCATTATAGTTAACTACAACATGTGGCATTAAAATATGTCATGTTAACATACATAGGGGTGGGTGATTGAGACGTCTGAATTGGATCAGGCGGGCTTACCCTGTAGTCCGAAAACAGCTTCACCGAGCTGCTTGTCATTTTTGACATTTAGTTAGGTTTGCACAAACCAATAAGATGACAGATCCCAGGCTGTCAAGTCAATGATACCTCTGTTCTTGTAAATCTTCGTGGCAATGACAGGCATCAATATCTTCGAGATCCATCACGTTGCGATCAATTATGTCCCTTCTGTACGATTAGTATATCGGATGTTTTGAGATACGTCCCAGTGTCTGTTATCTGAATGAAGACAATCGAAAATCATTACAATGTACCTATATGCTCGAGCGGATTCTAGAGATGGCTTGGCTTTGATGTTGCTAGTGAG
This sequence comes from Fusarium cf. aywerte, assembly GCA_011034095.1. NCBI lineage: Eukaryota > Fungi > Ascomycota > Sordariomycetes > Hypocreales > Nectriaceae > Fusarium > Fusarium cf. aywerte. Next base: position 996,550 of record WETZ01000003.1, on the reverse strand, counting down.
CCGCTACTATTAGTTAATCTCGCCTACCAAATTGTCCAGCGGTTCCAATGCCATCACACCTTCAAACTCGAATATATACAAAAATTATATACATAGGTAGGTACATACTACAACCAGTTGAAATGGCTGCATAATGTCTCATCTACGGCCGCTAAAATACATCTTATCACTGCAGCAAACCCCAATCTTAAGCTTCAACCGCATTGGCCAGTCCCCCAAGATGACTTCGCTTGGTGTTGAGGGGCTCCATCCAGGGGTCCTCTCTGGACCCCGCACTAGACCAGTTGAGGCTATAATCTTTGAGTAGCCTGTCCGCGGCAGACCTCCAACTTCTTCCGCTACAACAAGTCGGTGAAGTCTAGCTAATTTTATTACTTTACTTTACTTTTCGGATCAGAATCTTGCTTCTCTTTTGTTCCAATTCTGTCTCTAATTTACTTCAATCTTCATCTTCTGATACCCTCCTCTCTTCTCATAACCCCGCCTCACAATGTCTGACACTAAGGTCTACCGCGCCAGCACCACTGCCCCCGTCAACATCGCTGTTGTCAAGTAAACAACTCCCTATTCCCGCTTGAAGATTTTGGACTAACGTGGTTCAGGTACTGGGGAAAGCGCGACGCAAAGCTTAACCTCCCTACCAACAGCTCCCTCTCCGTCACCCTTTCGCAAGACGACCTCCGAACCCTCACAACTGCCTCATGCTCGAGCACCTTCACCGATGGCGACAGCCTCACTCTCAACGGAGAGTCCTCCGACATCTCTGGTGCCAGAACACAGGCTTGCTTCCGTGAGCTTCGATCTCGCCGTGCCGCCCTCGAGGCTGCCGACTCTTCGCTGCCCAAGCTTTCCACCTATCCCCTGAAGATTGTCTCCGAGAACAACTTCCCCACCGCCGCTGGCCTTGCTTCTTCAGCTGCTGGTTTCGCTGCGCTGGTCCAGGCCATCGCCTTCCTCTACGAGCTCCCCGACTCGCCTTCTGACCTTTCTCTCATTGCCCGACAAGGTTCCGGATCTGCCTGCCGAAGTCTCTTCGGCGGTTACGTCGCCTGGAGGATGGGTGAGAAGGAGGACGGAAGCGACTCCAAGGCTGACCTTGTCGCTCCCGCGTCTCACTGGCCCGAGATGCGAGCTCTGATTCTCGTTGTCAGCGCCGCCAAGAAGGGTGTTTCTTCTACCTCCGGTATGCAGCAGACTGTCGCTACCTCCGGCCTCTTCAAGGAGAGAATTACAAATGTTGTCCCCGCCAACATGGCCCTCATGGAGGAGGCCATCAAGGACAAGGACTTCCCCAAGTTCGCTGAGGTCACCATGCGCGAGTCCAACTCTTTCCACGCTACTTGTGCCGACACTTACCCTCCCATCTTCTATATGAACGACATCTCCCGCGCTGCCATCCGCGCTGTTGAGTACATCAACGAGAAGGTCGGCAGGACCGTTGCCGCCTACACCTTTGATGCCGGCCCCAACTGTGTTATCTACTACGAGGAGAAGGATGCTGAGATCGTTGTTGGTGCTTTCTACCAGGCTCTTCAGGGCGTTGGCGGTTTCAAGGAGGGTGCCGCTAGCGCCAGGTCCAGCATTGTGTTTGACAGGTCTCTTGCCACAACCCTGAAGGATGGCGTGAGCCGAGTTATCTCTACTGGAGTCGGAGAGGGTCCTGTCAAGACTGATGAGTATCTCGCTTAGAGAGATGACTGGACTCTTTGACAGTATATATGACGGAAGAAAAGGAAATCTTAAATAATAGTAAATAGCATGTTGGAGAACATATTATGAAGTTGATACGACTCAATTAGTGGAAACAGAGAAGTGGGCCTTACCAGCTTTGCATAAGTATCCGTATCCCACCTGTCCGTGCCGGCTTTTCGTTGCTTCGTCTCACTTCCCAGAGGCTATCGCATAACTTGATCTCACAGTAGATTTAGGGTGAAGAATACATATGTCCTAGGAATTAGCCTCAAATGCTATAAGATTCCATTCACTGCAAGAGCCGCAAATTGTCGTGAACTTCGTCATTGGTTTCATGTCTTATGCTCTCGAAGTAAATTGCGCCGTCGTTGATCACCGCCGTGTGGGGCCGTCCGAATTAACACTCCGGCCCATTCCCTCCGGCCCCGATACATCTAAAGTCTCCACTAAACACCAATTGCGAGGATAGACCTTGAGGTAAGGCAGGTAAGTTTGCCTACGCCTCAGTGAATGAATTCAAGAATATCCAAGGTGGCCTTCGGTCGCGTGCAACAGTTTGCACTGCGGGGCACTGCCAGCGCCTGTTGTCTGTGAGACCCTATAACTTCTCTGCAGGCAACACTTCCATTCTTCTTTCAACATCATCAACACCACCATGGAAGGTCTTTCAGAACATCTCGGTTGCGGCCAAGCCGTTGAAATTGCTGAATTCGATAAATCTGGAAATCTCGTGCGTACATGGAGTCATGGCCCTGATAACCGCGTTCGTATTTTCCTTGTCGCATCATTTCGTCGCTGACCTTTGTCGCAGGTGGTGTTGAAAAACGAGGCCAGCACTCGTACTTCCTGGCTCCCATCCTTGCATGAGGCATTCATGCCTGTCGGATATCCTCATTCTGTGTCAAGCGACTATTTCAACTACCAATTCTTCGATTCCCTTCAGGCCTTCTTTTCCACAATCACGTCCCTCCTCGCCAACAGAGCCTTGCTGCAAGGTCTCGGTGTCGGGGATGCCAACTCTTCTGCTACGTTTGCTATGCTTCTTACTGTCTTGAAAGACGCTATCTCGCGTGTTGCTACGATCATTTTCGCCCACCAGTTCGGCCTTCGCATTGAACCCGACGCAAAGCGCTACCGTTTCCTGGCTGATCTCTTCAACGATACTGCGTTCTTCCTGGAGTTGTACAGTCCATACCTTGGTCCCTATGGCAAGATCCTCGCTCTAACCACCGGAGAGGCGCTTCGGGCGCTTTGTGGTGTTGCAGCAGGTGCTAGCAAAGCAGCTTTGAGCGTGCACTTTGCAAAACACGACAACCTTGCCGAGCTCAATGCCAAAGAGGCTAGCCAGGAGACAGCCGTTGGCCTAATCGGTCTTGCCGTCGGAACGCTCGTTGTCAAGTATGTGGAGGATCACCATGCCGTGGTATTTCTTATGATCACGCTTGTTTTTGCGCATTTATGGATGAACTATCTCGGCGTCCGCAGTGTGTGTATGGACAACCTCAATCGACAGCGTGCGACAATTTTATTCGAGGAATATCTCCAAAGCGGCAAGGTTCTTTCTCCCGAAGAGGTCTCCCAGCGGGAGAGTATCTTGTTTTGGCAACCCATCCTCCGCAACCGGAAAGGCGAAGAAGTCGCTCGCATCGAAATGGCCAGCAGCTACAAAAAGGCAGCGGGGTATCATACTATCGACGGCACACAAAGTACTCTTTTCTTGGGACCACAAGGCATCAAGATCATGCTCTGGAAGAACTCTGACGCGATTCATGCTATCAGTGCTTGGCTCACGGCCATGAAAATGGCCTGGGCTATGGAGGGCAAGGGAAAGGAATTTAAGATTGGTGCTGGGAAAGGAGCTACTACTAATGACGACGAGAGTGCGCTTTGGGACGAGATGCGTGCCAAGGGTTGGAACTTGGAGTCGCAGGCCTTTGAAACGAGTGCGCCTACTCGTCTAAGCCTCGGGCAGGCACACAAGAAGGACGAATAAGTTAGGACGGAAACTCATGATGCTGTAAATAGAAACCTTGTTGACAATCTAAATTAGGAGCATGCGATCCGAAGATTAGTTCGTTATACACCTCAGAAGTCAAATTTGTAGCACCCCAAGGGCCGTCCTATGTTTTTTATGCCATATTGTACATTTTCCAAACGCCAAGCCCATGAAATAGACACACATATCATACATATCATATACATTGCACTCGACTAGCCATCATGCTAGGAACGCCCATCGCTTGGCCCGCATCTTGACGCCCTCCCATGTATTCAACTTTGGCCTCACGTCGAGATAGAAACTCGGCCCACCCCTACCGTCAGGTCGTCCAGCGTAGAAGTCAATAACGTAGTCAACTCTTGTACCGCAGCGGTCAATAACCCAGTCGTGACGGTCGAATGGCGCCGTGTAGCCGATCATGGTCTTGAAGCGAGCAGTAGGAGTCATGCGATCCATTTTGTTGGCGAACGATTCGAGTTTGGGACCACCACACCTGTATATCATTAGTACTCTCTCGTAGAGACAGATCGCGCGAAGCTTACGTTGTTCCCTCGAGGTACGGCGCTTCCCACTCCTTGATCTCCTTCCAAGCTCTTTCATTAACAGCATTGTGAATCGGCACAACGGTCTTCATATCCGCCACCCTCGCATCGTAACCCTTGCGCTTCATCGCCTCGAAGAACATCTTCTCCGAAGGATACACCCAGTTTCCCGAGGGATCCATACCGGTTTCCATCTCATGGTTCTTCGGTCTCGCAGGTTCCTTGTCATGATCAACAGGACAAGCCGCAGCGCCGCCTGTAGTTCGTGGGATCGTAGAGACGACGCGGTCGGTATCGAGGCCATCATTAGTAGCAGGGTTTTTCGCAGGTGTAGGTGTAGATGCCGGTGAAGACCAAAGATACGAAGTGAAAGTCTGAGTCCATGACTTCGGCTGCTGCGCTGTGTGATCGACGGGGCATTTGGCTGCTTGCGCTTGAGCCTTTGCGGCTTCGGCCTCACGTGCTTGAGCAAGCCATGCGTCGCGAGTTTTATGGTCGACTGGGCAGGCGTCGTTTTTATCTGCCATGATGGAGGGGATTGGGTATCGTCGAAGTGCTTTGGCGGGATAAAAAGCTACATATAAAAAAGATTCAATTGCAAGGGTCGAAAGAAAATGAGGTAATTGGTCGTGGGGATCCACGGGATCGTAAATGCGCCGGGATGGATTGGCTTTGACTTTTGGTGGAAGAAACAAATGGGTCCGGGTTTTTCCCGCTGGTAACAGTTCGGATCGGTGACCGGAGTTTGGCATCGCCGACTTCACTTTAGTTTAACATACCTCTTTCAACGGGCCGGATTCTATGAAACAGCCACTAGTCATTGTCTATACCTTCATATGTTGAGAGTCACAATAAATAGGCTTTTCTTGTCAATAAAGATGTTTGCTCTCATACAAATGTCTGGTTTCTTTATCTCTTTAAACAGGCACTGATTGAACAGAAAGCTACGATGGCAGAAAAAGTATATGGTAACTTGCTCATATCTCCTCACACGACATCAAAACAAAGATCAGAAACACAAATAACGCTCTTCGCTTTGATTCCAATGAATAAAGGAGCCGTTTTGACCTCAATGCCTAGTTTGTGGAAGGAAAAGCGATCTGACAATGCGATCGAGGCTGGCACTGGCCGTCACCTCCATCGATTCACTGCAACGAAAGAACCTTAGTTAGCACGTCGAATGTTTAAAACCCATGCAGAATATTTTTTGAGTCCCATCCTCTCTTCTACCAATACACCTTTGCATTCCACCATCTCATCAAGTGCCACTTTCATCATGCCTCGACGAAAGAAGGGACCGGGAAGCTTTCACAGCTTCTCTAGACTTCCTCTAGAGATCCAGGATGAGATCTGGAAACTAGCTCTTGATGTAGATGCCCCGACTGCCCATTTTATCAACCTCATAATTCGTTCGCCGAGTATGCAAGCTCTCCCTCCCGCCGAAGCAGATAAGTGGTGGGATACAATACCTGTCAACGTCGCAACAGAGGATGACAAGAGCCGTACGAAGCCTGTATATCCTGCTCGTGAAGCTCTGACAAGGACATGTCGGCGTTCGCGACTGGTATTTGAGAGGATATCTAGGAAACCGGAACTTAACGCCCCTCGTAAACGCCACGAGCGCCAGATCTTGGCGGGTTCTTTCCATTTTCACGGCTATCAGTCATTTCATGCAGCGCAATACAAACACTCTCAAGCACCCTGGCAGAAAGCCTTTGCTCCCCACGACCTCGTTATCATTATTGATCCATGGTCCAACCGTTCCCGGCCCAGTTGGTATGGCTGTAGACATGGAGACAAAAAACTTATCAAGTGCGCTGCAGTCCCTTACTCACCGACCGATTCGAAATGGGGGTTACTGAGTTATATCAAAAACCATATGGGTGGTATCTTCCGGATTTATGATGAACTCGAGATTCTATACATTCTCATCCACCCCGACAGGATTCGCAAAGGAGAGCGACTTGAGAACATGGCAATTGTGCCGAAAATGAAGGAACATCTCGACAACTACAGAAGAACTTCCAAGGAGACTTCCTCCCAGACATACCAGTGCCGTGATCGAATCTATCGTGAGATATCCGACGTGCTGCTGTTGAAGTTGAACCAACTTCCAGATTTACCCCGTGTGGTCACCGACCTGGAAAAGATTGCAAAGGAGCAGAGAGAAAGAAATGGGGGAGATAAGCCCCCTCTGATCATTCGGTTCATGACTTGGAAGCATGCACCTGGGGTGAGAGGGCGATTGGACCAGTAAGACCGAGCATAGCTTTCAGAACATGTTGCAGTCTGGGAGGGAGATAACAGGGGTTTAAGACCCAAGAAGACTACGCTACCGACGTTGAGGCAAGGCAATGGAGCTTTACCACTTGTTGATCACAGGTCATGATCCTGACATATCGCAATATGCACAACGAATTAGTGCGCTCTCTCTCAATAATAGGTTTCCCAACAAAGTATTTTGGCGGGCGTGTGCCGGGGAATTGGACTTTTGGGTTGACTTGGGTGGAAAGTAAATTGGCGAAGGTGTGTCAAGTTTAGATAGACCAACTCCATGTAATTTCGTGTGATGATACCACCCAATACTTGCTATGCAACGAGACGGAGAATTTAGCTGACGTCCATCAATCTGTATATCTGCTTGTTCCATCAACCTGTATAACCATAAGCTTGTGTAGTTTGAGCTACTAGATCTGATAAATAATAAATTAGTTTAGTATAAGGCAGCTCACGATGTAGTTATGAAACAAATGAAGCCATCTAGACATTGCACCATGCAATCCCTCTTATTAACAATCTCAGAACACAACGAGTACAGGCAATATAAAGACAAGGATAAAACCGTAAAGCAGAATACGATGGCCCAAGTTCGAGCCAGTTTTCAATCAAGATCTCTCATTGTTTAGGATAGAGAGATCGATGGCTGATCCTGTGAAGAACTCAGTATCCACAACCCTGGTTGAAGAGCGAAAGGATCAACTCTAACTGAAGAATTGTTTCATCATCATCATCGTTCTGACCCCCTGTTCCCCCAATTCAATGAGCCATAATGTAGATGTAGCAACGACTGTTGGGTTCCTGCAGGAACCACTTCTGTTGAGAAGGAAAAGATTCCTCTTAAGGGTTGGACACGCCTTGCAATTTATATACACTGCAGCTGAAACTTCAAAGGTTATTGATGTGGCGAGTCAAATGTGTGTAAATTGAGAGCAAAGCTTATATGAGAACCTTATACACGTTGGCTTGTCAGGCTATCACCGTTTGCTGTGCGACCCTGGCTCACCTTGAGGAGCGTACAGGGTGGTCGAGAATCGGCAGAGCTCACCTGGCGCGATGGATCGGCTATGGAGCTAAGCCAAGCAAATATCTCTGCTTGATATCGATTGCTGACATGCACCAACAGCAAAGCCACTCAGACATCAACTGGTTGCAATGGTACCTGAATTGCTGCTACCTAATTATGTCAATCTACAGCCTCTTTTTGCGAATATCGAGTCAGGTTCCTGGATTCAACCAAGGCGTAAGGTGGTCGTGCACAGGTTGCCAAGGCACTGTCGTGCGAGCATGGCAAGTCAGATCTCGATTGACGTCCATTCACACTCGGATTGAATTCTATCAAGGCCCAAGATCTTCTCACTCTGCGCAAAATGTGATTCACTGGCGGGCCAGCGATTGTCAGAGTTCCACATTTCCATCGTCGCGATGATTTCATTGATACCCTCGATGAAATCATCACAATGACATCACTGTGATCTTTTATCACTACAAATAATAGAGATCCCGAGCAGTAAAGAATAATAATTCATCATCTTCATACAAATCAATCTCATCACTTGCAATTAAGCAACAAGTTCTACCTTCTTCAAATCTTCCACATCACAAACACATCAAAATGTCCAACTACGAGCAGATCGCCAAGCAGGCTGAGCAGGACCTCAACACCTATCAGGCCAAGACCGGTGCCGCCCGCCCTAATGATGCCGACGACGCTGGTGTCAACGCCATGGCTGAGAACAAGTTCGAGGGCGCTCACGTCGAGTTTGGCGATGAGTTGAGCACAAACGCTGGCTACAACAAGCGTATCCCTCCTTCTGAGGGTGGTATCACCGATGACAGGGGCCGGTAAGCATAACTCACTACAATTATTATAATGCACAGTCACTTACTCTTTATACAGACAAACCCGTGGTCAGCACTATGAGGGCGAGGGCGGCCCCATTGACAAGCTCGAGAAGGCCAACGATGAGCGTGGTGGTTACAATGACAACGATGTCGTCCCCGCCAGCTTCAAGCAGACCTCCGGCCTCAATGCCGCAGACGACATTGCCGAGAAGGGCCAGGAAGCCATGCGCACCAACGTTGGCCGCAACCCTCCCGGCCCCGGTGGCTCTCAGTTCAAGGGCGCCGACTACACTGAGGACAGCGTCCCTGACCCCCACTCTGCTCAGGGCTACGTCGCTCCCGACAGCGCCATCGAGACTGCTCGCAGCGACTAAATGCAAAAAAAGAAAAAGAACAAACTCAAACGGAATGGAAAGGAAAGCAACGGAGTGAATGGTTTAATTAAGCGGGTTACTGTACGATTATCATGGTAATTTATACCAACATGATTTATGTCCACTCAAACAATACTTGTCTGTCGTCGTGATGATAGTGACATGTAAAGAAGCATGGTGATAGTTCGGAGAGTTTAGCCCCCACAGTGGCTCCCGCTAGAGCCCGCCGTCACTTAAGCATGATCAACGTCATGAGGCCTCGGGTTTATCTCGTGACCCAGCGCTAAATTTGAAACTCAAACGCCTTCTTATCAGCTACAGCATTGTTATCGCGACAAAGGATCTCCCTTCTTCGAATAACCAGCGCGATGTCGCTTGCGCTCCCAACAACAAAGATAATACATATATAGTCCTCCGAAATGCCTGGCTTATCACCCTCTTCCTCGGGATTACTTCCCATGCCCGGTGCGCCATCGTCCTCATGGGCCGGGTATAAGGCGAGACTTGCGGCTCTGCTGGGACACCACGACATGAAGGTTGTGATAGCCTTTTGGCTCTTTGGTATGCCCAACATTGCCCCCTAGCCTTCTTTGCTGACAGTGGTTTTAGGTCTCATTAACAACGTTCTCTACGTGATTATCCTCTCCGCCGCCCAAGACCTCGTTGGCTCGCTGCCTAAAGGGGTCGTCCTCCTCGCCGATGTCGTGCCCTCGTTCCTTACCAAGTTGATCGCTCCGTACTTCATCCACCGCATCCCCTATCGAACGCGAATCCTTATATTCATCGCCTTGTCCGCAGCCGGTATGCTCATGGTAGCTCTCACGCCCGCCACCCAGTCGGTCGCCATCAAGCTTGTCGGTGTAGTCCTGGCCAGTATCAGCGCTGGTGGCGGTGAGCTCAGCTTCCTCGGCTTGACGCACTTCTACGGACCTATGAGCCTCGCAGGCTGGGGATCTGGAACCGGTGCCGCGGGTTTAGTCGGTGCTGGACTATACGTGATGTTTACTGATTGGTGGGGACTAAGCGTGCGTAGCAGTCTGCTGATATCTGCGTGCTTTCCTGCGATTATGTTCATCAGCTTCTTCGTGATATTGCCTCTTGGGCCCTTGCGAGAGGGTACAAGGAAAGACTACGATGCAATTCCGGATCTGGAGGATGAAGACGTGGAGCATATGGATCAAGGGACTGCTTCGTCAGCGCTCTTGGCTCCTGGTCCATCTGTTGCATCGACTGCGTATTCTGCGCGTAACAATCAGGAGTCCCTCACGGTGAGGGACAGACTGAATAAGGTGAAGAAGTTGTTTGTGCCCTACATGATGCCGTTACTCTTGGTATATGTGGCCGAGTATACGATTAACCAAGGAGTCGCGCCTACACTGTTGTTTCCCTTGGAGGAATCGCCGTTTGATGAGTTCCGAGCCTTCTATCCCTTCTACGGATTCCTCTACCAACTTGGTGTCTTCATCTCACGATCTTCCACGCCATGGATTCGCATTCACCATCTCTACCTTCCCTCGATGCTACAAATCGCTAATCTCGTTCTTCTCACATTGCATGCCATGTACTTCTTTCTTCCCTCAGTCTATATTGTTTTTATCATTGTGTTCTGGGAAGGTCTCCTAGGTGGAGGCGTCTACGTCAACTGTTTTGCTGAAATCATGGAGAACGTGCCGGCTGAGGATAGAGAGTTCAGTCTTGGCGCGACAACTGTCAGTGATAGTGGAGGCATCTCCATCGCTGGTCTTATTAGCATCTTGATGGAGACCAAGCTGTGCAATTATCAGGTGGCGCATGGACGGGACTGGTGCCGACGCATTTCTGCACAAGGCCATTAGCGGTTGGACACACCAGGCGTTTGAGCGATGATCTAAAGCGGTTTATTTGTAGATGCATAGTAGATTAGATGTAGGGATCGCATTTTTGGGTCAATAGAAGTTCTGATACATGCATTACGTGTTTCGAGATTCGCCTCGTGGACGTGCTATTAGGAACGCGTAACGGGGAGAAAAAGAGTTTACATCATTGCGTAATAAGCGAGCATAATTTCATCAATATAATATTGTATCTGATCAGCTCCACGATAAGCGGGATCCTCACGCGAATAGACTGTCGAACAATTCAGGGGTAAAGGTTGGAACTTTATAAAATCATCGTCAGCTTACAGCATCTTTTTTAATTAAACGTTTTACAATTCGCAGCTTGTTCTTCGGAGTCCGGACGCTTTCAGCAGACACTTTGATAGGGAGCCTGGACCAATAGATCGGAAACCGACCCCAGTTAGGCACGTTGAGAGTTCCGGGAGGATTGCTCCCCCTGTAGGGCGGTAGGCTTAAATTGCTCTGATGAAAGAGGAAGAACAATTAAATGCTACGTCTTTGGTCAGGATACGCATGCAATGGGAACCTGACTGCTGACGATTGTAGCTGTTGAAGACATTATTCTGACAGTTGACAGTTGTGGTTATGAACGCTGGCCATCGATCGCCACGACTACAAATAGAACAATACCCATGAGATTGTTCTGCAACTAATTGAGTTGCACGCTATGTTAGATCGTCCTCGGTAGAGGCCAAGCGTTGTGGCTTTCGGAACGACCGGTGATGAACCACCGCCCACAAAGCGGCACAGCCCGAAACGAGCAAAGTAACGGGACAAAGAGGTGCCATCACAATCGAAGCTTCCGTGAAAAGATGGCTTGACATTCTATTTATACAAGCTACCTAGCTGAAGTGAAGGCCTACCTACGATATAAGCCTGGATGAGAACATCGCCGCCAAGCTGACAGGCCGGATGTCGGCTTAGCGCTTACCGGCTTGGCAGGTTTCATCGGTGTGAATCGCAATGGGAAAGAGTGTTGATCAAAATTGATATTTTGCGTAAGCAAGCGGAGTAGAGTATCTTTTTTTCGTGGAGGAAGATAGCCTAGGGAAGGTTGAGATGTAATGCTGGCTGTTAACAAGACACGGGGTGAAGAATGAGACTTTGAAAAGGGAAGGGATTGAAACAGAAACATTATATCCGGCGGGAATGGTTGGCTTTCTTCTCGCTCGCTCCCTCTCCACGATTGAGCTTAACCGCTTAACGGGGGGCTGGCTGGGCTGGAAGTGAGCCGAGTTTTTTAGTTTTTTTTTGGTGGAGTCACTTGTGGTGGGCTGTTGGTCTGGAGTCGAATCTGGAGATGGGATGGATGGTAACCCGTAGTTGACAGGTCGGCTGGCTGGGTTTAGGTTCGTCAGGACAGCCGTGCGTGCAGCCATCGACTGTTAAGCATCAACTACTGGAAGTTGACAGTTTTGTAGTGTAGTTGAGATGGATGTTAGTTATGCTTGATGGTGTCAGACATGCATATTCAAGGGACTCGACAATCATTCATGTCTTGTCTTTAGGTGTCTTACCTTTTGATGGGGAAGTATGGTCTCAGCCCTTCAGTAGGGAGACCAAGATTGAATACCAGTGGACGCCAGATACAATATTCAGGGAGTCATCTTCTGCCTTTACATTCCGCTCGCTCTGTAAGGGTATTGGTCTCATACCCTTGATGCCCTTGAAAAGTACCATCCTAGAGGAATCCAATTCATTCATTCATTCATTCAACTAACTCAATTGCAGTGCTTACTGTACTGTTGCTGCTTACTTACTTTCCCATGGATTTAAAAAGAGGGGCGGCTCCATGCAAATTAGAGAAAACTACCTAGGCCAAGCCAAATTTCCGTCTAGCGGGAAACGTTGCAGATAAGCTATTGTATGATTGGCCGGATGAGCGCATCGCAATCAAGGTCGAACCATGCAAGTGGCTTCCCGAAAGGGAGTGCTATCCAATCTGTGATCGAGATGTGTCTGCAGGGGGTGATTTGAAGAGATATGGAAATGTTGAGCTGGAGATATGACGAATTCTTGAGGCTGCTGTATCTGCTCACAAGGACTTCTAGGGACAATAGCCCTACTACAAACTTAAACGGGTTGACGATTGATTAAAGTACAACTTGTAACACTTTATGACGCATGATGCTCGCAAATAAAGGGGAACCCTCCCAAAGCAGCCCCGGAGATCTGCTACTAAGATTCGCAGGAACTTAACCTATTGGCTAACTATGCCCTAGAAATAAGGTGCTGCAGACCACCTACTTCAGGGGGTTGGGAATAAGACCACCCGTTCTTAAACAACGGTCTTTGACGACTGAAGAGAAAAAAAGGGGACAAACGAAACTCGATGTAGTTGCCCCCTGATTCACTTGGCAAAGAGAGTCTTGGTATTGGCTATTCAGCCTCCAGTCCAGTCCAACGCATTCATATCGCCACAATGGATGGGCTTGGACACCTCATACCTACTACGTAGTAGGTAGGTACCAAACCAAACCTCGTGCTAAAATTCCTTGGGTCCTAGCCCGCCCCAAAAAGCGTTTAAATCCGCCCATTCATTTTAGTCTATGTACATAGCCCATGCCATGCACTAACAGAACATCCTAACCAGCGGGAAGTCCAAGCAAGTCCCATGTAACCTTGCACCTATCCAATAGCCATTACAGCCTGTATCTCTTCCTCCGCCTCCATAATTCGCTTCCTTCTTGTTTTCCTTCCCAGTTTCCCCCCTTCCCTTCCCCGACCATCTCCGTCACCAACTTTCCTCTCCCTCGCTCCCCTGTCCGCTTTTATTTAATTTAATCCATCCCACCTAAATTCAATCCATCCTCCTCATCGAACACCCCCTGCGCCTTTTCTGGGCCTTATCAGAACCTGGTTCCTTTTTCTTCTCACTTGCTCCTCTCTTCCTTCTTCCTCGTTCTTCATCGTTCGTCTTTCTTTCTTCATTACAGCTACCATAGCCTTTTTTTTTTATATCCCAAGCGACATCGCGTGCCGCTTCGGGTTTGCTTCCGGTGTCCTTGTCGGCACTTTTCATTCCCTCCTTTGTTTGAATACACTTCGCAACGTTGAGAAATACGCGCGTCGGAAAGTAAAACAGTCGCTTGCCCACAATGTTCGGTCAAGTGCGTACGAACCGGTCGACGGTCCTTATGGCCGGCACCGTCATCTTCTTGGTCGCTTTCGTTAGCCTGGCCTACAACCATCTCGACACCTGGGAGCCTCCTACCGATGTGTGAGTTGTCCTCTCGAGAAGCTAAACGAAGAGCGATTGCTAACGGATTGCGACGCAGCGCCACCGATACCGAGACTATCATCGGCGACAAGCATGAAGAGCCTAAGAAAGAGGAGCCTAAGAAGGAGGAAGCTCCAAAGTCTGAGCATCACGGCGCCATGTCTAAGCCCGACCACCCTTCCAACGCCTCCACCGAGCTTGGCGACTACTACTTCAACTACATCATGAAGGCCAAGGTTTCCCCCACCGACAAGAAGTACGCTCCTTTCGGTGCTTTCCCTATGGAGCTTCCCGGTGATGCCAAGTGGACCAGCATGGTCGGCGAGGACCTCTGCATTATCGATCTCGACAACCGACCTTTCAACGAGCCTGGCCAAATCTTCTCCGAGGGTTTGATGAGCTGGGACCGCGCTGACGAGGCCCATGGTTTGTCTCTTGGTGTCCTGAACCACTGGCTCTATGGTTCGTACAACCCTCCCCGAGTCTGTTTCTGTTTCTGTCATACTAACCCCTCACAGCCAAGAACCACGGTTACAAGTACTACTACGTTGACATCACCGATCCCTTCGAGGACCGCCGTAACTCCTGGAAGAAGCCCCCGATTCTGTCCAAGATCCTCAAGAAGCACAAGGCTTGCATCTTCCTTGACTCCGATGCCGTCTTCCACCACATCGACCTCCCTTTCGAGTGGCTCATGAACTACTGGCAGCTTCACCCCGACACCAACTCTCTGGCCCTCGCCTACGACCCTCACCACAAGAACAACATGGACAAGTTCGACAAGGTTTACCTCAACACTGGTTTCATCGTTCTCCAGAACAACGAGAAGACCTTTGAGATCCTTAAGGAGTGGGAGGACTGCCCCAACGAGGGTGGCAAGCACCCCGACTGTGTCGACTTCCGAAAGAACCGCCCCGGAAAGCCCACCGACCAGGGTGGCTTCGGTACCTACATCCGCTACGATTACCCCAAGGACATCAAGGATCTTCCTTGCACCGAGGCCAACGGTTTCCCCGAGAGCAAGTCTGGATGCGACGGAAAGTTCATCAAGCATCTCTGGACCGGAAAGAAGGACCACATCAAGGTCGTCATCGGCCAGCAGGTCCCCGGTGATTTGTTGGAGATGTTCCACCGACAATTCCTCGACGAGAAGCCCAAGTTCTTCATCTCTGAGCGAGATGTGATGGCCTGGTCTGACTAAATAATGAACATGCTTTAATGAGACGAGAGTACTAGAAAAGACGGACATGACAAAGGACGGCTTTCGAATCTTTTTTTTAATAACTGTACTTTAACTATACCACCCAGGAGAGAGGTGTGCCTTTTACCCCCCAAATGGGCTTCATTACGGTGTTTTTGGGAGTGTTTATGGTTTACGAAGGGCCGAGTTTGGCTGTTGAATCCGAGACATTTGGATCTTTTTCACACTACAACACGTATGCCACGCACTGTAATGCATTCAAATTCCAGCATGACTTGGTTTATGAGTAATAGGGAATAACATGAGCTTTGATGTTAATACTGTGCTTCGACTAATAGTGATGCATTGCCTTTTCGAAACGGTTGTCGTACTGACCCTTAATGTTGTTGTTGTCTTTGTACTTGTAAATGTTCGTGACTGACAGGCTGGTTGCCAGTCGATGAGAGGCGCTTTATTGATGTTCTGTTTGCGACGAGCAAGCGCATGATAGGATCATGTCCATCAATGAGGATGGTGGCTCGAGATTGTAGCAATGATATGGCTTTGCTAGAAAGCTTTCGGGTAGGCATGAGTAATTGAAGTTTGCACTCCGATATCCTGGCGTGTCTACTATAAGTACTTTACAGAGCCCTTGCTACACTTAGTGCGAAGCTGGTATCACAGACATGTGATTTATCTAGATATCTCATGTGGTATGTCATTGATATCCGGGATAAATATTCCTACCCTAGGTCTTCCTCAGGACTCAATTATTGCCTCGCGCATTCGAGAGGGTCCCATTCCCTCCGTTTAGCAAAAAGCTTACCCTATGCTGAAAGATACGAAGTAGTTGAGCATAGTCCAGGATATGTTATTTATATGTTGCATTCCACCCAGTGTCGAAAAGAATAGCGGAAGGGCTTGCACCGACAATCGCATATCTCCTGCCAACGCCTTCCGTTGTCTATTCTTTCAACCCCTACATTCCGTTAACCGCTACGTTCCTTAGGTCTTACCGTTTCCTAGTATTACTATGAAATATAACTCGTGGTGCCCGGACTCTCCAGGCTTCTGGCCTTGCGGTTTTCGTTCATCGCTTAGTAGCTTAACACTTCAACTGAAGACGCTACTGGGTGACTACGGCAGAGATATCCGGATCGCATTCTAGCCCTATGAAAAGAGGTATAGTTTGGGCAACGTTGGTAACTGAAATGCTGGATGACGATTCCTACAGGGCTGCGAGTCGCTGGGTAGCTAGATATTTAAATTAATGCATACTTTGGTTGGTAGTTAAACTATTAAGTAGCATCTTGGAAGACACTATTGGGTACCAACGGCATAAATGCATCCGGATGACATTAAAGCTCTGCGAGAAGAAGTATAACTTGTTCTTGTTGGCAGCTGAAATGTTGATGCGGGTTTGGAGATTCATCGGACCCTGAATGCTAGCTATTTTGATGCTGGCCGTTCTGTTGTGGAAGTAATTACGGATGACAATTTTTGTGATATCAAATGATGTATGAGATATCGTGGAAGATGTGATAGCCTTAGAGACGCGCCGAACTGAGTGTCTTTGTCCTAGATCCTAGAGATCGTCCATAGGCTATTATCAACCTCGCAAGACAAATCATGCCGACCCGATTTCTAAGCTGCATAAGAAAAGAGACACGTGAAATGGCATCCCTCATGACACGATACATCACAATGACGGGATAAAATCAGCTTGATCCATAATCGGTGAGGAAGCGCTGCGATAGACTCAATTGTAAAGATGGTGATGCCGCAGCCGCATAGCCGAGATAGTAGAGCAATGCATACTCTGACAACCTTTAGCTTCATAATCAATATCTTCAACTGATAAAACCAATTTGCCAAGTTTCAGCGCTTAGGATCATTAATCTTAAACCCGAGCTGTTTGCGGTTGTTGAGGGGAAAGCTCCTTAAAGACGATCAGTAATCATGCAAAACTTTACGGAGAAATAACATAAAGACTCCCATTTCCCCATTTTCGTACTCTCGCGGTTGACTTTTCGATGCGAAAACATTTATAAGCATTTCAGCATCGATGATAATATAAAATGCACTTTAGAAAACATGATTGAAGTGCTGTGTTATAACAAAGTCAACATATATCTTCTCAACAATGGGCATAGACAAGAAACTCGAGGAAGGGGATGTATCCCCGGAGAACGATTCGACGACGGAACATGATATGGAGATTGCAAGACCGAAGGAACAACATGTGGATGGGGAAGATTGGGATACAAGCCCTGAAAATCCCTTGAATTGGCCCTCGTGGAAAAAGGCATTGCAGGTAGTGATGATATCCTCAGCTGCTTTTCTTGCGTAAGTACACACTCCCTTGTCACTAGTCTACCGCTCTGACAGTATAGGTCGATCGGTACATCAATCATAAGCCCAGCGCGTACCGAACTTATGGCCGAATTCAACGTCAGCTCGACGGTTGCTATTCTTCCTTTGACAATGTATGTCCTCGCCCTAGGCTTCGGGCCCGTCATCGGCGGCCCATTGTCAGAGACCGTCGGTCGCTACCCTGTTTACGCCGCGAGTGTTCCCCTTGGCTCTCTATTTACTGTCGGTGCTGGCCTTGTGCATAACATAGGAGCGTTATGCTTCTTGCGCTTCATGTCGGGTTTGTGCTGGGCGCCGAGCCTTGCTGTTGCGTCTGGGACCTTGACCGAGACGTTTACGCCCAAGACTAGAGGGCCTGTGTTGGCCTTGTTTATACTTATGCCGTTCTTGGGACCGGGCTTGGGGTGAGTTTCATAGGCTGAGGATGTGGGAAATTGAGCTGACGATATAGGCCGGTCATAGGATCTTTCATCGTTGAGGGAAAAGGCTGGCGCTGGACGCAGTGGACGTTGATCTTCTTCTCCATTCTTGCTATGGGAGTCGCGGCTTTCGCCCATGAGACTTTCAACCCAGTCATCAAGCGCAGAATCGCCAAGAAGAGAGGACTGACGGCTGCTCCACCGCCGCCTTTGTCCGCTCGACTCAAGATGTTTGCGCTGGTAGCAGTCGTGCGACCTGTTCGAATGCTTCTTTTCGAGCCCATTACCGCCTTTATTTGTCTATACGTGGCAGCCGAGTTCGGAACGCTATTCAGTTTCTTTGCTGCCGTGCCCTATGTATTTGGCAGGGTATACCACTTCTCCATGGAGGAGTCAGGCTTGGTGTTTCTTTCGATCGTTATTGGTTGTGTGTTTGGCCTCGCCACGATTATCCTCTGCGATGTGTTTCTGTACCGCAAGCAAGCGAGCAAATATCCTTCTCACCGGATCCCACCAGAATATCGTCTTTACCCGCCAATTATCGGAAGTATCGGGCTGCCTATTGGTCTTTTTTGGTTTGGTTGGTCGGCGAGACCGGAAGTATCATGGGCGAGTCCTGCGGCAGCTATGGTCGTCTTCGCATGGGGAAATCTGTGCGTGTTTGTAGGTACGATGCAGTATCTTACGGACACGTACTCCGGAAACGTCGTTGCGAGCGCTGCGAGCGCGAATAGTCTTGCGAGATATGCATTTGCTGGAGTGTTTCCGCTGTTTACTATTCAGAGTAAGTTTATTGGCAGAATACCCACGAGAGAATATGCTGACAGCTAGTTCAGTGTACGAGAAGTTGGGGATTCACTGGGCCAGTAGCCTTCTTGGATTCGTTGCATTGGCGTTATTGCCGGTTCCGTGGGTGTTGTTCAAGTATGGTCCAAAGATCAGGGCGAAGAGCTCTTACGAGACGGTGAAGTTTGATTGAGAATTTTGTATTTATCCTACTGTATGTAACTACACAAGCAAGCGCTTTGAACATTTAATGTCGTTGAGTCATTTAGAGTATTGTAACGATCATTTCTTACCAAGCTCAATCAACTTGTAGTCCTCATCCAGGTAGTACCAAAGATCATACTTGGCCGGCCTCTCGGCAGCGGGAAGAATCTTGGACTTGGTAGGAAGACCAAACTTCTTGGTAGCATCCTTGCTCTTGATGTAGCTCTTGTAGCTTTTGGAGCTGGTCTGGTTGTAGTTGATCTCGTTGGAGTCGACCTTTCCGCGCACGAGATCTTGCCAGTCACCGTGGCTGCTCTTGATGGTCTTGGCCATGAACTTGGCGTCTTGGTAGTCTCCTCCCACAATCTCGAGGACGTCGTCACCACGAGCGACCTTGTAGTACTGAGAACGTTAGTGTTGGCAGTGAAGGAGGGGGATTGTTGGAGACATACGGTGAACCAGTTGTAGAAGGTCTTGGCGAGACCGGGGCGGTACTTTTCGAGATCTTCGACGGCTGGGCTTGTTAGATTGGGAGGTTGAGGAGGAGTGCATAGATGACTTACTGTCGACAAGCTTGGCGAGGGGGTCCTTGGTGTCAATACCAATGACCTTCCAGTCAGTCTCACCACCCTAAATAGATCAGTAAACAAGCCTATGCATCGGCGGCATCGTCAACTTACGTCGTTGAGAGCAAGGCCACCTAGAACCTTGACGGACTTGACCTGGCCAACATGGGCAGGACTATGCTACGTCAGCTGTGTCGCATTATTCGAAGGAAGGTACTTACACCTCACTGATGTCAAATAGATCAATGGGATCATTGTCACCAGGGTATCCAGTAAAGTCGTGGTCAAAGTTGGGGCTCTCCCATGTCTGAGGGATAGATCCGTAGTGAAAAGGGTAAGACTTGTGAGGCCAGACACTCTCCACGAAACGAACCTTATCCTTCTTATCATCGTGAAAGATGGGGTCTGCGATTTAATTAGCAACGTGAACAGCAAATCTGAGGAAGGGCCGTACTTAGAGGCTCATCGCGACGGGTCTCAATCTTGCCATCAGTCCATCGAGGAATCTCAACGACGTAGCTGACGATGCGATTGTTGCCATTTTCAGGGTAGAGAGGAACATCATGCCAGAAGGAAATAGGCTGGCCGTCTTTCTCGAGCCAGACGCGCCAATCCTGGAAATGTAAGTAAGGTGTTCTGCAGAACAGAGGGCGCCACTTACAAGGGTGTTGCGAGCGCCGACTTCCCTTAATGTAAGAGAATCGTAATCAAAGGACTTTGCCCTAGGAGCAATAGAAGACCCGATAACCAAGCAAGGCAACAAAGCCAGCTGAACAAGCGAAGACGTAGCGACCATTGTGAAAAAAAGATCAGATGAATAGCCTACAGAGCATTAAAGTTGCATTGGCTTCCATGTCGTCTTTTAAGCTTATTCCAATTAAAGCCAAGACATCGAAGTGTAAATCACTCGTGTGAGGCTCATTCCTCTCGGTGACGAATGGAGACTTGTAATCGGACTCTAGAGAAACGGGATCATCTACCCTGTCCATCTAATTGTTTCGCAGATCCAACGACGGTGCGAGCGTGATGCACGTGTAGATCTTGGCGAAAACGTGGGGGGTTGAGGGGTGCAACCAGTTGGTATAGACGAAGAGGCACGTGGAATATGGCGAGTTTGGGAAGACGGGATAGTGTGGCCAAATGTGCCTGGGCTACTGCAGGGCGATTGATAGTCTCTGAAAATTGCTTATTTTGAATGAAAACAGCTCATCGGAAATAAATAAATGAGCTATTCAGGTTCGCCGATCGGTTTCCGTATCGTGGGGGATGTAACTGTGGGGATGTGGTTGGCTGTTCTTGAAGCTTCAACTTTAACCCAAGCACTTTTGCTGCCAGTTACCACTAATTCATCAAAAGGGAAAGTCAAAGCTAACATTGTAACAGTGCCAGAGCGCTAGACCACCAAAAAATGGCATCCAACAAGCTCCAGACCGCCAGGACAAAAGTAAATCGACAACGGCAGGATTCGAACCTGCGCTCCCGAAGGAAATTGCTTACGGTCTAATTTTCGAGGCAATCGCCTTAACCACTCGGCCACGTTGCCTTGATTGATTTGTTGAAGCTGTGGTGATCCAGTTGTAACTATATTCCGCGTAGGACCGAGTTTGCAAGGTTTGGTGGTTGGCCCACTGATTTGGCCCACACACACTTCTAGATACCCCACTGTGAACTACCACTTCCCTTTATTATGAATTCGCTTCGCCTTTTGCTTGGGATGATGGCATGCCCTTCACCTGATTTGTTCAAGACATCTCTTTGATGTTTTGATATCGCAGCAAGGCAGATCTGGGAAGTCACGTGAGTAACTCAGATAAGGTTGTGGGGTTTCCAACGGCTGCGCCCCACCTACCCGCGACGTCTATTTATAACGTACGTCGCAAGGCAGGAGACTTCTCACTAAAATTGACAGCATGTATTCATTCACGTGTTTCATTGCAAGTATCTCTTTGCCATTCAGCGTGGATTGAATATTAGCAGTCTTATGACTTAGAGAGATCGTGGCGTCTTTCGAAGTTGCCAAGAATAATTACTTAGAGTGAAAAAGGTGAAAAGTGAAATAATTGAATATATACCCTAAGTCCTTGACTACTAACCCTTGATGCTATTATAGGTAATTTGAATTCTATATAAACAGATAAGCTTAGACTATCATACAGAGCAATCAACCTTCCATCACACTCTTCAGCTTGAGAATCCATCAAGCTATTCTAAGCTGCCACACAAACATTGTAGTTAGCCCACAAGTTGGTACACTTAGCCCCAACAGCAGGATTCCACTTATACAACTGTGCCATCGTAATCTTGTAATACTTTTGAATCGAATCACAAGTCGTAGTCTTCTTTACCAAGTGAAACTTCTTGCAAGACTTTGTCACTCCGTTCTGAACTGGAGACGGTGTGATGACACCGTTACTTGGTTTAGTCGGAGTCGGCTTCTGACCAATGACTCCAACGCAAACATTGTAGCCTGCCCAGAGTGCTGTGCATTTGGAGCCAACAGCTGGGTTCCACTTGGTGATCTGGTCCATTGTGATCTTGTAATAGTTCTGGATGGATGCACAGGTTGTGGTCTTCTTTACCTCGTGGAATTTGTTGCAAGAAGTCGTCATGCCGGGTTGAATAAGAGGAGGGGTCTCGATGCCGTTGGCAGGCTTGCTAGGCTTTGTTGGTGTGCTTGGCTTCCAGCCCTTGGCCTGCACACAGACCGAGTAGCCGACAAGCAGGGACTGGCAGTTGTTTCCGACAGCTGGATTCCAAGACTTGAAAGTTGCGAGAGGTACTCTATAGTCCTCTTCAATAGATGTGCACGAATCAGTTTTCTTCACAAGATGGAATTTCTCGCAATTCTTTGTCATGCCGCCCTGGATAGGTGAAGGAGTCTCGATGCCATTGGAAGGCTTGCTGGTCTGTACTGGTGTAGCAGCATCGTGCCCAATAACGGAGACACAAGCGTTCGCATTGGCATAAAGGCCAGCGCACGTAGAACCGACTTTTGTATTCCATTTTTTGAATTCATCCAGGGTGATGCCGTTCTTGGATGCCACAGTAGCACAACCTTCGCCCGATTGAACCATATAGAATTTGTTGCAGTTATCAACAATACCGGGTTGGAGCGTGTCAGGAGTCTTGATGCCTTTGAATTTTGACGTTAGAAACATTGCAGTTTACGAGCAAATACTGCGAAGACTTACCATTGGAGGGCTTAGTGGCGGAAGGTTTCGAACTGGGGTTGGTAGTCGAGGGCTTAGGCTCCGGCTCAGGCTCAGACTCGCTGGCCGCCTCGACACAGTAAGACTTACCAAGGGTCATGCCTTGGCAGTCATCTTTGATGGAGGGATTCTAAACGTTTATATCTGTTAGATATGACACCAGGATCGAGCATTTTTGCTTACCCATCTCTGCAAGTCTTCGGATGTGATGTGATAGTCTTCCAGGATAGAATCACAAGAGACCTCGTTATCATAGTCCAACCACCAGCTACAAGACTTCGATGTCTTGTCGTCATGTGGATTGGAAGGATCCCAGCCTCGTCGGTTCAGAGAATTGTGTACAGCAGCCCCTAAGGCCATCTGACAACCTCCAAGGAGAGCAAGACTTGCGGCAATAAAGATCATACTGAATTTTTACTGAGGGTTCCTTTTGATCTGATCACAGAATTATCTGACACCAAGGGATACGAGGAGATTTATACTCGAAGGCTCAGCCGTAGGCTAGCAACACATGGTTTTCGACATTCACGATATGCGATATGGAGCCATCACCGCTCTTACTGTCGCCCATCTTCCGCCTCAAAATCTGTTATGTTATGGCAGAGAATTTGACCATGTGAGCCAGGGCCTGAATGGACATATTCCACTCATGACAGCATTTTTCACCACTAGAGACGGCCACATGAAAAATCCGCCGAAATTTGATAATGGATTCTGGGTCTTGTCCCAACCAACAGCAAAAAAAAAAAAAAGAAAAAAAAAAAAAAAAAAAAAAAAAAAAAAAAAAAAAAAAAAGAACTCGACCAACACTTTTCACGGGCATTGAAGCGGGACGTGAACTCATACCGAGGCTTTTTGGACTGGAGAGGTGAAAAGATGGATGTCGTGCTTCCCGCCTTACACTGAATAACCCTAGGTCCGTCCCTGGTTGTCACCGGACCCTGACTGCGTGAATATCCTCATCCCTGTTAAATACGGAGCCAGGAACACGGCAAGTCAACCTTGTGGCAAGGAACAAAAAGTCCCTGCATTGCGGCTCATTGACGCCGGAAAGGTCCGAGCGAGTGACACAACCAACAATAACCTAAACGAGTAAGCATGGTATCCACTGACAGAGAATAAGATCTTTAGCGTTATTTCAGCTTCTAGAACTGTATGTTTTCTCCGAAGTCCCGAGGGCTTGTTGATTCTGTACTGTTGGTTCCAAAGTAATTAGAAGGAGTTGGGTCTGATTTAATTTCGTTTCAGTCGTTGATGACTCGGTGTTACCAAACCGCGAAATTTTCAGTCATTGAGAGCAACTAGCATTTTCCGTATACCGATATCCGAAAGGGCATTTGTGGGGCTCAGATCAAAAGCTCACACTTATACGATTCTGGACTTTTTTTGTAGCCTTGAAGTTGGTTGGACTACAAACTCAGGGCATGATGGCACAAAGTTTAGGACCCGCATAAGATCTAGTTTGTCTATTTATCCTCAAAGTGATCAAAAATCTAATAAAGATTATAATATGAAATTGGAAAGTACAATCGAAGCTAATTTCCACAACACCCCAACAACCATGATCACACTTCTCTCCTGACCCTCGGGAGCCGTTTAATGTCTACCAGATGCTCATCTAATATACAACCACCATTCAACTCGAAATCATCTCAATCTACCCCACAGTACATAACTTGTGCCATTGAATAGCAAGTCCCGGCATTCCTTGGTCTCACTAGCAACTCCCATGGTGGGCCATACGAACGGCTTCCCCAGACTTTTGCAAAGGAATATAGTGATTTCTTGCTTCAGCTCCATTGCTCGGATCTTTGAAATACGTATTCATCTCCCAATTCATCACCTTCTTTTCCACGTCGGGAAGCTTGAGGTCATTGTCCTGTGCGAGTACTTCGAGGTCAATGACTTCGGTAGAGCTTCCCTTGACTGTTCCCAGGACAATCTGGTATGGGTGTATCACCCAGTCTTTGAATTCAGGGCTGGCTTTCATGGCAGGGATGCGATACCGATCATAGTCAACCTGACGCGTCTTCTCAACCTGCCCAACAGAAACGCGAGCTTTCCAGATGTTTGTGTTTCCAGCAGGCAGCGACTGGCTAAACTCATACACAAGCTCGCTGACCCTATGTAGAAGCTTGGTGTAGCTTTCGGTGCCTGGAACAACAGTACCTATCTTCAACCACCTGTTCGTTGCTCTTTTGTCAAAGAGCAACTGAGCGGTCTGATCGATGTACGAGGGGTAGCCCCCGGGAAGGCTCTTCCACCTTGAGGATGGAAAGTTGTTTCCTTTCTTATCTCTGTTGGTGAAGCCAATGAATTCCTTGAACGTCATTGTACCGTGACGTCCGTTCCCAGCTTTACTTCGGCAAATGTCAAGTTTATCGAGATCGAATTTATCGTTGCCGTTGAGCTTTAATTCAAGCACGTCGATGTTGGCCTGATAAGCATACCAGACGAACATGCGCTCATATGCTCCACGAATGCCGTTTGCTGAGACATTGAGAACGAAGAATAGAAGAAACAAGCCTAGTGAAAGCTTCATGGTGGCAGGTGATAGTGATATGTGGAAGCAACTCCACGTAAAGAGTGAGAAGTGTAATAGCAACAAATCTGACAAGAGAGACAGGAAATAGGAAGAATAGAAAGACGTGATATAAAGAATGAGAGAGTAGGTGGTGCTTCAAATTGCTGTGAAAGAGGGCATGGGATCCTACTTAACTAAATGAAGTATACATTATTGCTCTGAGCATAACGATATGAAGCCAGGTGGGTGATCAGCTGGCTTCCTTCACAACTGGTACCCTCAACATAACTCTTTTGCGACGGCATTGAGCGGAATTCCTTTGACCGTCACTGAGGCAAGGATCTTTAGTCTGCGGCATGGACTTTCAATTCCAAACCGATGCTCTGACCAACTCTGCCTGCAGATGTGAGGTCCACTGATGTTGGCGCTAACACTCGAGCAACCGGAGCTTCTGTGGGCCTGGGACTTCCACGGAGACCTTCACGGGCCGCCTCCAGAATATTGGAGCAACGGCACCATACCCGCCAGTGGAAATCTTTAGGTAATGAGATTCTGTTGTGACAATGTCCCAGAGGTGCATAGGGACTTTTAGTCTGGTTGATCCCTACAGATGATGCACCCACTTTAGACAAACATGAGGCTGTTTGGCCGATTCTCAAAATTGTTGTTGGTCGATGGTGTCTTGGCGAGTGAACTTTTACATGTGTTGGTTCAGCTGTGTTGGTTCCCGGTCATATCGGCTGGACTTTTGTCAAAACTTGCCTCGGTGCCTTTACATCCTTGTCTCTTGTAATATTTGGGAGTCATGCCGCCCACAGCAGGGGTATGGGACATCAGTGACAAAGCGAAGGCTTAACCGGCGGTCTAATGTATCTTCCGTTCTGGAAGTATATGTGAGAAGATTCCTATATCTGCAGAGGGTTGTAATGAGATATTCCAGCTGCAGAAACTTTCGCTCTCTTTACTTTCATCTCGTTCTCTCCTAGGCTTCTTCGCAAGCCGTTCACTCCTTCATCACCCAACCTTAGGACATTCTTTAAACACAATTATTTTCATTATTTTCATTATTTTCATTATTGAGATGCGGCGGTTTGCTTGGGCTCGCATCTCCGGTGCGCTGCTCCTAGGAGCCGGCATCGTAACAGCCGAGTATGCGATGCTTAGTGCCGAGAACTCGCTGTGTCCTCGACCATGCGAGGGTGCAGCACCAGATGACTGGACCGTCTACAATTCACTTGACAGCCTTTCTTACTGCCAAGAGCCTATGCTATTCGATTTCTCCGTTTTCAATCCTTTAGATGACCCGGAGACCATCGTTCAAGTAAGAGCTTGCAATGCTGGCGACAGCATGAAACCCAACGCCAGCCACATTCGTGAGGTGCCTGCGACGGATGGGCATTCGATCTTGAGTTCGCAAAGTGCTTGGTGGTCACCTGCAATTGGGAACCAAAATGTTGCTGCCTCGATCGAGAAGATACAGGCCAGAGTCTCATCTCAACCTGTGGCACCTGATCGGGGAACCATGTTTTTCAGCTAGTAAGTTTAGTCACTTTGGAGTTACACATTGGTAATAGCCTTTCTAATAGTCTTAAATCTGCAGCCTTAACGGGACAGTGGTCGGTGTCTACGTAGGAGCGCTAGTAGACGTTGAGACAGGTATATCAGCACTTGCAAATGCAGCCAACAACGAAGTGATCGAAGCTTCGCAAGGTCTCATACAGGTTTGTGGTGGTAATCGTACCTCTGAATATACAATGGGTCTTGTCAGCAGCGGTAAAGGCGATTTTCGTTTTGTCCAGCAAGCCGTCAAGTCATGGGCTGGATCCAGCTGTGCCTCGACTTCTGGCTCGACAGGAACAAAACAGATATCTCACCTGGATGTATTACTAAGACAGCCCAAATACCTTGAATCTCGCTCCAGGCGCCACTTCCATCCTCACTCTGGTGGCTATTCTCATTCTAGCTTTCATTCTCATTCCAACCTCTTCAGTCGGGCAACATGCAGAACAACGCGCGTGGCTTCTGGCGACACTTGTGCTAGCCTGGCTACCAAGTGCGGTACCAGTCCTTCAGGATTCACCAAGAATAACAGCTACAAGAAAAACCTGTGCTCTACGCTGATGGAGGGACAAGTTGTCTGCTGTTCTTCTGGCTCGCTTCCTGACATCAGACCGAAGCCCAAGGCAAACGGTGAATGCGCAACACATGACGTTGATGTTCGTCAAGAATTCGACCGCTTACCTATGCAAATCGGCTAATTTCTGTTCGGTAGACAAATGAAAGCTGTTCATCCATCGCAGCATCGAATGGCCTCAAAGTCACCGACCTGGAAGGGTTTAATAAAGAAACATGGTGAGTCCGACATTCAAGATCCAAGGCATAATCTGAGGTATTAGACACTAACATCTATAGGGGTTGGAACGGCTGCAAGAACTTGTTATTAGGGCTGAAGATCTGTACAAGCAAGGGAAATCCTCCACTGCCAGCATCTGTCTCAAATGCTCAGTGCGGACCGACCAAACCGGGAACGAAGATGCCGACAGGCAGCAAGAAGCTTGCCGATTTGAACCCCTGCCCTCTCAACGCTTGTTGCAATATTTGGGGACAATGTGGTGAGTAAATGCTCGTTCATGAAACTGAGCAAAGTTCGACTAATGTTGTCTCTGCAGGAACGACCAAAGACTATTGTACCATCTCTAATTCGACTACAGGCAACCCAGGTACCTCCAAACCAGGAGAGAATGGTTGCATTTCCAACTGTGGCATGAAGATCGTCAACAATGAGAAGGCCCCAGATTCCTTCAAGAAGATAGCCTATTACGAATCTTGGAACCAAGACCGACCCTGCATGCACATGGACGTACGAACCATTACCTCTGCTTTCACTAGCGGATGGACACACGTACACTTTGCTTTCGCCAACATTACCAGTGACTATAAGGTCAGTGTCAAGGATACATACGGCCAGTTCAAGAACTTCAAGGGATTGAAAGGGGTCAAGCGAATCATTGTCTTTGGCGGATGGTCTTTTTCGGTTGGTATGGATACGTATACGATAATGCGGGAGGCTGTCAAACCCGCCAACCGTGAAGTATTTGCCAGCGAAGTCGTTCGTTTTGTCAAGGATCACGACCTTGATGGAGTCGACTTTGACTGGGAGTATCCAGGCGTAAGTACCCCTCTCAAGTCCATCACGATCACCCGTTCCTGACCGCTCGTTCACAGGCCCCTGACCTACCGGATATCCCTAAAGGCAGCCCAGACGAGCCAGCCAACTACCTCAAGTTCCTGCAGCTAGTCAAGAGCAAGTTGCCCTCGGATAAGTCTCTCTCAATTGCTGCACCAGCTTCATTTTGGTATCTCAAGCAATTCCCAATTGCTGCAATTTCCCGAACAGTCGACTACATTGTATATATGACTTATGACCTCCACGGTAAGATATTCCCTGATTCAAACAACTGCTATAGAGGCTGATGGACTTCCAGGGCAATGGGATTATGACAGTCCCTGGGCTAGTGACGGATGCCCTAAGGGCAGCTGCCTCAGGTCACACGGTAAGCTGTTACTCATATGATCCCAACTAACAGAGCTGACAAGATCCCAGTTAACCTTACGGAGACTGAGAGCTCCTTAGCTATGGTCACGAAGGCCGGAGTGGAGGCCCGGAAGATTGTGGTTGGTGTCTCCAGCTACGGTCGGTCGTTTAAGATGAGTAGCGCGAGATGCAAAGGACCGACATGCACATTCACAGGACCTGAGTCCGGTGCAGCCAAAGGTAAATGCACTGGTACGGCTGGCTACATCTCCAACGCAGAGCTGGAAGGCCTCATTCATTCCCATAATGGGGATGTCGAAAAGTGGCATGATGTCAAAACAGATAGTGACTATATGATTTTTGACGGTAACTAAATCCCTTGACCTGACCGTACGTGGGCTGATTGGATGATGACACAGATACGAATTGGGTCGCTTACATGAGCGAGGAGACCAAAAAAGGGCGAACCTCCAAGTACAAGGCAAGTAGCGATCTCCTGCCTATGAAGACCACCAGCACTAACGACAGTGACAGAGTCTGAACTTTGGTGGTACCTCCGACTGGGCGATTGATCTCCAAGAAGAATGGGCTGATACACACAACATCGATGGTACAGACGATGAAGATGAGGAAGACGATTGGGGGGAGATCGAGTTTTGTGATAAGGAGTACGATTCTATTGATGACATTCCCTTGTCAACATCTGGGCGTTGTGTTGCTCCATACATCATGGGAAGTCTATCTAAAGAGTTGGCAGTCGCTATCAAGGACTACAAGGAGGTCTCTAAAGGCTATGACGACAAGGTAAGGAGCCGACTAGTATTTTCGATGTCACAAGCCGCTAACCCCGACACAGTTCAAGTGGTATGTTGATTGGGTGAAGGAGGGCATCGATGCAGCTCTGGACGAATTTATGAAGCGTGGATCCGGTGAAGGCAACAAGTACATGGACTGCGAATGGACGTCACCAAAAAGCAAGGGTTCTGGTCCTTGCACTGACGTGAAGCTGGTTGTCCCACCAAACACTCCTAAGGGTGCCAATAGGCGCTTCATCACGTACAAGATGCGCGACGAAAAGGGGTTTTACGAAGCGCTTCTGGCAAATCACGGCATCGAAAAGGATTGGGTCCAGTGGAAAGACTATGCGGAACGAGACGTTTGCATCTGTCCTAACGGACCGCATGCTCGGGACGTTGATGAAAAAGAGCCAAACAGACTTTCTGCTGGTCCAATTTGTCCTTGCGAAGCACGCGCAGGATTCACCATGCACAAGAATTACCCGCGCCGCATCCAAGACACTGGGAAGATCGACGTCCCTAATCCCAAGGCTATCATTGAAGAGGCTATTCCGAAGACTGATGATCTTGCTGACCTTCTCTACGAGACATACATGGACTCTTTAACCGGCAACCTTGATGCTTCTGGAGCTGATGCTGCCACGGCGTTCAGTATGCCCGTCTTCATGCTTGAAGACGCCGTCGAGTCCATCAAGAAGGTCAAGGAGATCGGCGAGAAGCAGAAAGAGACAAAAACACGGGAGCTTGTCCTCAGTATCCTCAGTATCGTCTTTGCGGTAATCCCATTTGCGGGAGAGGCCGCGGTGGCTCTTGGAGGCGCTGCAATGATTGCGCGTGCCGCACTTATCATTGGTGAGGCAGGTAGTGCTGCACTTAGCATTGTCGATATTGTCGATGATCCCGCCTCGGCTCCTTTCGCTATACTCGGCATGCTCATAGGCAGCAAAGGTGTCAAGGTCAAGGGGCCAAGGAAGGCATTTAATGATGCAGCTGAAGCTCGACGAGCGCTAAAAGGCAACAAGCTCGAGGCCTTTTCTCCAGAGTTTAGGCGCAAAGATGAGATTGTACAGAAACTTGTCAAGAATAGCGATTCATGCTCTGTCAAGTAGTGGTTTTAGATAGCATTAAGTAGCAAAGTATTTCTAAACCACGACGATCGTGGTTGTCTGAGATCTTTGCTGAGTTAGATAGACCTCCGAGGCCACTTGCTTAGTAGCTGGCACTTAACATAGGCACATCTCGTAGATTGGTAAATAAGAGAGTGGTTCTGCCGTGTTCCACCGCCAATCTGGCATTTATAAGTGCAGCAGTGTCGACTGTATTGCTAATTCCTGTTCTTTAAATATTTTCCTCTGCCACAATCACCGATCATGCTTGTCGAGGAGCTCGAGAAGTTGCGATGCGACATCTTCCCTCTGGAGCTAGACCCATTGCGAGCCGCTATTAGAGGACAAGAAGTTCCCGAGGATTTCCCGCACGAGTTGACATATAAGTGTCTGGTAGCAGGCATTCGATATCATGATGGCTTTGCTACTGAACTTCGGGGCAAATTGCTGCATCAGTCTCTCGAGCGAGCTTTCAATGCAAGGGATATTATGAGCAATCGGATTCCAGAGATGAAGAACATTGAGGATTTCCCGTACTGCTTTTGGCATCCCGAAGTTCCTAGCCAAGATACCTTGCGTCTGCTCTTAAAGAACCACCCTACGTCTTTCATGAGATACAAGGTTGGACGAGCGTGCGCTGTTGGTGGATACACTGAACTCTATAGAGAGCTCGATCTACTACCCGACGTTGCCATCGCTGAGGAAGCCCGAGACAACTTACCTCACTCCAAAGGTATCTACGATCTGATGATGGATGAGCCGAACCTCTACCATGTCATGGACGATTACAATCTCTGCCTTCTTGATAAGCCTCAGCTGGGAGCATTTCTGAA